>CM076984.1:46256900-46286900 GCA_039105355.1 Benthosema pterotum | reverse complement strand
TTACCTCAGAGCCCGGTCCAACGTCAGCCCAGAGAAGTCGAAGAAACTCAGGTACTCTGACGCCACCAGCTGGCTGAATTCATTACTGCAGGAAAGAGAGGGAGAGACAGAGAGATAGAGAAACGCAGCATCAGCAAACACTGACCGTGATCGCGTGTGCGTCCTTTTCTGCCCACTGCCACGGCTCAAGCCAGTGAAATCGGTAAAAAGCCCTTATTTTGAAGTGCCAGATCTCCTAAACAGGATGTGCGATGTCGTCATGCTGTTTCTGGTGTCTTGACTAACCTGTCCTCTGACGATCTGAGCAAAAGGTTCCGGGTCAAAAGTCAGGAAGTGACGTCTAGCCCTAGTGGATCTACCCATGCGCCCACGACATTCAGGGGCAGAATCTCAGGAGAGGCTCTTGAATGCATTGGATTGATGGATTGGATGAACTGAACACCCTCAGCACACATGGAGACAAACACATACCGGGACGTGTAAACACCCCATCCCCACCCTGCCCCGCCAGACACAATTATGACAAAACCACAAACAAACACGGACCACAACTCTTGCAGCTCTGTCGGTCACTGGGTCTGCATATAATGAATGGTAGGTTCTGAGGAGACTCATAGGGTAGATATACACATAGCTCCTCTAAAGGCAACAGCACTCAGGGGTTGACACTAAGGTCTCCGAGGCACTTGCCCATCGGGCAAGTGCAAGTCAGGTTCTACTTGCCCTCAGGTCATGGTCACTTGCCCCCAAAAAATATATTGTAAATTTTGTATTTAAGTTTCACCAGATGTAGCTCTTGAGAACGTAAAAATGAAACCAAATGGACCCTTGCGGGTCCATTTGGTTTCATTTTTACGCTCTCAAGAGTTAAAATTCATCATCTTAATTAGCCCAGGTCTACACAACTAGAGAATGTAGAAGATTAGGTCATTTTGATGTGTATGTTGATGTGTTTTATTTCCCAATTCCAGCCTGGAATTGTGGATATCTAGAAAGCAGGGAAAGACACAGAGGCAGAGTGCAATGACTGCCTTCAAGACAAATTTATCTTGTGTTGTGTTATACTGCACTAAGTTGCACACTTGCCCGATCGGGCAACCAGGTAGCAGTCTTCACTTGCCCCACCATTTTTTTTTTACTTGCCCCGGGCAAGTGGGCAAGTGTTAGTGTCAAGCCCTAGCACTGTAGACTACATTATCACTGATATTAATGCAACCTCAGGAAGAGCGTTCACAGTCAGCCAGCTAACACCAATGTCGGACCACAGTAAAATCACAGGCAGCGTACCTGAACAGAACGACACCCAACCAAGAAATGCCGAAACCAAGCAAGTTACACAATATCAAACAGCGCTACAAATGGAAGGAACAAAGCATAGAAGCGTTCCAAAACGCCATCAAGCAAAACCATGTGCACTGTTTAACGTGTGTAAACATAGCAGTAGAAAGACTGAACAACATATTTGACATTACAGCCTCACTAGCAAACTTAAAGCCCCCCCACACGGGAAACACAAACCAAAGACGACACAAACGATTGGTATGATAACGAATGCAAAAACTTAAGAACTAGACTAAGGAACTTATCAAACAAAAAACACAGAGAGCCTGACAACCAAGTCACACGCCTACAATATACCGAAACCCTAAAGCAATATAAAAACACTGTAAGGAAAAAAAGAAACGAACACACTAGAAACCAGCTACAAGCTATAGAAGACTCGATAAAAAACAAACAGCTTCTGGGAAAACTGGAACAAACTAAACAAACAAAAGCAGGATGAGTTACCCATTTAAGATGGAGATATATGGGTAAACCACTTCTCCAAATTATTTAACACTTCTCCAAATTAGTTTGCCCGTTACCCAGGGGGCAAAGGGGGGTGTGCTGCATTTGCCATAACATAAAAGGTTGTCCACCAGAAATATTATCTATGACCCAGTAGGATCACAACCTATATGGACAACCTGGTCAATTTTTTGCTGGAAACCCAATATGGCCGCCGCAATATTAGCCCCTATTAGATATAATGGGGGGTGAATAGGGCAAAATTTTAAACTGAGAGATATTTCCACGAAACTTAACAGGTTGATCAATTATGTAAATACAAACATTTTTTGTATTGGAACTTTTCATGAAATCCAATATGGCCGCCACAATATGGCGACCACAATATTAGCACACAGAAATAAGGTTTTGGCTCTAACCTCTGAACCAAATGAGCTAAAAACACAAACTCTGTGTCTATTGAAGAGTTTTCTGACCATGAAAGACTCATAGGAACAGCTATTTTTTATCATTGGGCATAGTGTACCCTTATTCTGCATATTTACAAGATGGTTAGCTACAGGAAATAGTGATTTCACTCATTTCTAAAATGATTGTTGACTGTTTTGGCAGCACATGCAAATGGTTTTGGAGTTCTCCAGATGTTTCTTGAAGGAGAGGGTCCTGTTCAGTGTAACACCAAGATATATGGGGTGGGTACTGTTGGACAGTTTGTGATCATCCCCCGTGACACTCACGGGGGATCACGGTTCCTCAGGTGAAAGCTGCATAGTTGGGTTTTTGATGGGTTGGGTTTCAGGTGGTTGCTATTGTAGTAGCTTGACATTTCTTACAGGGCACTTTCAAGGGTGGATTCGATCTTCTGGAAGTCTGCTTGTTGCATGGTAATGCAGAGGTCATCGACATAGATGAAGCATTCTGGGGGTAGTGGCTGGTCTAAATATTGAAAAGGAGGGAGCGAGCACACTTCCTTGTGGGAGGACATTCTTTTGGGCTTTCCATTTACTCCTCTGGTCATTTAGGTGGGCGTAGAAGCGTCTGTTGTTGAGAAGGCTTTTAATGACCTGGTCACCTGACCAGTCATGTCCAGTGGTTTTCTGACCATTGTGTGGTGATCGTCGGTGTCATAGGCAGCAGTGAGATGAATGAATGCTGCCCTAGTTATTTGCTTTTCTTCAAACCCATCCTCAATGTGTTGGTTGAGGTTGAGTAACTGTCCAGCACAGGAGGTGCCAGGGCAGAAACCAGCTTGGTCTTTAGTCAGCATGGCGTCTATGATTGGGATGAGACGTTGGAGCAGCAGCCTCTCATAGAGCTTGTAGGTGATGCAGAGGAGGGAAATGGGCCGGTAGCTCTTTGGGGTCTTTGCCAGGTTTGGGGATTGCAACGACATTGGCCTTTCTCCAGACAGAAGGGATGGTTTTCTGTGCTAAGCATGTGTTCAGCATCTCTAGGAGCCACGACTTTGCGTTAGGTCCGAGGTGCTGTAACATTTTCACCAGTATGTCATCAATCCCTGCTCTTTTCCGGGTTTCAGCTTTCTGATTGCAGTTTCGAGTTCTTCTAAGTCGAAGGGTTTGGTGAGAGGGCTGGCTAATTGTGGTTGGTCTGATATCACTGTACGATGGTGTTCTCCTGTGGGTCGACAGCGGTGTTGGTTATGACTGCTGGCCATCAGCTGCGTTGCAACAGTTTGCTGTGACCTTTGTGATTATGGGTGGTGTAGTGTGGTCTGCTCAGAGACGACGGATTGTGGCCCATGCCTTCATGCTGCTGTTTGTCATGTTGGTGTTCTCTATCAGCTCATTCCAGACTTTCCTTCGTTCTTCCCCAACTTCACTGATCAGGGTCTCTCCAAGTACCGTGGTGGTGGGGGAGAAAGGGTCCTTGTTGTACTCTTCATAGTAGCAGGCTGCTGGATATTGTGTATTGCATTGTGTGTCTGACATCATCTGGGTATGTGATGTCTGGTGACCTTCTTACCAAGTCCTGTGAAGTTGGAGTAGTTATTGGGAAATATTGGTGTGCTAGATATGGACTGCTCTATCTCCTCTTGGAATGACAGCCAGTCAGTTTTCCGTAGGTTGAATCTCCTACGGAATGGGACAGTGGTTGCTTGGAGAGAGGATCTAACAGTGATGCAATCGGCCGGTGCTGGGTGTCGGGCATATGGTCCAGAACTTCCTTCTCAGTTCTGGATGTGAGGTTGTTGCTTACACAGACAAGATCTGGGTTGTATCCTCGCTTGTTATGGATTAGAGTCAGATGTTTGGAATCAAGTTTTGACTTCATCTCCATCTTGCTGTGGTTGCTGTTCCCATAGCCCCATGATGTACTATGCACAATGAAGTCGCGCATCTTTCTGGTAGTTTTGTGTGTAGAAAAGGGGTTGCAGGTGGTTTGTAGACTGATGTGACATCTGGATTTTGGATGGGTGACTGTGAAGGTTTCCATGTGCCCTTCTGTGATGTGGGTACAGACCTCCTCAATCTTGAGATTTGGCCTGCTGAAAACAGCTGATCCATACTGTCTGTGTCAGATCTCAGCAACCAGTTTCATTCCAGCGATGGTGGGTCCAGCAATTTTGTGCATGGCCGATGTAGGTTTCCTGCATACAGAAACGATGGCAATCATTGCTAGTATCTCTGCCTTTTTTCTGGAGAAACCTTCTATGTTGATTGAGACGACTGACAGTGCAGGTCCAGAGTGGGGCAAGCATCTGTGACACTGTTGAGATGCAGCAGGCATCTTCATCTGTTGATTGCACATTATAGTTATACAGAGTTGTAGATATACCGATATTGTCCCACTGCCAGTATTAGATTATGTCCTCTTGGATGTACAGTATATCTTATTCAAACCAACGTTTCCCAGGCTGCACCACAGGGAGGTTTCTGTATTTGCAGCCTGGAATGTTACTTGACCAGGTACTTCTTCGTTGGTCTTTTAATTGATTAGAGAGATCACTAATAAGCACAGACACAGATAATGTCAATCCAATCAGCTGTGCATGTCCAATTAAAGGAGAATTCCTCCCATTTTCAACATTTTACATGTCATTAATATACTTTATAGATGTTGTGTAGAGATAAGAAAAAGTTACCCCATAATGTTTTTCCTAGAATTGGAGTTCTGAGAAAAACCATTAACATGGTGAAGTAGGATGATAATCATTTTTATACCTCCAATGTTATAGAATTGGGTGGAATTAAAGAGGAAGAGGTCAATTAAGAGGTCTGGATGAGTTCCCCCATCATGGATGAATATTAATATAAACAGTAGAACTAGGCTAATCAACCTGCAGCTGGAGGGATATGTGTGGAAACACTCCAGCACACAGGGAAATTAGGCATAAAATTATTATATAGGTACACTTAAATTTGAAATATGGGCTATAGGACTAGTCTGTTGTGGTCAGAGACACCAAGTTTGTGTTTCTAGCTCATTTTGTTCAGAAATTAGAGTCAAACCTATTTTCTAGGTGTTAATATTAAGTCAGCCATATTGTGGTGGCCATATTGGATTTCATGGAAAGTTCCAATACAAAAAATGTTTGTATTTACATAATTGATCAACCTGTGAAGTTTCGTGGAATTATCTCTCAGTTTAAAATTTTGCCCTATTCACCCTCCATTATAACTAATAGGGGCTAATATTGCGGCGGCCATATTGGGTTTCCAGCAAAAAATTGACCGGGTTGTCCATATAGGTTGTGATCCTACAGGGTCATAGATAATATTTCTGGTGGACAACCTTTTATGTTATGGCAAATGCAGGTTTCCTAAAAAAGGGGTAGTTTGCCCCCTGGGTACGTAGAGGAAAACAACGAACAAAAGCAAATACAAGACAAACTAAGAAACCTAGAGTCAGTCATTAAAGACTATCAAAATCCACTAGACTCCCAAATTACACTAAAGGAGTTACAAGACAAAATAAAAATACTCAAACCCAAGAAAGCAGGGGTTTTCAACCTTTTTGACACCAGGGACCACCATTTATTCAGGATTTGAGCCACGGACCACCATTTGACGACATTTTAGCCCCAAAGACCTAAAACTAAAGAATTATTTTGGTTTTGTTCACAATTCCAGGCTGGATTTGGGAAACAAAACATTGTAGACTTCTTAATTAAATAGTGATGAATATTTTTAACTCTTGAGAGTGTGAAAATGAAACCAAATGGACCCGCAAGGGTCCATTTGGTTTCATTTTTACATTCTCAAGAGTTACATCTGGTTAACCAACTTTCCATCATTTAGCCTGGGGACCACCTGGAAACCTCTCAGGGACCACTGGTGGTCCCCGGACCACCTGTTGAAAACCCCTGCAAGAAAGCATGTGGGCACAGACGGTATCCTAAATGAAATGAATATATACACAGACCCCAAATTCAAACTGGAAGCACCAACACCACCACCGTTGTTCTTAGACATGTCCCGATCCGATACCAAAGATCGGGTAGTCATCCGATTTTAGCCTAAAGTCCCCCTACTCGGCATCGGGGAAAAGGGTCCGATCATTAATCGGATGTACAAATAAACAAAACGAAACGAAACGCTATTGCAGCACACACACACGTGATGGAACACCAGCGCACAACAGCAGCAGAGAGAGAGAGAGAGAGAGAGAGAGAGAGAGAGAGAGAGAGAGAGAGAGAGAGAGAGACAGAGAGAGAGACAGAGACAGAGACAGAGAGACAGAGAGAGCAAAGCGCAAAGTTAGCTTACCTTACAGTGTCATTATATCCACTTGTTGCTTGCTACTGCCAAAGGCTACAGCAAAAATGTATAATCCACAAGTGGGTCCGTAATCCTTTGCATTTAGAAGGCCTATATTGCCAGCTTGCACGTTGCATTGTACTGGCAGACAGTTAAAAGAAGTCTGCATTCTGCTGCTGCACTCAAAACACAACGTCGCGTCCCGCGGTTATATGAGTAGCCGTGACCCGTTAAAAACTGTTACCACTATCCTTTTGTGGTGCTAAGGTGCAGGTTTCTATAGGTCACCTTTATGATGTGACATACAACACACGTGGGATTTATAGCCTCAAAGTGGTGACTGTAATGAAGTTGTCTTGTCTGATTAGGAACTTAGTTCCTACTTTTGTGTGTCTAGAACATATTATAGCTACTTATGCATTGAATTAACTGGGTTTATAGCATATAAGCCCAATGCAAATTAATAATAATGCCACCCCATGGCATTAATAATAATGCCACCCCATGGCAGGGGTGTTTGTTTTTATTGCCTAGGCCTACTTTGCTTTGATCATAAGAATTCAATAATGCAAATGCATGTCATTCGATTGTATTATTCTCCAGTAGAATAATATAGTAAAAATATAGCTGCAAGCAGCAATAAAACGTGACCAAGCAAGCGGCAATAAGGAGTCAGAACAATACGCAGAAGAAGGAACATAAAATCTCAGAAGCAGATTATTTATTTATTTTTTTTGGGGGGGGGTTGTTTCTGTGTCTACAATAAACACTACAGTACTACTTGACAATGATTCACAAGTCTTGACTCCTGTTATTGTAATTAATCATTGCATTATCTTTACAAGTAGTAGTTATAAGTTATTAAAATCGTGAGTTTTCGTAAAAAGGCGTGACCGTGGTGGAGCGCCAAACTTCGCCCCAAACAGGAAGTGGTACTTGCACCTGATTGGTCGATACTATTTCCTGCCATAACTCCTCAATGCTATGTCATAGAGACATATGCGTGACATCATTGGACTAGTAATGAGTCCCTGACGCGTCCCTGACGTTGATTGGTGTAACTTAGCCCCGCCCCCTCTTCTGATTGGTCGATACTATTTCCTGCCATAACTCCTCAATGCTATGTCATAGAGACATAATGGTGGTATCATTGGACTATGTTTTGGCTCCTTGTGACTTAGCCGCGTCCCCTTTTCTGATTGGCCGATATTTGCCCGAAACTTGCACGATCGAGGGCCCGTTGATCGCTGCTTGCAGCTTTAATTATGACATTGTAATCAAGTTGGAGGAAAATGGAGTAAAATAAGTGGTTACTAAAAAAAATCTTGGTATCGGTAATAGGTATCGGGAATCGGGTGACTACTGAAAGAAAGGTATCGGTATCGGTATCGGTATGAAAAAAGTGGCATCGGGACATCTCTAGTTGTTTGTAACAAGTGTCTGTTTGTCTGTTCATGTTTAGCTCCGTCAGAGGCAGTGTTGCCAGAATGTGAGAGAGAAATAAGCGCCCGGGCCTATACTAGCCCAAACGTGGCGAGTTGCTGCAGCGACACCTACAGGCCCGGCATATATACTGCAGCGTACATAAGAGGGTTTTGCCGGATTCACGGTTCGTGTGGATTAATTCAGGGGTCGGCAACCCTAGGCACGCGTGCCAACGATGGCATGCCGGGTGGTATCGGCTGGCACGCGCCCAGATTCTGGGGGAAGGGTTTTTTGTTTTTTTTATCTCAGTAATAATTCCTATTCCTATTGAATGTGCACGTTGTAAAATAAAAGATTATAGGCCTACTATTTCGCTAAGGCTTCAAACCGAAATTGCGATTTGATTAGCAAATTGCAACGGCCGCCGTTATTAATTAATTTAATCAATATTCAACCGGAGCGAGTCTGATCCAGTGTTGACACTTGCTGCGCTCTGATCAATCATAAGGGCGTGCACGGTGCACGCACGCGGAGCCCCGTGTCCAACTTTCCTCCAACACCAGTAAAAAGTAATCTCCTCCTTGGCATGGCGTCTGTGTCTGCCCTGCAGAGCCCGCGGACCTCCCGTCATGTCAGCCTAACCAGACAACGCTGAAATTATTGCGTTTTGACTGGTGTGTGAATATTGTTAGCATGGCTAGCTTGTAGCAGAGCTATCCTTGCGTATTGCAAAGGCTGCGTGTGTGCGTGCGTGCGTGCGTGCCGGAGCAGAAAAACGGCTTGTTGTTTGAGGGTGACCAGATGTCCCTGTTTCTGTGGGACAGTCTCAGGGTGACCAGAGGTCCCTCTTTACGTGGGACAGTCACTCATTTTACTTTTCAGTCATCCCACAAATTGACACCCTGTCAGTCCCACATTGTGACTGACAGACTACAGTGGTCAATTGCCCTAATAGTTCCCTTTCTGTTTTCTCTCACTGTCTCTTTTTTTGCTAGATGCGTTTTAAGCCTGTTAAAATAACAGGAGAAATACAGACCAACATGAATAAATAACAAAATGATGGGCACTATTAGGACTATGTGTGGACAAATACCAACTTAAGTAATAAATTATATTGCTACCCGCAATTAACTGTTCGACTTTACCCTCACAAGTAATAGGCCTAATTGTCCTCAAATGAAGAGTTTTGGTCACCCTAAGTCTAATATGGCCTAAGCATGACATATAACTGCAGAAAATGGCCATTAAATACGTAAAAATCGTGAAAATGCTCCATTTATTGACACTAGGCCTATTTTTTATTTATTTAGTTTATTGTAAATTTTACTGTGGCACTCGGAGGGTCAACGAAAAAAATCATGGTACTTCATGTTGAAAAGGTTGCCTACCCCTGGATTAATTGATCAGTGCATATGGTGAACTTTTTGAGACCGTTTTCATTTTTTACACGGCTGATCGTCTTAGTGGAAACGGGATGTGTTAAGTCTGTTGTAAATATTCTACTCCAGCAAGAGGTATTTTAGGTCATGTCAGCTACTCTCTGCTGGCGTCAACACACCAATGAATGTACATATTCCACAACATGTAGCAGGGGTTGACACTAAGGTCTCCGAGGCACTTGCCCATCGGGCAAGTGCAAGTCAGGTTCTACTTGCCCTCAGGTCATAGTCACTTGCCCCCCAAAAATATATTGTAAATGTTGCATTTAAGTTTACTTCCTACTTGGGTGCTTTAAACCAGGGGTTTTCAACAGGTGGTCCCCGAGAGGGTTCCAGATGGTCCCCAGCTAAGTTGGTTAACCAGATGTAACTCTTGAGAACGTAAAAATGAAACCAAATGGACCCTGGCGGGTCCATTTGGTTTCATTTTTACACTCTCAAGAGTTAAAAGTCGCAATGACCACCTTCAGGACAAATTTATCTTGTGTTGTGTTATCGCGCACTAAGTTGACACTTGCCCGACCGGGCAACCAGGTAGCAGTCTTCACTTGCCCCACCATTTTTTTTACTTGCGGGCAAGTGTTAGTGTCAAGCCCTGTGTAGGCCTCGTTTTTACCTCACTGCTAAAGCCCACATCCCTTAACTTCTTTCCTTTTTTTTAAAGAAAAAAAAAAAATAAATAAATGTGCATGTGTGTGTGTGTGTCTCACTTCTTCCCCAGGTGCCTGGCTACGTCGCAGCGCTTGAACCCCTCCAGGTGGTACAGCCTCTTGGCCAGCCTCTTGGCAGCGTCGGCGTCGGCCCGGCAACCGTTGGACAGCGTGTCAGTGCTGCCAACACGCTCCAGGCTCCCCAGCAGAACCCCGTCCTCCTCCGAGTCCGACGGGACCTCCGTCAGGTTGGCATCACTGAGGGAGGAGAGAGAACAACACAGTCAGGTTGGCATCACTGAGGGAGGAGAGAGAACAACACAGTCAGGTTGGCAGCACTGATGGAGGAGGAGAGAAAAACACAATGAGTCTGAAACAACCTCCGTCAGGTTGGCAGCACTGAGAGAGGGAGAGAGATACAACACAATGAGTCTGACACAACCTCCGTCAGGTTGGCAGCACTGAGAGAGGGAGAGAGATACAACACAATGAGTCTGACACAACCTCCGTCAGGTTGGCAGCACTGAGAGAGGGAGAGAGATACAACACAATGAGTCTGACACAACCTCCGTCAGGTTGGCAGCACTGAGGGAGGAGGAGAGATACAACACAATGAGTCTGACACAACCTCCGTCAGGTTGGCAGCACTGAGAGAGGGAGAGAGATACAACACAATGAGTCTGACACAACCTCCGTCAGGTTGGCAGCACTGAGAGAGGAGGAGAGATACAACACAATGAGTCTGACACAACCTCAGTCAGGTTGGCAGCACTGATGGAGGAGGAGAGAAAAACACAATGAGTCTGACACAACCTCCGTCAGGTTGGCAGCACTGGGAGAGGGAGAGAGATACAACACAATGAGTCTGACACAACCTCCGTCAGGTTGGCAGCACTGAGAGAGGGAGAGAGATACAACACAATGAGTCTGACACAACCTCCGTCAGGTTGGCAGCACTGAGGGAGGAGGAGAGTGAATGAATGAATGAATGAATGAATGATTGAATGAATGATTTTTTATTAACAGAGATGAGAGTTACAGTACAAGTCAAGTACACACTGCTACAAAACTGATAACAGCTTGGAGAATTACAATACAATTCAAGTACAACTGCATCAAATCTGACAGAGCTGATTGGACACACTAGTTAAGCATACACTTGTTTACAATAGTGGCCAACTTGTTCATTTCATTAGGGCATTCAAATACATACAAAACAACTACTTCAGTGAAGTCAGAAGCAGCAAATCATGGAGGTAAAATCATAGTGGAGGTAAAAAGGGAAAAGTGGGTGTGGGTGGGGGATTTTATATACATTTTTGTTTTACAGAGGCCAGTTTCTAATTGTAGCCATCTGTAGGTGCCCTTTGAGAGCGGTTTTGAAGGAGTCAAGGGATTCACATGCCTTTATGACTGAGACCCATTGTGTCATGATCAGATTGTAGTTTCTGATGCTAGACTCTAGTTCACAGCACTAGATTCTAGTTCCTCACGCTAGATTCTAGTTCCTCATGCTAGATTCTAGTTCACAGCGCTAGATTCTAGTTCCTCTCAGTAGATTGTAGTTTCTGTAGTTAAATTCCAGTTTGACACTAGATTCTAGTTCCTGACACTAAATTCTAGTTTGTGACACTAAATTCTAGTCCCTGGCGTGAGGTTCTAGTTTTTCTGGAAAAATCTCTTTCTGTGTCAGTGATGCTTAACATATTTCATAGGAAGGACCCCCAGAAATATCTATTATTTAGCTGCAGAACCTCATCTAAAAACATGTTGTTCTAGGGGATCCCCCAGAAGCAAAGATTTGAGTTAAAAATGTTTGCTTCCGAAATAATGTATTCAAAGATTTGCAGCACATTTTCACAATGTTTCAAAAAATGGCAGAACTACAAGCTCATATCGCGCCACTCGGTGGCGCGATGTGCTGTAGTTCCACCACCATCGTCACACTAGACAGTGTAGAGACACCATCAGGACAATTTGTGGTGCATTCTCACCTCGCGGTAGCCCTCTCTCCCCTCTCCCCCTCCCTCTCCCTCTCCCTCTCCCCCTCCCCCTCCCCCTCTCTCTCTCTCTCTCTCTCTCTCTCTCTCTCTCTCTCTCTCTCCCTCTCTCCCTCTCTCCCTCTCTCTCTGTGCCAGTGTTAAGCACGAAGAAAACTCAATTAGATGTAATAAAATATACATGCAGACGGCAACACAGCAGCTCATTAAAAGTCCAATGACTTTCAAGTGACTTCAGATGCTAGTGGCCTGATTTAAATTGCTACTGAACAATCTAGACGTTATTACTGCAGGCTGTGTAAGGACCCACTTCAGACAGTCTACTAGAACTCTAACACCCCCAGCCAGGGGCGGATGTAAAATGTCACATTTGGGGGGGGGGCAAGAGAACATGTTGGAGGGGCAAGAGAAAATGGTATGGGTGCGGCTTCATCGCCTGCGTCGCTTCGCGCCACGGGCGATGAAGTCGCACCCATACCATTTTCGGTTACAGGACTTTTATTAGTCAAGTAAAGCATCAATAATAACATCAGTTGTTGTTGAAGTTGCAACAGACACGCAGCATGCATAAAGCTAAAGGTCTGACTCAGAGAGTTCTCTGTTTTCAATGATGAAATGCTGTTGGTTTAGTGGTGACACAGCTGTAGTTAGTTAGTAGCAGTAGTAGTGGTTCACATCATTTTAAATATAGGCACTTTAATTTGAAACATCTTGGGTTGTTTTGCATGGAATGGTGTTTTAGGGGGGGGGGGGGCAGACTAGGTATTTAGGGGGGCATTGGCCCCCCATGCCCATGCCTAGATCCGCCCCTGACCCCAGCCTGTCTTCAGTACATGTCCCTCAGTGCCATGCAAAGTGGGAAGTGACTTGTTTTGATCCAATGTTTTGAACTTAGGCTTGCTGCTGTTGCAATCATTTCACCCAGTGCAACAACCTAGGGCAGTGGTTTTCAACCTTTTTCATACCAGGGCAAACTATTTATTCAGCATTTGAGCCACAGAGGACCACCATTTGATGACATTTTAGCCCCACAGACCCCAAAACTAAAGATCTATTTTGCTTTTGTCCACAATTCCAGGTTGGATTTGGGAAACCCCGGACTACTGGTTAAAAAAACCCCACTGTCCTAGAGTGATCCATGGTGCTCTACAAACCCTCATGCACCAGGGGTTGACACTAAGGTCTCAGAGGCACTTGCCCATCGGGCAAGTGCAAGTCAGGTTCTACTTGCCCTCAGGTCATGGTCACTTGCCCTCCAAAAATATATTGTAAATTTTGCATTCAAGTTTACTGTACTTCCTACTTGGGTGCTTTAAACATTTCCTTTCGCAGTCAAAGACTGTTTTGTTTAAGTCACAAATCTCACATAAATATTCAACTTCTAAATCAGTGATCCCCACAGTGGTCACAGACCCAGCAAAATGATAGTTTGGAACCAAATGGACCTGGGAGAGAGATAGGAGAGATACTGTCGCTAGAAAGCAGGGAAAGACAACCAGGTAGCAGTCTTCACTTGCCCCGGGCAAGTTAATGTTACAATCATTGGGAATTAAATAAAGCGTAAAAAACGCACCAAGGGCATCAAGGACATTAATTATTTAAAGCATAAAATGCATCAGGGGCAATAAGGGAGTTATAAGTGCACCATAATGCTTTGAACACCAAAACGCGTTCAGTAAACAAAGGGTTAAATGATTCTTGATGAGTATACTGTTATATTTCTATGTATTTTCCATGCATTGCCTTGTTGTTCTTGCATACTGTAAGTCGCTCCAGATCCAGAGCGTCTGCTCAATTGCCTGAATTGCAAATGGTATTTCACGGTGCAATTAACCGTATAATGGAGGCCACCGTGATATGACGTGATGTCAAGTGACGGTTCCTTTTCTAGGTCTCGTCTAATCACTTTGGCTAATCTAATTATTAGAGGCCTGGAGACGCTCTGGCCTTAATACACACTAACCTAATGGACACATGGGATCACATGACACAGAGCCAGATCCTGTCTTCTTCATGCTATGTGTTCAGAGATACTGCAGGGAAGGATGGTAGGAGTTATGGATATTTTACTTTGTCCACAAGCACTGGAATTATTATTTTTTTACCACCACTTTTCAACGTCATAATAATAATAAATCTTAATAATAAATCTTTATTTGTCCACCGAGGTGGAAATTCGTCTTTGGCTCACAATACATATAAGGAATTAGAAGTAAAACAAACAGTGAGGATCACAGCATAGATAAATGAGACACTGGCACTAAAATATACCAGACAGTGGCCTTGTGGCCTGAAACTGGGAGGCCGGGGTTCAATTCACGGTCGGGTCATACCAAAGACTGTAAAAATGTGACCCAATGCCTCCCTGCTTGGCTCTCAGCATCAAAGGGATGGATTGGGGGTCAAATCAACTAATGATTCCCAGCGCGGCGCACGCTGCAGCTCACCGCTCCAAGAGATGGGTCAAAAGCGGAGAACTAATTTCACTGCGGTAACGTGAGTGACTAATCTGTTGACTTTGACTTTGATACACCAACGGTAAAATTACCAGCAAAAAGAAGCTGCATCAATAATAGATACACCAACAATAAAAGACCTGTTCACGATTACCAACAATATGAGGCTACACCAATACACCAATGATAAGAACCTGTCCCATCAACACCAAATAATAAAAAGCCTGTTTCATGATCACTTACACTAAGGTCTCTGAGGCACTTGCCAAGTGCAAGTCAGGTTCTACTTGCCCTCAGGTCATGGTCACTTGCCCCCCAAAAAAATATATTGTAAATTTTGCATTTAAGTTTACTTCCTACTTGGGTGCTTTAAACCAGGGGTTTTCAGCAGGCGATCCGGGGACCACCAGTGGTCCTTGAGAGGGTTCCAGGTGGTCCACAGTTAAGTTGGTTAACCAGATGTAACTCTTGAGAACGTAAAAATGAAACCAAATGGACCCCTTGCGGGTCCATTTGGTTTCATTTTTACACTCTCAAGAGTTAAAATTCATCATCTTAATTAGCCCCAAGTCTACACAACTAGAGAATGTAGAAGATTAATGGTCATTTTGATCTGTATGTTAATTTGCCTGTTTTGTTTCCCAAATCCAGCCTGGAATTGTGGACAGCTAAAAAGCAGGGAAAGACACAGCGGCAGAGTGCAATGACTGCCTTTAAGACAAATTAAGTCACACACTTGCCCGATCGGGAAACCAGGTAACAGTATTCACTTGCCCTACCATTTTTTTACTTGCCCCGGGCAAGCGGGCAAGTGGTAGTGTCAAACCCTGCACTATCATACACAGCACCGCCGTCATGCAGTGATTTATTCTGTCGTATTGAGGATGTTGACTGCTCTTGGAATGAAAGACTTCTTCTTATAGATATTTTTGGTCGCCAGGGGAACTCTGAAGCGTCTGCCAGAGTTCAAAAGCACAAACTCCCTGGAAAGAGCATGGGTTTGTGCTTTTGAACTCTGGTCATCTTCATATAGTAGGTCCTCACTAATGTACATGATAAAATACCACTATTTTTTTTCTACTCAGTGTGTCTCACAGGAGGGCTGTGGGCATTTCAGAAATCCTTCTTACAATGACATCATTCGGCAGATTTAAAAAAAAATAAAATAAATAAAAAACAATATTTATGTTTTCATCATGGGGAGAACGATGGTTTCCATTTTCAACTCTTCAAGAATAGAAAGCCTGCAGTTTCTATTAGCTTTCTAGCTTTCGCCTGTAGTTCTGATATTTTTCAACAGCGATAACGCCTACCGTACCCGATGGGAATGGCTGATCATTCTGACCGGCGTACCCCATCAGAATGGCTTAATAGTAAGCATTTTACTACGCGCAACACGTCATCATCATCATCATCATGTCCAGCATTTGAACAGACCAATAAATAAAAGGTCTGTCTGACATTTTGTATGACAAAATATCAGTTAAAGGTAGGGGAAGTGATTTGAAATTCATGGTGTAGTACCAGCCTGGTGCACTAGGGGCCCCCAACAGTAGCTACACTATGTGAACCTGCTGCTCGCTCCTGATTGGAGGAGAATTGGTGGTGACCTGGGGAACTTTTATTAGCTCCTCTGCTAACGTGGGGGAGGGGGAAACTCCATATGTGGTTTCCACACCTTATAATAGAGCATTTTAACAGAAAACAATATTTTTTGGGTGATATCTGACAAAAGTGAAATCACTTCCCCTACCTTTAATATTCCAGCGGAACTGAAGCCATTCCTCCAAGGAGCTGAATGGTTCCTACTTCCCCTGGTTGAGGCCTGTGTGTGTCTGTCTGTCTGTGCATCTGTGTGTGTGTGTGTGTGTGTGTGTGTGTGTGTGTGTGTGTGTGTGTGTGTGTGTGTGTGTGTGTGTGTGTGTGTGTGTGTGTGTGTGTGTGTGTGTGTGTGTGCGTCTGTGTGCGTCTGTGTGCGTCTGTGTGTCTGTCTGTGTGCGTCTGTGTGTGTGTGTGTGCGTGTGTGTGTGTGATAGCGTCAGCATTCCCCCAGGATGATTCATCTTGTTGTTGGTTGTATTTTTCTTTCTCTAACAATCAGATTAGGTGAATTGCGTTAAGCGTTCCAAATTGAATCCCGGGCGCTGTGTCATGGGGGTGAAGCGCTGGTTAGCGTACGCACAGCGGAAACAGGGCGGTGTCTGTGTCTGTCTGGCTGACAAACACACAACCAGGAAAACAGGGGGCGTGTGGAGGCTTAGGAATAAAGAATATTACAATAAATGGGTGCATACATGAGGAAATGCTACTCACATGCAGGTTAATATCCGAAACTGTATATACTGTATATCAGGGGTGCCCACACTTTCTTTACTTGAGAGCTACTTTCAAAATGAGCGTCTCAACAAGATCTACATATCAAAAATGTGATTGTTCCATTACTGAAAATCCATTTCAAGGACCCAAAAAAGTTTGAGCTTTGAAATAGTTGGTGATGGTGTTACTTACTGTTATAGTGTTCAAGAATAATGCACTTATAATGAAAAATAGATGGAGAGTTGGAAGGTTTTGTCGTATATGCCATTACTGACGTTTGAAAACAGAATTTGGGGTTTGAGTTGACAGTTTGTAATGTTGAGTTTAGTTGTCGTTAATATACCTTAGAGATGCTGTGTGGACATGATAAAAAGTTCCCCCCATCCTGTGTTTCCTAGAAATGGAGGTCTGAAGCAAATCACGAACATGGTGAAACACAACTACACAACTTGATGTCATCAATGTCATTGCAATGCGTCACACAAGGAAGTGACCGACAGCAGGCAATCTACAGCTGTTTATAGGACAATCCATGAATAAGGAGATGAATTGAACTGGCGCCTTTCCACATGGAGTCGTGGACGTCTCCAAGGCGCACAGACGCCCGCACCGTGCGCACGTGGCTCTGCCTTCTCATATCGGTTAGCGGGTGCTTTGAAATGGCGTAGGCACACGCGCATAGACATTAAATTGCCCAAATGTCTTATACACGGCATTAACTATTAAGGCCCATGCCCAATTGAACACACAGACATGTACACACACACACCCACACACCCACACACACACAGTAAACCATGGAAACAATATCAGGCTGACTGTTTTCAATGGGATCTGTTTCGCTTGTCTGACCACATTAATTCAGTCTGTGCGCGCGCGCGCACGCGCACGCACGCGCACGCGCACCACACACACACACACACACACACACACACACACACACACACACACACACACACACACACACACACACACACACACACACACACACACACACACACACACACACACACACAGTGTGTGTTTGACGGATAGAGATAGACCTTATAAATCATTCACAAGTCACAGTGCTAAAAACATGTCTCAGGGCTGTGAACGATGCACCATCCTACTAACAACAAATCTACAAGTCCACATCAAAACACAGTTGCTGCTGGCAGATATATCCGACTACCGTAATTTCCAGACTATAAGCTGCTACTTTTTCCACATGCTTTTGACCTTGCGGCTTATACAACGGTGCGGCCAATCTATGGATTTTTACTTTTTTTTAACAGGGGTTTTCAACAGGTGGTCCGGGGACCACCAGTGGTCCCTGAGAGGGTTCCAGGTGGGCCCTCCAGACTAAATGATGGAAAGTTGGTTTACCAGATGTAATTCTTTGTTACATTTTTACGTTCTCAAGAGTTAAAAATATTCATCATGTGAATTATCGCAAGTCTACACACCTTCCAGGCAAGAAGCATCTAGCGCATTCTAGTGCATTTTGGAAGTGCCACTAGTGCATTTTAGATTCTGGAAGTTGGCAACACTGCCAGTGACAGACAGTAATATACAACAACTCTATTTATTAATACACCGTGGATGTGCTGTTCTCATGACCTCAGGGTGTGGATTCTGTGTGTGTGTGTGTGTGTGTGTGTGTGTGTGTGGCTACGTGCGTGCGTACATGTGCACATACTCTTGTACTTGTTGTGTGAGGGAGCATGATGCAGCATGTCAGTGACTAACACTAATCTCCGTGATTTTGTCCAAATCCACACCCACAAGGTGTGCCTGCAATCAAGAGGTGGGTCTATGTGCGTGCGCGTGTACATGCGAGTCGTGTGTGTGTGTGTGTGTGTGTGTGTGTGTGTGTGCGTGTGTGTGTGTGTGTGAGTGTGTGAGTGAGTCAAAGAAGTTCTTATTGAGAAGGAAGTGAAGCCAAGTCTGCCGCGGCTGTGCCATGCAGTGAAGGGCAAGTTACTGGGAAAATGTAGCTAAGCTACACTACTTGTTACTCTCGAAAAAATGTAGCTAAGCTACACTACAAGCTATCCCCAGAAAATTGTAGCAAGCTCCACTACAAGCTACATGACAAAAGTAGCTTGATGTAGCTTGCTGCATCAACACTACATAATATAAATATATATGAGAACTTTTTAAATAATAATAAAACAATATAAATAAAAATCACAATAATAATTTATGGGTGGGTTTGAACCTAGGATGGCGGCATGTTTAAGTTTTGGGATGTATATTAAAAATGGGTGGAATTTGAAAATGTGTGGGAAAACGTAGTAAGCTACTTTCCTTTTTACTCGAAACAAGTAGAGTAGCTTCACTACAAGCTACTTGAAACAAGTAGTGTAGCTTCACTACAAGTAGCCTGGTCTAGCCCTCAATGATTTTGGCCTTGGGGGGCGGGGGTGTCGTGGGATCCACACGGCGGAAGTGCTGCGCTCTGATTTGATCTCACTAACGTGTCGTCATCTCCGGCCCCTCCCACGCCCGTCCACTGCTGTTCTACGTCACATCATTTAGAGCGACGCCCACCCCAGAAGGTTGACACCCCCCTCAAGGCCACTTTCCAACGCGCGTTAGTCCAGGCTTTCCGTTTTCGCGCAAGGCGGATGAAAATGAAAGCCTGGGTGTCGAGGCTACACTACAAGCTATTCCCAGAACAAATGCAGTAAGCTACAATACAAGTTACGGGAAAATGTAGTTAAGCTATGTAGCTTAGCTACTTGTAACAAGCTACTGCCCATCACTGGCGCCATGACACCTCGGGTGGAAAAGCGCTAGTACAAATACATGGCAGTGGATGGCAGGATGCCGGATTTCTTGAATATAAAAGAAAACAGGTCACAGATTGTTGTCTGAGTGGGTGTTTTTCGAATTGAAAACTATTTCATTTTATTAAGCCATCTAAAGAGCCCAAAATGAGTCTGCCTGGGCTGCCTCGCCTCTCATCGCGAGAACTGCCCCTCATTGCAATAGAGATGTGCAGTGACGTCACCAGCCCTGTTCCACTAGTGGATTCCTCATTCATTTTCCTCATAGACTTTTCAGTGACGTCACCAGCCCTGTTCCACTAGTGGATTCCTCATTCATTTTCCTCATAGACTTTTCAGTGACGTCACCAGCCCTGTTCCACTAGTGGATTCCTCATTCATTTTCCTCATAGACTTTTCGAAAATGGTTAATAAAAACACGATTGCGCCGCGGCCAAAGCCAACTCGGGTCGTGACAAATCATAACAAACAATATTGTCATATAATATATAATTAGGAAGAAGTAGAAAACAGCATGATACAAGACTTTTTGTTTCGTTTTTCATCTTAGAAATTATTTGATTGTCCCAAAAGTTTGTGTGTGCCATCATGATTCGTCACGACTCGAGTTGGCTTTGTCCGCGGCGTAATCGTCTTGATATAAATTATTTTCGAATTATTTTCTATGAGAAAAATGAATGGGGAATCCACTAGTGGAACAGGGGCGGTGACGTCACTGCGCATCTCTATAGCACCCAGCTGCAGTCTCGCAGACAGTAACGTAACGTCACGCTCAGAACGATCAGACGCATACTTTCTGCTCTTTGGATAGCTATATAACATTACACAGTGTACACATCGAAAAGCAACACAACAGACCACAATGTCTTATGTGTATTCTGTTCTTTTCCAGAAGTGTGGAACACTAAAATTACAATGGTATCAGTCGTTCAGAAATATTTTTTGTTTGTCCCTGTCCACTCCACCACTCTCATTGACTTCAATCTATTCCCTGCGGTTTCAAGCTGCAGCTTGCCACCCAGCGTGATGAATCTGCCCATTCGATTGGCCAAGTAGAGAAAATGACTCTTGGGTTCGCTTCCTCCTATTTTCCTTGGAATGAGTGAGTGAGTGAGTGAGTGAGTGAGTGAGTGAGTGAGTGAGTGAGTGAGTGAGTGAGTGAGTGAGTGAGTGAGTGAGTGAGTGAGTGAGTGAGTGAGTGAGTGAGTGAGTGAGTGAGTGCATAATAGTGTCACGTCCATTGCTGGGGCATGCAGACAGCTGCAATAATGGGAGTTTACAAGTTACAATTATGAAAATGCCAACACCAACCTCTGGAGTTGAACTCAACTCTACTGGATGGATGTGTCTGTCAAGCACGTCAACCTACATAGCTTAAGAGCAAGACCACAACAATCCCCCATGGTCTCTGAATGCTAGATCAAATCCACTTCATTTATATAGGGACATTTTTCAAACCAACTACAAACTAAATCCACGCTAGCTGACACACAGAGAGGCAGACAGTATATTCTGGAGCCACCGCTCCTCCTCAAATCCACTTGCCAGCATTTTTGAGGAGCGCCGCTACCGCTAGACACTCCAACGCCTTTTGAAATTACAACATACAGAAGCCAAGTCTATGAACCGAGTCAGTGATACTTGTGGTGCCTTTGTCTTCTTTATTGATAGGTACAGTAGCTACAGTAGAGTAGACTGACAGGGAGGGGAGAGAGATGGGGTGAAGCTAAAGGTCAAGATCTGGAGCCAAACACGCAACACACAACAGGGGTTGACACTAAGGTCTCCGAGGCACTTGCCCATCGGGCAAGTGCAAGTCAGGTTCTACTTGCCCTCAGGTCATGGTCACTTGCCCCCCAAAATATATTGTAAATTTTGCATTTAATTTTGCTTGGTGCTTTAAACATTTGCTTTCACAGTCAAAGACCGTTTTGTTTAAGTCACATTGAGCTACAGTAAATAATCAACTTGTAAATCAGTGTAAATCAGTGGTTCCCACAGTGGTCACCTCAGGGGTCTGTGACCCCAGCAAAATGATAGTTTGGAACCAAATGAACCTGGGAGAGAGATAGGAGAGATAGCTAGAAAGCAGGGAAAGACACAGAGGCAGAGTGCAATGACCACCTTCAAGTCAAATTTATCTTGTGTTGTGTTATAGCGAACTAAGTCACACACTTGCCCGATCGGGCAACCAGGTAGCAGTCTTCACTTGCCCGACCATTTTTTTTTAACTTCCCCCGGGCAAGTGTTAGTGTCAAGACTTGCAGTAGCTACAGTAGAGTAGACTGACAGGGAGGGGAGAGAGATGGGGTGAAGCTAAAGGTCTAATCAAGATCTGGAGTCAAACACGCGACGCACAGGTGCCCAGAAAGAGGGCGGGGCCATCACAGAGGGCGGGGCCATCACAGAGGGCGGGGCATCAGCTGACTGAGAATCAACCCGGGGAAACACTACCCTGATAGCCTGTCTCCAGCTAGAGTTCAAACTCTGCCCGAACCCAACCAGAACTAAAATCTATGCTAATCAGTAGAGCCTCGGGCCCCATGAAAAAATAATATATATTGAATTATTTTATTATAGTAAGGATAATACCCTATTGGCCTGAATATAAGACTACGTTATTTTCCCAGTGGAAATTCTTATATTCAGGGCTATACTATTTGACATTCAATGTTCTTTTTTCTGTAAATGAATCTTGAAAAATGGGAGTCGTCTTATAAACGAGTCATCTTATATTCGGGATAATACGGGTAATAGTTATTTTCTGTATTTAGTTATTATGAATATGGTGCTGGTTGCCATTTCATTTCATCTGTGGCAAATTCTCAATTTTTGCCCAAACCCGACAGTTTAGGGCTGGGTAGGGCCTAAAATCTATTCCATTTAGCCGGGCCGGGCCAGGCCGGGCCTAGGGCCTGAACTGTTAGGCCCATAGCACTTGTATTACATACCAACCTACAGTACTTGCTGCAATGACTTGATGATATAGGTTGCCTAATGTAAATTATTACAAAGTTTTTTTTAGCGCTTCATTGTATATTGTAAAATGTGTTGTAAATCCCAGGGGTTGACACTAAGGTCTCCGAGGCACTTGCCCATCGGGCAAGTGTAAGTCAGGTTCTACTTGCCCTCAGGTTATGGTCACTTGCCCCCCAGGTTCCAGGTGGTCCCCAGTTAAGTTGGTTAACCAGATGTAACTCTTGAGAACGTAAAAATGAAACCAAATGGACCCTTGGGGGTCCATTTGGTTTCATTTTTACACTCTCAAGAGTTAAAATTCATCATCTTAATTAGCCCAGGTCTACACTGTAGAAGATTAATGGTCATTTTGATGTGTTAATTTGCCTGTTTTGTTTCCCAAATCCAGCCTGGAATTGTGGATAGCTAGAAAGCAGGGAAAGACACAGAGGCAGAGTGCAATGACTGCCTTCAAGACAAATTTATCTTGTGTTGTGTTATAGTGCACTATGTTGCACACTTGCCCGATCGGGCAACCAGGTAGCAGTCTTCACTTGCCCCACCATTTTTTTACTTGCCCCGGGCAAGCGGGCAAGTGTTAGTGTCAAGCCCTGAATCCTGATTAAAATGTAAAGTTTTCACCATTGTAAGTCACTCTGGATCAAGAGCGTCTGCTAAATGCCTAAATTGTAATTGTAAATTAGGGCCCAGTTAGGGCTGGGCCTTAGTTTTCAGGCCTGTTGAGACCTTTAGCTCCAGCCCTGAACTCATCATTTGCTGGTAGAATTAATTGAAAAGGGCCTAGGGTTGGTGGCAGTGTACAGCTTCTTGCAACAAGGTTTCACTACACCAGTCAAATCCAACCCCACCGTCACAACACCAGAGGGACTTCAACAAAGCATGTGCAACCCAGATTTGGCTCAAAGTAAGGCGTTATTATGACTCTAATCTAGCTCCTATGCCACCACAAACGTGGAAGTGAGTATTTATACAGTACATCTATAAACATTCTGAAGAATTCAGTGTATTACCCAGATTAAACAGGTCTTGCTAAAGCTCATGGCACACTTTGTATTGATCTGTGATTACAATCAGTGAATCACTGCTGTAATGCAATGAATGAATTCACCGCAGTGAATCACCTAGAGTACTGTAGAACACACTGCTGGAGAGATGGACAGAGTAGTAGTTTTCCAGTACAAAATGTAGACATGATGATTATTAATGATCTCATTTAACTACAAGCCAGAGTTTCCTTGCATAAAAGTGTATCTGTATCTGAGTTTGACACCTCTGCGTTAATACAAACGAGTGCCTCCAAAGTCCAGCGCTTTTATTTAGAAAGAAAGTAGCTTATAAACATGTCTACACTGGAGTCTTATCAAACAAACAGATAGAAACAGGATAATTCAACCTTCAGCTGCCTGTAACGTTGTTGAGTTTTCTGTTTATTACATGCAGATCGCAGATGAAAACTCTTGGACGGTATTGCAACTCTAGAATTCACCCCATTATTGCGGTTACATTAAACTTGTTTATCAGAAATAATCAGTGTTGGGACATGTGCACTACGTAACTCAATATATTACATAATATATTACCAAAATGCAGTAACTTGTAATATAAATATATTACTTAACAAAAACAATCTAATATATTATACTTTTCTTTCTGCATTACTGCATTACTTTCAATATTACTTTCTGTCAATCTGTCTTGTTGAAAATGTTCTTGTGAAATTTTCTTGACAACTGCAGAAGTTAAATAATTACTTATTTTCTATAATTTGTCATCAAATTATTTATTCAGGAGGACGTTTTTTCAAGTTGATTTCATATGGATTTCCCAGATAGCCAAGTGTGCTTGCTTTATTATAGCCATGCCACTGGCCTACACAATATTTGATTAATAGTGACACTAAATATTTAATTATATATTTTGCACAACATTTTTCTTTTAAGTAATATGTAATAGTAATATTAATATATTACACTTGCTCAGACAGCAATATTGTAATGCAATATATTGCTTTAAAATGAAGGTAATAAGTAATAAGTAATACATTAACAAGGTATAGTAATATTCCCAACACTGGAAATAATAAGTAGTTTTCCAGTACAAAATGTAGACATTATGGGTGCTCCACTAAAAAAAACTGCTGCATTATACGTTTTATACAGTACTTATTGTAACATATATTTCAAGTCCACACCAAAATAATCTTCAGTTGAACTGTCACCCAAAAGATAACCAAACAGTTCGTGGTGTTTGTTTGTATGTTTGTTTGCTGGTATATACAGTAAGTGCTCACCAAAACAGTGTGAACCAGACTTTTTCCCCCGAAAAAACACATGATTTGCTTTAACTTCGATTTGTTCAACAGTTTCACACTAAAACTCGTTGTAACGCTGCCTGCATTCTGCCACGCAACAAACACACACACAACACACAGACAGCACACACACAGCACACACACAGCACACACACAGCACACACACACACACGCACACACACGCACACACACGCACACACGCGCACACACGCGCACACACGCGCACACACGCACACACACGCACACACACGCCACACACACACAACACACACACACCACACACACACACACACACCACACACACACACACACACACAACACACACACACACGCACACACTCGCACACACCACACCACACACACACACACAGACACACACAGACAGACAGCTCCCACCCAAAATACTGCCCAAACTTCCCGGGATTTCAACAAAAAAAAAAAGTTTTACGGCGGCGAAATATCATTATGATCATCATCAAACTTACAGCAGCTGCAGCAAGAAGTCAAAATGGACATCATATTCCTGTTTCCACATCATGGTCCTCCTGCTGTTCTTCTAGACATGTAGGAACCGATCCATGCTGCGGGGAGCAGCTACATCCATCCCCCGCTCAGACAGCGCTATGAACGGACAGATCCAAGCCTCCTCCTCGGTGTTGTTGGATCTATCTAATCCACTACTACTACTCCCACCCCGGGACCGGGACGACGGAGCCCCGCGGGCGGTAGAAAACGAAACCAGACCGTTCCATGGCTGTTTCCTCTCCTCCTCCTCCTCCTCCTCCTCCTGCTGCTCCTGCTCGGGATTTGTTCGCGTTCTTCTTCCTTCCCTTGATGTTTCTTGGAGCAGAGCCTTGGAAATGAGACAGAGTTACGCCAACTCCGTTCACTTCATTGGGCCAGTGCAATGGCGGCTCCTCTACATAAACTTCTACTGGATAGTGACAACGTCGAATAGTGAAAGCCGAATGCACTGGAGCCTATGGGCCTCTATGGGCTCGCGCGAGTACATGAACCACGTGACCAGATTATTTTCTGCCCCCTCAATGTCGCAACTCTGTCTATTTCTAAGTCTCTTGGATTCGGACGACCAGACTACAGTGTCGTGTATTAGACAGTTGTTGCGACAACTCCGTTCACGTCCATGGACACGGTCTAATGGCGGCGCTTCTACATTAGACTCACTTCTATTGAGAACGGGGACAACGAAAGGGGACCTGACGTAGGCACTGGATTCAGGCAACATACCAACTAATGATATTTAAATCCCTATTATTCTCGTTGCGTTGGTTACTGTACAATACTTTTTAACACATTTGTCATGTTGCACACATGTCCTAAAATAGCTCTTGGCTCCACCCTCGTTGAAAACAGTCTGTCCCTATTCGCGGCAGCTGTAGTGAACAGCAGCTCAGTTTCTGACCCCCTCAATGTCGCAGCTGTGACACTAGATGGCTGTGTGAGAGAGAGAGAGAGAGAGAGAGAGAGAGAGAGAGAGAGAGAGAGAGAGAGAGAAGAGAGAGAGAGAGAGAGAGAGAGAGAGAGAGAGAGAGAGAGAGAGAGAGGATGTGAGGGGCGGAGCAGCCGGCAGCGCTACCAGAAAACTTTATGAATTATAATGTTCCCTGTGTGTGTGTGTGTGTGTGTGTGGTGTGTGTGTGTGTGTGTTGTGTGTGTGTGTGTGTGTGTGTGTGTGTGTGTGTGTGTGTGTGTGTGTGTGTGTGTGTGTGTGTGTGTGTGTGTGTGTGTGTGTGTGTGTGTGTGTGTGGTGAGCAGTACAATGGTTCTGTGTGTAACTGAGCCAAGTGCACTTCCTCTGCATGGAACATAACGAGCAGACAACCAGTGTTGCCAACTGCCCAAAATCCAAAATGCACTAGTGGCACTTCCCAAATGCACTAGAATGCGCTAGAGCAGTGGGTTTTCAACTATTTTCATTCTGTACCAGCAGGACCCACTATTTATTCTGCATTTTAGTCACAGAGGACGACCATTAGATGTTGAGATTAGTCTCTCAGCCTAATTTAGGTGAAATAACTGACAAAATGTTGGTCAAAATGGCAATTCTTCCATATTTTGAATATGTGTAGATTCTTGGAAATTAGTTAATTTAGCCTAGATGTTTGAATATATTTTAACTCTTGAGAGTGTAAGATGAAACCAAATGGACCCGTAAGGGTCCATTTGGTTTCATTTTACGCTCTCAAGAGTTACAGATCTATAAGGGTCCATTTGGTTACCGATGGGTCGTTCTAGGAAGTTAGGAGGACTCTATCTCTATCATAGAATAAATGGTGAAAAACGAGGGTTTTATCTCTGGCGCCTGTCAACTAATTTCACCCCCAACTCACCATACACCAAAAAAGCAGTAGATTTTCCGCCAGGAGTTTTTCACTCATTATGGCGCTAGGGGGGGTTGGAAAAAAGCTAAATATAGTGACAAATGTGCCAGGTTGGCAACACTGATAACGCGCAGACAACAGGCTCACAAATATGAGTGAATGAGAGCCACATGCAGACAGACATACAGCTGCATGGAAATCTAGATGACCACTGTTCTGTTTACAATGCTCAGTCAGTCAACTTAGTGTTGAGCAGCGATAATAACAAACACATTTACTGAAAAATGAATGATCTGATCTGTGATCTCACAATAAACAAGGGAAGGACATTTTACACACACACACACACACAACACACACACACACACACACAACACACACCAACACACACACAACACACACACACACACACACACACACACACACACACACACACACACACACACACTCACAATTACATCCAGGGGCATGGGGGGGGCAGTCTGCCCCACCAAACATGATGCCATGCAAAACAACCCAAGATATTTCAAATTAAAGTGCTTACATTTAAAATTATTTGAAACACTACTACTGCTACAAACTAACTACAGCTGTGTCACCACTAAACCAACAGCATTTCATCATTGAAAACAGAAAACTCTCTGAGTCAGACCTTTAGCTTTATGCATGCTACGTGTCTGTTGCAACTTCAACAACAACTGGTGTTATTATTGATGCTTTACTTGACTAATAAAAGTCCTGGAACTGAAAATGGTGTGGGTGTGGTTTCATCGCCACGGGCGACACACCCACTCACCTGGGAAATAGAATTTTTCTCCCCTGGAAAATGGTTCCATTTGTACGCTCTCAAGAAAAAAATGTTGAAATGGGTGCAATTGGTTTAAAAATATGTTGAGATGGTTTAAAAATATGTTGAGAGTCACGGTCACATTGTACTACGGCCGATATCTATCTCAAAAGTGTGTACATATTCATGTACACACACACACACGCACGCACGCACGCACGCACGCACGCACGCACGCACGCACGCACGCACACACACACACACACACACACACACACACACACACACACACACACACACACACACACACACACCACACACACACACACACACACACACACACACACACACACACACAGAAACATGCAAACATCCTTCCAGTATCAGATGTTACAGTGACACATCCAGGCATGCTGCTCCTCCCATCTATCTCTACATCTAAACCAATCCTTCCTCTTTCTAATCTGGGAACTGAAGGAGGGCCAGATTTAGCCAGCCCTACTAGGGTGGGCTGGAAGGTTGGCAGCAGGTATATGGGCACCTCCAAAGTTTTTCATATGAAGCAGTGGTTTTCCACCTTTTTGACACCAGGGCCCACTGTTTATTCGGGAAACAAAACACAAAACAAACATACAGATCAAAATGACCATTAATCTTCTACATTCTCTAGTTGCGTAGACTTGGGCTAACTCACCTGACTCTTGAGAGCGTAAACATGAAACCAAATGGACCCGCAAGGGTCCATTTGGTTTCATTTTTTACACTCTCAAAGAGTTACATCTGGTTAACCAACTTTCCACCATTTAGCCTGGGGACGACCTGGAAATCTCTGAAGGACCACTGGTTGGAAAACCACTAATATGAACGTTACTGGCAGTGGCAACTGAGTCTGGCACTTAATCCAGTTTTACGCAGATCACTACATTTACAGAAAAAAAAAGGAGAAGGCTCCAGCTGCAGACATAGCCTAGGAGTGGACGTGCCTCACAGTTGATGTTATGACGTCACACATCGAACCACAGGCCGACCGTAGCCCTAATCCTAAACGCCCGACCCTCAAACTAACCTCACAGACCTGACATTGCTACACCCTTCTCTAAACCTATACCCCTAAACCTAACCACAAACTACTGGGAATTATCGCTTGATAACGGTAGAAGCGGTGGGTGGTTGCAGAGTTGAAGTTGAATTTGAACTTCGACATAGAGAAACAGAGTCTGGTACCAGGCTAGTGAAGAAAGGAAACATATTTAGCAGTATTCTACCTCCCTCAAAGTGTTCTAGAAGGAGCTGTGCTTGAGATCCAGAGCTGAAGGAGACAGCCAGTGTGGGGGAGGCTGCAGCAGGGGCGGATGTAACATGTCCCATTTGGGGGGCAAGAGAACATGTTGGAGGGGCAAGAGAAAATGGTATGGGGGCGGGCCCCATACCATTTTCGGTTCCAGGACTTTTATTAGTCAATTAAAGCATCAAATAATAACATCAGTTGTTGTTGAAGTTGCAACAGGCACACAGCATGCATAAAGCTAAAGGTCTGACTCAGAGAGTTTTCTATTTTCAATGATGAGAGGGAGAAAGGACTTCTGCACACCCGATCTAGTTTTGGGCAGGTGCGTTGGTCTAGGGCAGACAAAGCAGCAAACTTTAGAAGGGAGGAGACCCCGCACACCACCACTACTGGTTCAAGAGCATTTATTAAATAAATTGAGCAACGTTTCGGCCTTGCGGCCTTCTTCATGCCCGAAGAAGGCTCAAGGCCGGGCAGACTGGGTATTTAGGGGGGCATTCCCCCCCCCCCCCCCCCCCCCATACCATGCCTAGATCCGCCCCTGAGCTGCAGAGAGAAGGTGTGCTGGAATTCACTCAGTGAAGCAGCGGATGCTGGGGTGAGTGGAGCGCAGCACAGATCTCACCCAGTAGGTGGGAGGAGGATTATCTACCGTGCCTAGAGAGGCAGGTGGAAGAGACTGAGAATGCACTTCTAGGGGCCTCTTTACTTTAGGTAAACTATAATA
>CM076984.1:46214200-46251700 GCA_039105355.1 Benthosema pterotum | reverse complement strand
TGAATGAAATAAAATATCTTGGGTATGTTTTGCACGCCATTGTGTTTGGTGGGGCAGACGAGGCATTTAGGGGGGCATTGCCCCCCCTCCCTCGCCCATGCCTATAGATCCGGCCCTGGTCGTGCTGCAGCTGAGCTGTATGCTATCAGTAGTCATCAGTACTCTGCTCAGGCACTATGCATTCACTCCATACACACTGCCAGTAGGGCAACCCGCCAACGGGGGTGACACAGAATGTGCCAAAAAAGTGCCAAGCCGACCCTCAAAATATCTTTTTTTTCCTCCACGGCCAAGGGCGGATTGGCACATATTTTCCCACCGGGACAATTTTGCCTTTGCCCAGGATCACATTAGGAATTTGCACTGGGTGAAAAAAATGGGTTACAAAATATGGGATAAAAAAATTATTATTAAAAAAAAAACCCCAACACCTTTGGGAGATAATACTTTACGATACAATACAATACGACAATACTTATGGAGATCTCTTAATTACGTCTCCATTACACCGTCACCTAAACCAGTACTCCGAGGGACAAACGATGGCGACGACGCAAACAAACGATCGCTTTACTTGCAAACTAGACTGCAAAGTAGACTTCAGCACGCAATGCAGCATATTTGGACTGGACCTACAGGTACAGGGGGGGGTTCTATATACCCCCCCACCCCCCAGCTCCAATGCTGCTATATTCTGCCTCTACTACTCTGTGGCCAGCAGAGCAGCTGTGTCTGTACTTCCATGACTCTCCATATGCAGACCAATCCTCTGCTTATGTCTGAGGACTGCAGGCATGTCTCAGAGGGATCGATATAAATTATCTCTGGTGTGTGTGTGTGTGTGTTGTGTGTGTGTGTGTGTGTGTGTGTGTGTGTGTGTGTGTGTGTGTGTGTGTGTGTGTGTGTGTGTGTGTGTGTGTGTGTGTACACGGAGAGAGGGGGTGGCTGTCTGCATTTGTGTCTGTGAGACAGACAGAAACATAGAAGACATATGAAGATAAACTCACCAAGCAGACATGAATGCAGCATTGTTATTGTTTGTATGTGAAACAGTCACAACGTACGTGTATTTTCAGATTTGCAAGCTACATAAGCTACTTTTGTCGTGTAGCTTGTAGTGAAAGTTTGATACAATTTTCTGGGGTCAGTAACTGAGTATAGTATAGTCTCTTTCTACATTCTACTCTGGTCCATTTGGTTTCATTTTTACGCTCTCAAAGAGTTACATCTGGTTAACCAAACTTTCCATATTTAACTGGAACTCTCTCAAGGACCACTGGTGAGGCCCGGACCACTGGTTGAAACCCTTTCACAGGCCGGTCAAAGTCAGCCATAGGGCCAGATTTGGCCCCCGGGCCGCATAATGCCCAGGTATGATCTGGGCAGAGCCTTCCTGTTAACATATTTATGATGTGTCAGATCGCCATTTAGTGCTCCAAACAAATATTAAATTCATAGACTTGGAGCCACATATGAGGTCATTTTCAAATCCATGCTGCGCCAGTGGCAGATCTAGGCATGGGCAATGGGGGGGCAGTGCCCCCCTAAATACCCAGTCCGCCCCCCCAAACACGATGCCATGCAAAAAACCCAAGATATTTCAAAATAAAGTGCTTATATTTAAAATGATTTGAAACACTACTACTGCTACTGTAACTACAGCTGTGTCACACCCTAAACCAAAGCATTTCATCATTGAAAACAGAAAACTCTCTGAGTCAGACCTTTAGCTTTATGCATGCAGCGTGTCTGTTGCAACTTCCACAACAACTGACGTTGTTGATGCTTGACTTGACTAATAAAAGTTCTATGACCGAAAAATGTATGGTGCGCCGCCCCCACGCCCCCATACCTTTTCTCTTGCCCCTCCAACATGTTCTCTTGCCCCCCCCCCCCCCAAATGGGACATGTTACATCCGCCCCTGGTTGGCCCCCATCAAAAGAAGGTGAGAGAATGATCAGAAACATGTGTGGAGGTGTACCGCATGGCGTTGTATTGCTGTGTTATTATTGTTCTTTGCTTACTGAAATTTCTCTGGATTAGGAGAGTTGTGATTAAAACTGTAAATGGTAATGTCAGGAGAGACAGAGAGGGAGGGAGGAAGAGAAGTGTGTGTGTGTGTGTGTGTGTGTGTGTGTGTGTGTGTGTGTGTTGTGTGTGTGTGTGTGTGTGTGTGTGTGTGTGTGTGTGTGTGTGTGTGTGTGTGTGTGTGTGTGCGTGCGCATGTTGGAGGGGCAGGAGAAAATGGTTTGGGGCGGCCGTGTCGCTTGGCGCCACGGGCGATGAAGCCCCCATACCATTTTCAGTTACAGGACTTTTATTAGTCAAGTAAAGCATCAATAATAACATCAGTTGTTGTTGAAGTTGCAACAGACACACAGCATGCATAAAGCTAAAGGTCTGACTCAGAGAGTTTTCTGTTTTCAATGATGAAATGCTGTTGGTTTAGTGGTGACACAGCTGTAGTTAGTTAGTAGCAGTAGTAGTGTTTCACATCATTTTAAATAGAAGCACTTTAATTTGAAGACTGGGTATTTAGGGGGGCATTGCCCCCCCATGCCCATGCCTAGATCCGCCCCTGTTTTACATTTGATTGGTCAGTGATGCGTGTGTGTGTGTGTGTGTGTGTGTGTGTGTGTGTGTGTGTGTGTGTGTGTGTGTGTGTGTGTGTGTGTGTGTGTGTGTGTGTGTGTGTGTGTGTGTGTGTGTGTGTGTGTGATTTGGTGACTGGCAGGTGGTCCAGCAGCAATTAAAGGAAATTGATAAGGTTTAAGTGAAAAGCCTGCTCTGTTCTGCTGACAAAAGTAGAATGCAATCATTAAGTCCTGATTGTCATTACACACACGCCCATACACACACACACACACACATACACACACACACACACACACACACACACACACACATGCGTGTGCGTGCGTGTGTGCATGCGTGCGTGTGTGTGTGTGTGTTGTGCATAAGCGTGTTGCAATTGAAATACATAAATTCCCCACACAGCTTGGATAATCAGATAAAGTAAACATTTGGAAAAAAAAAGTGGTGGGAAAAAAAAGCAAAAAAAGAAAGCTAATAAGCTCAGTGTTACCTTAAAGAGGGGGTGCCGTGTTTTTTGTATTTTTTTCAATTTTGTACATGTTTAAGAGGTGACAGTATGTAAATAGACCCCTAGGTGTGTTTTTTGTGTGCAATGATGTCTTCCCTTTGTATTTAGGGTTTCTTCCTGGGGGCTGAACCTTTCCAGTCAAACGTACCAATGAAAAAAACTTCAATATAGTGACATCATGTGCTCAGCCCCTCCCCTAACTCCTCCCCCTTTAGCATGCAACTAAAGCTGTGGGCGTGGCTTCAGTTCAGGTGGATCTCCACCCATCACCACCCACCAGGCAAACCAGGCATACTTAATGAACTGGTAGGGTGGAATCATAAAAATGACAGTTTAATAAACACTTTACCCTCTTTGGGAAAAAAAAATCTTACTTTTCATATAACATTAAAGGTAGGGGAAGTGATTTGAAATTCATGGTGTAGTACCAGCCTGGTGCACTAGGGGCCCCCAACAGTAGCTACACTATGTGAACCTGCTGCTCGCTCCTGATTGGAGGAGAATTGGTGGTGACCTGGGGAACTTTTATTAGCTCCTCTGCTAACGTGGGGGAGGGGGAAACTCCATATGTGGTTTCCACACCTTATAATAGAGCATTTTTAACAGAAAAAAAATATTTTTGTGGTGTATCTGACAAAAGTGAAATCATTCCCCTACCTTTAATTCCGGCGATCGTGTTTTAGGGTAGAAAAGATTCATGGCACTCTATCTTTAAGTATGTATTAGGGGAAAGGATGAGAGTGTTAAAATGAAACCAAATGGACCGTTACGGGTCCATTTGGTTTCATTTTACACTCTCAAGAGTTAAATTATATTTAAACATCTGAATTACCTAATTTCAAGAGTCCACACAATTAGAAAATTCAACGTTTTGCCTGTTCACTTTCCTTGTCACAAGAAACTAAATTCAACATCTCAAACTGTCAACTCAAACCCCAAATACTGTTTTCAAACATCAGTAATGGCATATACAGGAAAACCTTCCAATTCTCCCCCTCTATTTTTCATTATACATCATTTTACATTATTCTTAAACACTAACTAACAGTAATAATATTCTTAAACACTAACTAACAGTAAGTAACACCATCACCACTATTTCAAAGTCAAACTTTCTAGGGGAGGCTTGAAATGGATTTCCAGTAATGGAACAATCACATTTTTGATGTGTAGATCTTGTGGAAGCGGTCCTTTTGAAAGTAGCTCTCAAGTCAAAAAAGTGTGGGCACCCCTGATATACACTATAATATGGGTGTGATTTTTGTTAGACCGGAGGGCCCAGTTCACTCACTCCGGAAGAGAGTAGAGCCGCTGGTCCTTGGCCTGGAAAGGAGACAGCTTAGGTGGTTCGGGCATCTGGTTAGGGTGTCCCTTGAGCGTCTCCTTAGGGAGGTTCTTGAGGCACGTCCCACTGGGAGGAGACCCCGGGGCAGACCGAGGGATGAGGTTGTCTCTCTGGCCTTGGATCTCCTCCGCATCCCGGAAGTCTTAGCTCTCTGGTGGAGCTGTACGTTACCCCCACGACCCGACCTTGGATAAGCGAATGAAGATGAGATGGATAGTTTTCATTGGAGCCGAAGCAGGGGCGGATCTAGGCATGGGGCATGGGGGGAGGAGGCAATGCCCCCCAAAATGTCGTGACTGTCCCACTAAACATGATGGCATGCAAAACAACCCAAGATACCCAAGAAATTAAAGTGCTTATTATATTTAAAATGATGTGAAACACTACTACTGCTACTAAGCCGCACCCATACCATTTTCTCTTGCCCCTCCAACATGCTCTCTTGCCCCCCCTCATGGGACATGTTACATCTGTCCCTGAGCAGAAGTCTGCTTCTAGCTGACCTCCACCTGGTTCCAGGCAGCCTCCACCATCCTGCCGTTGTTATTCCTGCGTGAGGCGGAGGAGGAGGAGGCGGCGTTGGAGGATCCGCCGTTGTTCTTCATCTCCTCCACGTTCAGCCTCCAGTCCCCCTGCATCCTCAGCGGCCGGCTGCCCAGGATCTTCTGCACCGTCTCCTGGTCCCTGAAGGTCACGAAGCCGTAGTTGCTCTTGTGCATGCAGATCTTGATGACCACCTTCAGCACGGCGCCGTACCTCTCGAAGAACTCCTTGAGGCGGGCCTCCTCCACGCCCTGAGGGATGTTCCCCACGAACAGCTGGTGCTGGGCGTACCTCGAGGATCCTCCTCCTCCTCCCGTTCCACGGCCCACCTCCTCCCTCTGGCCCTTCCTCATGCCTTCCGCGGATGCCGCGGGCCTGGTAGCGGCCTTATGCGTGGTGGGCTGGGGCGCTCCTCCTCCGACGATTCTCTGCGGAGTCGGAGTCGACTCCCCGCTAGACGGAGGGTTCATGGATGCCACGGCTGCCCACGACGGCGAGGAGGAGGAGGGCGAGGAGGAGGCAGCCTTCTCCTTCTCTTCAGGAGGAAACGACGCTGCCATCTCCTTCAGGGTCTCCGGTCTGGGTGGCGAGGTCTTCTTGCCTTCCGGTTTGGCTTGCCTGGGAGCCTTGGAGCGCAGGTGGTCCCCTGCTGCTCTCTGCTGCTGCGTGGTGGACCTCCCAGCAGCCCTCTTGGACTTCTTGCTGCCCACCACCAACCAGGCCGCCTCCTGTTGTTCCTCCCCTCCTCCTCCGTTGGAGGAATCTTCCGGCGTCATCGCGGCGGCAGCGTCTTCTCCTTCCACTGCCATGATGACAGCGGGGTTGTTGGCAGGCTCCGCCTCTCTGCGAGGAGTCGTCTCCGCCTTATTGGCCGGTCCGCCTCCTCCTCCGCCGCTACCGCCGTTGGCCCTGGGCTCCTCCACGTTGAGGTAGACCCCGTCCCCGAACATGATGCGCTTCTTGTGGACGATGCTCTGCATGAGCGCCGCGTCGCCGAACTCCACGAAGCCGAAGTTGGAGCGTCCCTTCTTGCTCAGCTTGATGCGGACTTTGAGGACCGTCCCGTAGTGCCGCTCGAAAAACTCCTTGAGCTCCGCCTCTTCCACAGCGCTGGGGATGTTCCCCACGAACAGCTGGGGCCGCGGTGCCGGTGCCGTTCCCGGTCCCGTTCCCGACGCCTTCCTGGTGGCTTCCGGCTTGCCTCCGGGGTCCCTGGGCTTGCCGTGTTCGGCCTTGAGGTGTGCGGGTTGCGGTGCCGCCTGCGTTGGCCTGGCCGCTGCCTCGTTGGGGCTGGGAGGTGGGGTCTTTCCAGCGACTGTCGCCCAGGACATCTGGGTCGTGATGACCTCTCTGGGGGGCGGGGTCTGCACCTCCTTCCTGACCTCCCTGGGCGTGGTCTGGGCGTGGCCTCGCTGCTGCAGCTGCTTTGTTGAGGGTTACCGGCTCCATCTTAAACGTCTGTTTACTACGTTATCTGGTTTATATCGCTTATGACTCGCTTCCACGTAACGCCTGGTCTTCAGGGCTGATTCGAAAAGTTCCTTTACTGGCACAAGATGTGTGTCACCGCGTCGTGCGACAATTTAGTGTTTTGGTCCGTGAGTAGAGGTGGCATCGCTATGTCATACCCGGGCATTATGCGGCCCGGGGGCCAAATGCGGTTCCTTGGGCTGACTCTGACTGGCCTGTGAAAGGGTACTGTGGTTTTCAACCAGTGGTCCGGGACCACCAGTGGTCCTTGAGAGAGTTCCAGTTAAATATGGAAGTTGGTTAACCAGATGTAACTCTTTGAGAGCATAAGTGGGTCTATTTGGTTTACACTCTCAAGTTAAAATATTCATCTGAATTAGCCAGAGAGTGTAAAAGAATGGTCATTTTTGATCTATGTTTGCCTGGAATTGTGGACAAAAGCAAAAGAAATCTTACTTTTGGGTCTGTGGGGCTAAAATGTCATCAAATGGTGATTTGTGGCTCAAATACTGAATAAATTGAAGGCTTACTCTTACCTTTATCTTGAAATTGAATTAATACTACACAGACTTTAGTCCAGCCTTTAGTCTTGGCTCTCCACAATATTTTATTTCATTTGGACTCTTGGGGGTCCAAAGCAGCGAGACACGCGAACGAGCAAAAAATTTTTGCGATCAATACTGTACATGGGCACGAGCCTTCACGCAATGAAAAGCACACTTGTGAAGTGAGGGGCGTTCTTATCATAAGACTGTATACGCCACATTCCGTGCTCAGCCAATCAAAGCATTTCATGTTACGTATACATACAAAGCCACGCCCCTCAATAAGTTAAAGGTATAGAGCATGGGTGTCAAACTCTGGCCCGTGGGGCCAAATTTGGCCCGCTGTGTAATTTCATTTGGCCCTTGAGACATTATCAAATTAAAGGGGAAGACACCCATTTTCAACATTCTAATATGTCATTAATATACCTTAGAGGTGTTGTGTGGACATGATAAATAAAAAGGTTCCCCAAATTCTGTATTTCTTAAAAATGGTGGTCTGAAAATCATTAACATGGTGAAATACATCTGATGACATCACCAAGATGTATTCCAGCATGTTAATGATTTTTCTTTCAGACCCCTTTTGAAGTGAACCAAATGGACCCTAGCGGGTCCATTTGGTTCCATTTGTACCCTCTCAGGAAAAATTGAAAATGGGTGGATTTTCCCTTTAAAGGGTTAGTTCGTTCAAACTTGTCCCGCGGCTTTGTTCAGTTTTACATTTTGGCCCACTCTGTATCTGAGTTTGACACCCCTGATGCATACCTTGATAAGATCGCCTCAGCCCAAGCCAAATACAGAGAATTCTGCGGGTCCAGAGTGCCACAAACACAAATATAGGACATATATTCATTCAGAATTTGAGCCACGGAGGACCACCATTTGAGGACATTTTAGCCCCCACATACCCCAAAACTAAAGATTTCTTTTGCTTTTGTCCACAATTCCATGCATTTGGGAAACAAAACATACAGATCATAAATGACCATTAATCTTCTACATTCTCTAGTTGTGTAGACTTTGGGCTAATTCACATGATGAATATTTTAATTCTTGAGAGTGTAAACATGAAAGAGAGTGTAAACTTTCCATTATTCAGCCTGAGGACCACCTGGAACCCTCTCAAGGACCACTGGTGCTCCCCAGTGTTGTTTTGGTCAACTAAGACTAACACTAAAGACTAAGTCGACTAAGGTTTTTCATATTTAGTCAACTATGACTATACTAACAAAAATGATTTTCAAAAGACGAAGACTAAATCATAACCTAAGACTAATGGAAATAAGAAACATTTTTTATCTTCCTATTTTTCTTTCTTTTTATGTAAAGATAAAACAAAAGACAAAAACAAGACATGTTTCAAACTAAAAACTATAAATCTGTATAATATATAACCTATAATGTATTTGCATGTAAGACTAAACTACTAAGACTAAATCATTTTTTACATTTCGTTGACTAAGACTAGACTAAAAAGATGAATTTCAGAAGACTAAATGTGACTAAAAGACTAAATATGCCTTATTGAAAAGACTAAGACTGAATCAAATATTCTAAAAAACAACAACAACAACAACACTGGTGCTCCCCGGGCCATTGGTTGAAAACCACTGATTTAGAATACAGATTTATCATCCATCCACTCCGGGTTAACAGTGTCCAGGGAGGGTAATGAATTGTAATTTGGCTGGCGGTGGCAGCAGAGCATTTATGTTTCCTTATTTACAGTAAGTCATGGTGTCCTGATCAGATTCTAGTTTCTGATGCTAGATTCTAGTTCACAGAGCGAGATTTTAGTTTCCGACGCTGAATTCTAGTTCCTCATGCTACATTCTACTTTCCGACGCTAGATTCTAATTCCTCATGCTAGATTCTAGTCCCCACGGTAGATTCTAGTTCCTCTCAGTAGATTGTAGTTTCTGAAGTTAGATTCCAGTTTCTGACACTAGATTCTAGTCCATGACACTAAATTCTAGTTTGTGACACTAAATTCTAGTCCCTGGCGCGAGGTTCTAGTTTTTCTGTGTCAGTGATGCTTAACATATTTCATAGGAAGGACCCCCAGAAATATCTATTATTTAGCTGCAGAACCTCATCTAAAAACATGTTGTTCTAGGGGATCCCCCAGAAGCAAAGATTTGAGTTAAAAAAATGTTTGCTTCCGAAATAATGTATTCAAAGATTTGCACCACATTTTCACAATGTTTCAAAAATAGCAGAACTACAAGCTCATATCGCGCCACTCGGTGGCGCGATATGAGCTTGTAGATCTGCTATTTTTCAACAGATAAAACACCAAAACGCGTTCTACTGTGGACGCCAGGGCCGGATCTAGAGGGGGCAGGGGTGGGCAGCGCCCACCCAAATGTGCATCCTGTATACAGCCCACCCAATGAAAGGTAATATCAGTGGTTTTCAACCAGTGGACCACTAGTGGTCCTTAAGAGGGTTCCAGGTGGTCCCCATGAGGCTAAATGATGGAAAGTTGGTTAACCAGATGTAACTCTGTGAGAGCGTAAACCTCTCAAGAGTTAAATTATTCATCATGTGAATTAGCCCAAGTCTACACAACTAGAGAATGTAGAAGATTAATGGTCATTTTGATCTGTATGTTGGACTGTTTGGTTTACTAAATCCAACCTACAGTTGTAGTATTGTGGACAAAAGCTAAATAAATCTTTAGTTTTGGGGTCTGTGGGGGCTAAAATGTCCTCAAATGGTGGTCCTCCTTGGCTCAAATGCCGAATAAATAGTGGGCCCTGGTGTCAAAAAGGTTGAAAACCACTGCTTCATATGAAAAACTTTGGAGTTGCCCAATACACCCTGCCATTCTTCCAGCCCACCCTAGTAGGGCTGTCTAGATCCGACCAGACGCACAGTGCTGCTCACACTGCCACTCAGAAATAATCATATTTGGACTGACAAATCCCTACAAGCAGTTGAAATATAGCGCGGCCTGAGGCAGTCGGCTATCTCTTTGAAAATAGGCATAGTTTTATAGTGTAGTTTGTTGATTTTGTTTGATGAGGGTAATGAGCTAAATTGAACATCATGTTTGGTGGTGGGGCAGACTGGGCAATTAGGAGGGCATTGCCCCCCCCCCATGCCCATGCCTAGATCTGCCCCTGGTTGGGAAGATGCATGGGCATCGGGGAGTTGAACCTGCGTGGTTTCAGCAGCCTCCCTACGTGTCCAGACAGACAGACAGACAGACAGACAGACAGACAGACAGACAGACAGACAGACGGTGAACTAACTGCCTGTGTGTCTTATTATTTGTCCTTCTTCTGTGACACGTTCCACCTTTTCATGTCCTCCTTCTGAAAAGCTGTTTTTGGACTCATCAACTGCTAAAGAGGACAAAGTGTTCCTGACACACACACACACACACACACACACACACACACACACACACACACACACACACACACACACACACACACACACACACACACACACACACACACACGCACACACACACCCCCCCCCCCACACACACACGCACACGCACACACACACACACACACACACACCACACCCACCCACACACACACACACACACACACACACACACACACACACACACACACACACACACACACACACACACACACACACACACACAGCGGAAGGTGACCTCTGTGTTTAAGAGTAGAAACATCCACAGATTGTATAAACTGCAGATCCTGTAGCTCTGCTGACTTTGGTCTCACATTCCAACTCTTCTGGAGGTTCTATTATTCTATTTCTTACCCCAAGTTCTCAAACTCTACCCAACCTGACCCCACATTTTAAGTCCTACAATCTATGCCAGGGCTGCCCAAAAGGTAGATGGTGATCTGCCAGTAGATCACACAGACCATGCAGGTAGATCACATGACAGTCTTCTAAAACGTATAGATCTGTAACTCTTGAGAGTGTAAAATGAAACCAAATGGACCCGTCCAAATGGTCCATCTCAGTTAAATTATATTTAAAATTAATTAGAAAATGGAGAATAATTGTTATTTCGACCAACGTTTTGCCAGTTTTCTTTCCCAATTGTGGACCAAACAGTTAAAGTTCTTAGTTTTCAGTGCAAGAGACTAAATTCAGCATCACAAACTGTCAACTCAAACCCCAAATACTCTTTTCAAACGTCAGTAGTAGTATATACACAGTGATGGGCAGTAGCTTGTTACAAGTAACTAAGCTACATAGCTTAACTACATCTTCCCAGTAACTTGCCCATCACTGCATATACAAGAAAACCTTCCAAATCCCCCTCCATTTTCCATTATAAGTGCATTATTAAACACTATAACAACAAGTAACACCATCACCATTATTTCAAAGTAAAACTTTCTTGGGGGCCTTGGAATGGATTTTTTATTTTTATTTTTTATTTTTGGTGTTGTGGAGAACAGGACACGGACCAGTATGCAGGTTCAGTATATAGCTGTTTATTCACAGGTTTGGGGTTAAACAATAGTAAGGTTTCTCTTCTCTCCTGGGTAATACAGTTCAACTTAAATGGTGCTTCTTCAGGTGGGTGTCGTCGCGGGACCACGTCTCTGGACTTTCCACTGGTAAGTATAGGATTTCACTCTCCTAGGAATGCGATAAGTTTAGCTGTGGGACATTCGACAGGTGAGTATCTCTCAAATCAAACAGTCACTCAGCAGCCAGGAAGAGATTCGTATAATCGTAAGTATGTCTACTCAGCTTCTTGTTGCTGTGTACTGGGGAATTAGCTCCTTTTCCATACGATGTGGGGTTTAGTAATAGTTATTATTGTGCCTCAGGCCCATTCTCTCCATGCTCTCAGCCAGCCCGTGCCCTGTGGAAGCCTAGGGAGGAGGAGAGGAGGACAGTAAGTATAGGCATTTCACTCAGCGCATAGAATGTGTGTGAAATGAAGTGGTGTCGACCTACCGCCCAACAGCCCGTTGTCAGCGCAGCCTTTCCTCCCGGAGTCTGGGACACAATGAGGCAGAGAGAGGAGATCTATATGGTGTGTTCCTCCCGGGTGAGCGCAGGTGTAGCGAGTTCCAGCTGATCGAGGAGATAGCGGGGGATGTACCGGCCTTCGATAACCGCGCCAGTGGCTGACGCACTCCTCTGCCGTCTCTCTGCCTCTGCCCAGCTCCAGGGGCGCTCTTACCTGTTGGGCGGTCTCCGGCCACGACACCACATATCCCGCCCCTCAAGCGCTTGCGGGGTCCCGGGGAGGGTGGTTCGTCGCCCTCGAATTGCCTGGACAGGGCGTCGGCATGGGGCACACAGCGACCCGGCCGGTGCTCCACCGTGAACTTGTAGTCCTGGAGGCCCAGGAACCATCGGGTGACACGGGCGTTCCTGTCTCTGTTTGTGGCCATCCATCTCAGGGGGGCGTGGTCCGTCACCAGCCTGAACTGTCGACCCCAGAGGTAGTACCTCAGATGATGGATCGCCCACTTGATGGCCAGGCATTCCTTTTCCACCGTGGCATAATTGCGTTCATGCTTCTGCAGCTTGCGACTGGCGTAGGTGACAGGGTGTTCGTCGCCATCGATTACCTGGGCGAGAACCGCCCCCAGACCCGTGCCCGACGCGTCGGTATGGAGGACGAACTGTTTGGTGAAGTCCGGGGCCCTCAGGACGGGTCCGCTACACAGTGCCTCTTTGAGTCGCCGGAATGCCGCCTCGGCCTCGGGGGTCCACTGCACACGGTTGGGACGACCGCCACAGGTCAAATCATAAAGCGGTGCTGCAATAGTAGCAAAATTGTCAATAAACTTTTGGTAATAGGACACCAATCCTAAAAATGACTTCACTTGCCTCCTGGTCATGGGTTGTGGCCAGTGTTGTATTCTCTCCACCTTTTTCTGTTGTGGCTTAATGCAGCCCCGCCCAATGGTATGCCCCAGGTAGTTCGTCTCCGTCATCCCGATCTGGCACTTCTTGGCGTTGGCCGTCAGGCCCGCTTTCCGAAGGGCGCTGAAGATGGCCTCCAGGTGCTGCATGTGTAGTGGCCACGTCTCCGAGTATACTATGATGTCATCGATGAAGGCGGAGCTGTAGGCCTGGTGGGGTCTCAGCACCCGGTCCATCAGCCGCTGGAAGGTGGCCGGCGCGCCGTGGACGCCGAAGGGGAGGACGGTGTACTGGAAATGACCCTCCGGCGTGGAGAAGGCGGTCTTGGCCTTGGCCCGGTCAGTCAGCGCCACCTGCCAGTACCCCTTAGTTAGATCGAGAGTGGACACAAAGCGGGCGGTCCCAAGGCGCTGAATCATCTCGTCTGGGAGTGGCATGGGGTACGCATCGAAGACGGATACCTCGTTCAGTTTCCTGAAGTCGTTGCAGAACCTCAGGCTTCCATCCGGCTTGGGCACGAGGACGATCGGGCTGGACCATGGACTGTAGGACTCCTCGATAACCCCCAGTTTTAACATCTTCTGCACTTCTTCTCTGATGGCCAGGCGCCTTGCCTGGGGGATACGATAGGGGCGTTGTCGTATCACTTTACCTGGCTCCGTGATAATATCGTGTCGTATGACGTTGGTGCGCCCCGGAATTTCGGAGAACCGGTCCTGGTACCGGACTAGGAGCTCCTTTACGTCCTGGACCTGGTGGGGTGACAACTCTTCGCCGATGGGGACATCAGGCCTGCTCTGAGAGGAGACAGTGGTTAGTAGGGCGGGGAGGGCGTTGGTCGCCTCTCGCTCGTGCCACCTTTTTAGTAAGTTTACATGATAAATGTTCTCGCCCTTCCGATGTCCCGGCCGCCGTACTTTGTAATTCACCGGACCAGTCTTCGCCACAATTTCAAAGGGCCCTTGCCACTTGGCTAGAAATTTGCACTCAGAGGTGGGTATTAGTACCAGTACCTTGTCTCCAACCTGAAATTCCCGCTGGACAGCCCCCCGATTGTATACCCGGCGCTGCTCCTGCTGTGCCTGCTGCATGTGGTCTCGCACCAACGGCCAGATCTTTCTCGCCCGCTCCTGCATGTGCTCCACATGGTCGATTATACTGCGATGAGGGGAGGGTTGGCTCTCCCAGGCCTCTCGAGCCAGGTCCAGCAGTCCCCTGGGCCGCCGGCCATACAACAGCTCAAAGGGAGAGAAGCCGGTGGAGGCCTGGGGGACCTCCCGAATTGCAAACATGACATATGGAATTAATTTATCCCAATCCCTCCCATCAAGGTCTGGCAGTTTCCGTAGCATGCGTTTTATCGTCTGCACGAATCTCTCGCATAATCCATCCGTCTGGGGATGCTGGACTGAAGTCCTAATGCGTTTTACATTCAACCATTTATACAGTAAAGTAATTACTTGGGACATGAAGCACGTGCCCTGGTCCGACAGCGCCACCTCTGGTATCCCCACCCTACTAACGAGCATTAAGAGTTCGTGCGCCACCGCCTTGGCCGTGGCAGCGCGCAGGGGAATGGCCTCAGGGTAGCGGGTTGCGTAATCAATAATCACCAATATGTATTTATGGCCACGGCTGGATTTTGGCAGCGGGCCCAATATATCCATCGCAATGCGCGAGAAAGGGACTTCAATTATGGGTAATGAAATGAGCGGATTGCGTTGTATTGGCCGCGGCGCCGTTAACTGACATTCTGGGCACGTTCTACAATAGTCTTCAATAGCTTTTTTAGCCCCCGGCCAATAGAATCGGGCGATCACTCTTTCATGCGTTTTCTGTACCCCCAGATGCGCTCCCATCTGATGCGTGTGCGCCAGATACAACACGCGGCTCACATGTGATTTTGGAACCAGTAACTGTTCGATCAACTCGCCCCCTCTATTTTTCACTCCCCGATACAACAAGCCATTTTTCACACAGAAGTATGGAGGATTCAACTCACTCACCCCCTCGCACAGCCTTCCATCGACGGCGGACACCTGCTCTCGTGCGCCGCGGAGGTTCGGGTCTCCCCACTGCTGGGAGGCGAATTCCCCGGGGGGCGGTCCTCATCGGGGTCGGGCGGGGGGTATTCCGCGAGGGGGTCCGGGCTGTCCGGCTCGGGGGGTCCGCTGTGACCATCTTCATCATCCGCGGGGCTGTCTGGTTCCGGCGAGTCGGAGTGGAGGTTAGGGTGCGCTTGATATCTCCTCCGGGACGGCCCGCTGGCCTCGCTCTCCTCCTGCGCTGGAAACGCCGGACATGCGGCTCGCGGCCGGGGCTTCCGTCGATGCTGCCTCGGGCGCCGGCCTCGTCGCTGGGGTCCAGGCCGCCGGCCGGGGTTCCAATAGCGGCTGAACAACTCACAGTCATACCCGAGGAGGAGAGGCACGGGCAGCTCTGGCACCACCCCCGCGGACACGACGGAGTCTCCCCGGGGAGTCTGGATCTTGATTTCAGCCGTGGGGTAGTGTCGCACATCTCCGTGCACGCACGTGACGGGCACGGTGGCGGAGGAGAGGTCCCTGGCGAGGTCGGCCCGCACTAGCGTCACAGCGCTCCCAGAGTCGATCATGGCCTGCGTGTCCGTTCCGTCGATCCTCACGGGGATGTCAAAGCGCTGGCCCGGGCCGCTCTGGGTATGTAGACAGGGCCGGGGAGCCTCTGACGTCACACTGGCCATGGACGCGTCTCGGTCCCTCTCTGGGCATGCCCAGGAAATGTGGTCCACTTTCCCGCAGACGTAACACCGCCGGGGCCCTGGGGGTCCGCGAGACGAGCGGTCCGCCGCTCCACCGTCACGGGTCGGGGCTGGGGGACCACCTTTATTCTGGGTCTGTCGCCGGTCTCGGTGCCGGAGCTCATCAGTCGGCTTCTGTGGCTCAGAGGGGTTGAGTTTCATTATTTCAAGCGTTACTTGGTGATTCTCTAATAATTCAGTCAGACGGCCGACATTGGATGGGCTTACTTGCGAGCATATTCTCGGGCCTTGGGCGGCAGGGCACGGATGCATCTATCTATTACAACACGCTCGATAGGAGAGAGTTCGCCCTCCCCCGCCAACCAATTGGTTGTGAGGCGCACTAGCGCGGAGATTTGGGGTCGGGGGGGCTGGTTAGGATTATATGTCCAATTGTGAAACTTTTGGGCGCGCGCTGGCAGGCTATTTCCCTGGCTAGCGAGTATAGCAGCTTTTAGTTTCTGATAGTCTCTAGCGTCAGCAAGGGAAAGATCACTACATACCCTCTGAGCCTCGCCGGACAAGAAGCCAGACACTATGGAACCCCAATCCGCCACTGGCCATCTCTCTCTTGCCGCTGTGCGCTCAAAGAGCTCCAGATACGCCCCGACGTCATCCTCCGGTGTTAGTTTGGTTAGCACGTCCCCTGGTGGACGAGTGCCGCCGGTGTCCCTCTTTAGCTGGCGAGCTATCTCCTGTAGTGTGGCCTGGAGCTCCGCTTGGCTCTGGAGGAACGCCGCGGAGATGGCGCTGGCTTGGTCCATGATGCGAGGCAGCGAGGGGGTCCGCGGGGACCGTTTATGCCCGCATTCTCCACCAAATGTGGAGAACAGGACACGGACCAGTATGCAGGTTCAGTATATAGCTGTTTATTCACAGTTTGGGGTTAAACAATAGTAAGGTTTCTCTTCTCTCCTGGGTAATACAGTTCAACTTAAATGGTGCTTCTTCAGGTGGGTGTCGTCGCGGGACCACGTCTCTGGACTTTCCACTGGTAAGTATAGGATTTCACTCTCCTAGGAATGCCGATAAGTTTAGCTGTGGGACATTCGACAGGTGAGTATCTCTCAAATCAAAACAGTCACTCAGCAGCCAGGAAGAGATTCGTATAATCGTAAGTATGTCTACTCAGCTTCTTGTTGCTGTGTACTGGGGAATTAGCTCCTTTTCCATACGATGTGGGGTTTAGTAATAGTTATTATTGTGCCTCAGGCCCATTCTCTCCATGCTCTCAGCCAGCCCGTGCCCTGTGGAAGCCTAGGGAGGAGGAGAGGAGGACAGTAAGTATAGGCATTTCACTCAGCGCATAGAATGTGTGTGAAATGAAGTGGTGTCGACCTACCGCCCAACAGCCCGTTGTCAGCGCAGCCTTTCCTCCCGGAGTCTGGGACACAATGAGGCAGAGAGAGGAGATCTATATGGTGTGTTCCTCCCGGGTGAGCGCAGGTGTAGCGAGTTCCAGCTGATCGAGGAGATAGCGGGGGATGTACCGGCCTTCGATAACCGCGCCCAGTGGCTGACGCACTCCTCTGCCGTCTCTCTGCCTCTGCCCAGCTCCAGGGGCGCTCTTACCTGTTGGGCGGTCTCCGGCCACGACACCACAGTGTAGATCTTGTTGAGCCGGTCATTTTGAAAGCTCTCAAAGAAATGTGGGCACCTCTGATCTATGCTACTAAGTCGGGGCCTTCCAATCCGGTCCGGGCCTTGGGCCTTGGTCCTGATCAGTTGGGGTTCCAGTTAGGGCCGGGCCTCAATTCCCAGGTCCGTTGAGAACTCTGACGTTTATTCACCTTTTTCATGGTTCTATAGTGAAAACAGAGATGTGTTGAGGCAGAGCGCTGAGTCGCCCTAGTCAGTGACGTTGTGCTGTAGTTTTTGGTGGATTCTACTGAAAATCAAGCAAATATTCCCAGTATTCTGCGTATTAAAATGTTGAAAATGGGTGGAGTTCCCCTTTAATATTCTCTCTGTCTCTGTCTCTCTCTCTCTCTCTCTCTCTCTCTCTCTCTCCTCTCTCTCTCTCTCTCTCTCTCTCTCTCTCTCTCTCTCTCTCTCTCTCTCTCTCTCTCTCTCTCTCTCTCTCTCTCTCTCTCTCTCTCTCTCTCTCTCAGCCGTACAGTGGTGTGTACAGTAGTTAACCCGGGGGGCACCATGACCCAGGAGGGGCAGGTCCTGCCCCAGACCACCTCCCCCTCCTGCTCCCCCGCCGCGCCCCAGAACCCTCTGGAGCCGGACGACGCCCCCACCGCCGCCCCCAACGGCCCCAACCTGACCACAGAGACGGAGACAGGCGAGGAGACGCAGGAGGAGGAGGAGAGAGGAGAGGAGGTACGAGGAGGAGAGATCCAGTTAAAGGGGAATTCCACCCATTTTCAACATTCTCATATGTCATTAATATACCTTAGAGGTACCACTGGTCCAGAGCTCCACTGCTTCTGAGTCTGACTTGCATTGGAGCTCTGCTCGTCTCCGTGCATTCGGCCATTACTCCACCCGACCAGCCTCTCTTCTCTAGTGGATATATAAAGAACGTTTTACCTACTCACCAAAATAAACACGTCTTGTGTCATTAGAAAGCCTACTTACCTTAGTGGAAACACTCTGAGCCCCCCACCACACGGATAAAATGGACTTTACCTTAGTGGTAGCACTCTGAGCCCCCCACCACACGGATAAAATGGACTTTACCTTAGTGGTAGCACTCTGAGCCCCCCACCACACGGATAAAATGGACTTTTTGGCCAGAACGCGATCGTTTTTCACCGAAAAACAACCAGGATTTGCGCCCTCTACCGATATTGCCAATAGAAAAGTTCCATAGGAAATATTTTTCCTTCAGTGAAAAACGATCGCGTTCTGGCCAGAAAGTCCATTTTATCCGTGTGGTGGGGGCGTCCTCTATGTGCAAATGCGAGTGCTTCTGTCTGCCGCAGGAAGAAGAGAAGGAGGAGCAGGTGCAGGAGGAGGAGGAGGAGGAGGCAGCAGAGAGAACACAGCAGACAGAGGAGCAGGCTCTGCACATAGAGGAGGAGGAAGGAGTGGGGATGGGACCTCAGGGAGCAGACGGAGGGCCAGGTGATAGGGAGGAGAGCGGTACCGAGGAGAGGAGCTGTGGAGGAGAGGAGGAGGAGGAGGAGGAGGAGGAGGAGGAGGAGAGGCCGGGGGATGAGGCCACACAGCCACAGCATAACACTGCTGCCAGGTTAAGGTACGTACGTTCAGATGTCGTGAATGTGTCTGTTTTGGTTGGCTGTTACTTAGCATTAATTGGCATTACTTAGCATCAATTAGCATTACTTCATTAGCATTATTAATAATGCTTAGCGTTATTAGTAGGGATAAGCAGATATACGGTACGGCCCATGCAGATATAAAGGCTTTACAAAGAAATATCGGAAAATATCGGTATTGGTGAAAAATATCGGTAAAACACCATTCACAGATATGTATAGAGATATGTATAAAGATATTATTTATTTTTTTGTCCACCACAAAAGGCCACTGTTTAACAGCTTCCAAGTAGTTCAGACCCAGATGTAACATTTCCCAATTGCAGGGGCAGGCGAAACCAGGCGAAATGAAAATGGTAAAGCCGCACCCATACCATTTTCATTTCAATTCTTTAATTCTGTAATCCACAAGATTTACAGTATATCTTGTACAGAAAGTATATTAGTCAAGTAAAGCATCAATAATAACATCAGTTGTTGTTGAAGTTGCAACAGACACGCAGCATGCATAAAGCTAAAGGTTTGACTCAGAGAGTTTTCTGTTTTCAATGATGAAATGCTGTTGGTTTAGTGGTGACACAGCTGTAGTTAGTTAGTAGCAGTAGTAGTGTTTTTAAAATCATTTTAAATATACTGTAAGCACTTTAATTTAATTTGAAATATCTTTGGAATTTGGGTTGTTTTGTTTTTGTTTTAGACCAGCGGTGCCCACACTTTTTTGACTTGAGAGCTACTTTCAAAATGAGCGTCTCAACAAGATCTACACATAAAAAAATGTGATTGTTCCATTACTGAAAATCCATTTCAAGGACCTCTAGAAAGTTTGAGCTTTGAGCTTTGAAGGTGTTACTGATACCGTTTAAGAATAATGCACTTATAATGAAACATAGAGTTGGAATTGGAAGGTTTTCTTGTATATGCTACTACTGACATTTGAAATCAGTATTTGGGTTTTGAGTTGGCATTTTGTGACATTGAGTTTAGTCTCTTGCACCCCAAGCTATGAACTTTCACGTTTTTCTCCACAATTGGGACAAAAAAGACCTGGCAAAACGTTGGTCAAAATAACAATTATTCTACATTTAGTAATTGTGTGAACTCTTGAAAATTACGTAATTCAGATGTTTAAATATAATTTAACTCTTGAGAGCGTAAAAATGAAACCAAATGGACCCGTAAGGGTCCATTTGGTTTCATTTTACACTCTCAAGAGTTACAGATTCATAAGGGCCCAAGTCTATGTCCAGTTGTCTATACCAGGGGGACTATTAGGGGACTGTCATGTGATCTACCTGCATGGTCTGTGTGATCTACTGGTAGATCATGAATCTACCTTTTGGGCAGCCCTGGTTTAGACCCCTTGTAGGTCTACGCCTCATGTCTCATGCCATTACCAGTCTACCAGGCAGTAACCCCTCATGTTTAATTTTATTAAAGCACTGACCTTCATGTTTCCATGTACTACAGTACAGTCTCAGAGGTTTACTCTGCTCATGTGACAAGTATTCTTCATCTTAACGCAACAGTTTGTGTCTCTGGGTGATAATTAGCCTTAACACACTTATCATTTTCTTAATGACGAGACGATGCCCACAGACAGTCCACTGTTCAGCTGAGGCTGAAGCTCTGCTTTGGGTCAGGGGCGGATTTAGGCATAGGCATGGGGGGGCAATGGTGGGGACTGCCCCACCAAACGTGATGCCATGCAAAACAACCCAAGATATTTCAAATTAAAGTGCTTGTATTTAAAATGATTTGAAACACTACTACTGCTACTAACTACAATTTTGGCACCACTAAACCAACAGCATTTCATCATTGAAAACAGAAAACTCTCTGAGTCAGACCTTTAGCTTTATGCATGCTGCGTGTCTGTTGCAACTTCAACAACAACTGATGTTATTATTGATGCTTTACTTGACTAATAAAAGTCCTGGAACTGAAAATGTTATGGGTGCGGCTTCCATACCATTTTCTCTTGCCCCTCCAACATGTTCTATTGCCCCCCCCCCCCCCCCCCCCCCCCCCCTGGCAGTGTCTCCAGTGTCTCCAGTGGGTCTGTTGCTTCTTTTATTAGCACACACCAACTCATTATTAATACTGTCCTCCTCTATTAAACCTGTTTGACCACAACTGTTTTCTTCTCTCTTGTTTCTCTGTATTCATAAGAGTGTAGTGTAATCAAAGATACTCTATGTATAAAGATAGGCACACTCCCATTGGCGCCACTATGTAGGCGACATGGACTACAAAGCCTACAAATGGTCTCCTAAGTAGTAATGGTTTCTCTCAGAGCCCCCTATCTGTCGTATGTCAAACTGCAGATTACAGTAGTCATGGTTTCTCTCAGAGCCCCCTATCTGTCGTATGTCAAACTGCAGATTACAGTAGTCATGGTTTCTCTCAGAGCCCCCTATCTGTCGTATGTCAAACTGCAGATTACAGTAGTCATGGTTTCTCTCAGAGCCCCCTATCTGTCGTATGTCAAACTGCAGATTACAGTAGTCATGGTTTCTCTCAGAGCCCCTATCTGTCGTATGTCAAACTGCAGATTACAGTAGTCATGGTTTCTCTCAGAGCCCCCTATCTGTCGTATGTCAAACTGCAGATTACAGTAGTCATGGTTTCTCTCAGAGCCCCCTATCTGTCGTATGTCAAACTGCAGATTACAGTAGTCATGGTTTCTCTCAGAGCCCCCTATCTGTCGTATGTCAAACTGCAGATTACAGTAGTCATGGTTTCTCTCAGAGCCCCCTATCTGTCGTATGTCAAACTGCAGATTACAGTAGTCATGGTTTCTCTCAGAGCCCCCTATCTGTGGTATGTCAAACTGCAGATTACAGTAGTCATGGTTTCTCTCAGAGCCCCCTATCTGTGGTATGTCAAACTGCAGATTACAGTAGTCATGGTTTCTCTCAGAGCCCCCTATCTGTCGTATGTCAAACTGCAGATTACAGTAGTCATGGTTTCTCTCAGAGCCCCCTATCTGTCGTATGTCAAACTGCAGATTACAGTAGTCATGGTTTCTCTCAGAGCCCCTATCTGTGGTATGTCAAACTGCAGATTACAGTAGTCATGGTTTCTCTCAGAGCCCCCTATCTGTCGTATGTCAAACTGCAGATTACAGTAGTCATGGTTTCTCTCAGAGCCCCCTATCTGTCGTATGTCAAACTGCAGATTACAGTAGTCATGGTTTCTCTCAGAGCCCCCTATCTGTCGTATGTCAAACTGCAGATTACAGTAGTCATGGTTTCTCTCAGAGCCCCCTATCTGTCGTATGTCAAACTGCAGATTACAAAGAGACTCTTCCTGACTTCCTAACAAATCTCGTGAGAGTTGGGCGGTGAGATAAAGAATAATTTATAACAAAGTGAAATTTGGGGTGGCTGTGGCTCAGGAGGTAGAGCAGGTCGTCTAATGACCCATGGGTCTGCGGTTCGAATCCTGGCTCCTCCTCTCTATGTGCCGAAGTGTCCTTGGGCAAGACACTGAACCCCACCTTGCCTCCAGTGGTTGAACCACTGCTGGTGTGTGAATGTGTGAAGTTTACGCTGTGTTCCAACTTATTATGCAAATCATGTTTTTTGTTTGATTTTCCAACATAATTGATGCAAATGTTATCAGCATAATTTTCAAGTCATTAGCTGTCAATTTATATTTCAAATGTTATTGAACAAACCTCCTAATGAAAACAGAATTTAGAAAATAAATTAAAAACTTGGAACAGTGCGTTTCGCACTGTTCCAAATTATTATGCACATCATAGTTTCAAGACATTTTCTTGTTTGTAAAGAACTGAAAATAGTAATTTGTTGAATTCATAGCAATAAGGAGGTCATATGTACTGGGAAAAAAAGCTATTTCAATCCAAAACATGTTAACAGGTCCAGTTACATGTTAACATGGGACCCCTTGTTTGATAGCAGCTTGCGTCCATAAAACTTGTGAGTTTATGGAGAGTTTCTGCTTGAATGTCTTTGCAGGGTGTCAGAACAGCCTCCCAGAGTTGCTGTTTGGATGTGAACTGCCTCCCACCCTCATACTGCACATTTTTCAAAACAGTCTTGTTCAGTGATGAGTGCCGTGCAACCCTGGATGGTCCAGATGGATGGAGTAGTGGATGGTTGGTGCATGGCCAGTTTGGCCACCATGTCCCAACAAGGCTGCGACGTCAGCAAGGAGGTGGCAGAGTCATATTTTGGGCCAGAGTCCTAGGGAAAGACCTGGTCGGCCCCTTTAGATCTTTCGCTCGAGGATGCTCCAGACATTCTCAATAGGATTGAGGTCAGGGGGGGTGGGGTGGGGGCCACACCATGATTTTTTCCCCCCTTTTATGCCCATAGCAGCCAATGAAGCTGAGGTATTCCTTGCAGCATGAGATGGTGCATTGTCGTGCTTGAAGATGATTTTGTTTCAGAAAGCATGATTCTTCCCTTTTGTACCGTGGAAGAAAGTGGTCAGTCAGAAACTCATCATACTTTGCAGAAGTCATTTTCACACCTTCAGGGACCCTAAAGGGGCCAACCAGATCTTTCCCTAGGATTCCGGCCCAAAACATGACTCCACCACCTCCTTGCTGCCGTCGCAGCCTTGTTGGACGGCACTCATCAGTGAACAAGACTGTTTGAAAATTGGTCTTCGTGTACAGTATGAGGTTGGGAGGCAGTTCACATCCAAACAGCAACTCTGGGAGGCTGTTCTGACATCCTGCAAAGACATTCAAGCAGAAACTCTCCATAAACGCACAAGTTTTATGGACGCAAGCTGCTATCAAACAAGGGGTCCCATGTTAACATGTAATTGGACCTGTTAACATGTTTTGGATTGAAATAGCTTTTGTTTCCCAGTACATATGACCTCCTTATTGCTATGAATTCAACAAATTACTATTTTCAGTTCTTTACAAACTAGAAAAAGTCTTGAAACTATGATGTGCATAATAATCTGGAACAGTGCGAAATGCACTGTTCCAAGTTTTTAATTTATTTTCTAAATTCTGTTTTCATTAGGAGGTTTGTTCAATAACATTTGAAATATAAATTGACAGCTAATGACTTGAAAATTATGCTGATCATCATTTGCATCAAATATGTTGGAAAATTTAACAAAAACATGATTTGCATAATAAGTTGGAACACAGTGTAGAACGCTGAGCGTTGACTGTTCACCGCTCTACTTCCCAATGTATGAATGAATAGACCATTGTAAAGAGCTTTGAGCACTTGGAAAAGCGCTATAAAAATGCAATCCATTATTATTAAATTTCTTCTGTTCTGTTTAGCTAATAGAAGCCATTTTACTATGAATATGCTGTAAATATTATATGCCTTTTGATGATCGGGTCCAGTATTTAGTTCAGTGTCCATGGAGTTAAGGAATGGATCATAAGTTGTGTTCACGTTCATTCTACCATTGGAAATGAATAGACTCCAACATACTTCCCGTCTCCTAATATTGTACCCGACCCCTTCTTCTAGAGTCAGGAAGCAACGGAACTATGACCCTCATTTTTACGTTCTCAAGAGTAAAACAAACAAAAGGGCACGCACATCCAAAAAAAACTAACTAAATACCAGGTGCTGGGCCGAAAAACAAACTAGGAAGAAATAAATAAGGTCCGCACACTGGACTGAAGCTCCAAATTAAAGGTGTTTATTTCACCATAAGCATGATACATCATACTACATACATGTATAGAACTGGTGCAAAGATTGTAGAACAACCTTCTAGTGCCAATGTTTCCAACCCATTTCATGTCACAGTCTATCCATTTATTTGCCATTTGAGCCACAGACCACCATTTGATGTGATTTTTGCCTCACAGACCCAAAACTATAGTACTGTATATTGTTGTCAGGAAGCTGAAAACGACAGCAAACACAACCTTTAATCTGTAAAGGTAATCATTACTGTCTAAACCAATGACGTGGACTCAGCCATGCTTCTAGTTTTAGAGCAACACGGAGTCAATCAGTGTGAAAATAAAGCTATCTGTCTTCATTCCTGGGAAAGTAGACATTCTAACGCAGGGGTGGATGTAACATGTCCCATTTGGGGGGGCAAGAGAACATGTTGGAGGGGCAAGAGAAAATGGTATCGGGGGCGGCTTCATCGCCCGTGTCGCTTCGCGCCACGGGCGATGAAGCCGCACCCATACCATTTTCGGTTACAGGACTTTTATTAGTCAAGTTAAAGCATCAATAATAACATCAGTTGTTGTTGAAGTTGCAACAGACACGCAGCATGCATAAAGCTAAAGGTCTGACTCAGAGAGTTTTCTGTTTTCAATGATGAAATGCTGTTGGTTTAGTGGTGACACAGCTGTAGTTAGTTAGTAGCAGTAGTAGTGGTTCAAATCATTTTAAATAGAAGCACTTTAATTTGAAATATCTTGGGTTGTTTTGCATGCCATCGTGTTTGGGGGAGCAGACTGAGTATTTAGGGGAGCATTGCCCCCCCAGGCCCATGCCTAGATCCGCCCCTAACGACCTCTTGTGACACCAGCAGCACAGACAGCATTACAGATCCATTCAATGTATAGATCGTGTTTAAGTGGTTGAATTACAGTATGGAGAGCAGACAGATGAGACAGGGAGACCTTAGCTATTCCTCAAGTAAATCCAGAGATCCACTACAACAGAGGCAGAGGTGCCCACACTTTTTTGACTTGAGAGCTACTTACAAAAAGAGCGGCTCAACAAAATCTACACATCAAAACATGTGATTGTTACCATTACTGAAAATCCATTTCAAGGCCCTCTAGAAAGTTTGAGCTTTGATATAGTGGTGATGGTGTTACTTACTGTTATAGTGTTTAAGAATAATGAACTTACAATGAAAAATAGAGGGGAGAATTGTAAGGTTTTGCTGTATTATTACTAAAATTTGAAAACATTATTTGAGGTTTGAGTTGACAGTTTGTGATGTCGGGTTTAGTCCCTTGCACCCAAAACTGAGAACTTTCACGTTTTTGTCCACAATTGCGAAAGAGAACTGGCAAAACATTGGTCAAAATAACAATTATTCTCCATTTTCTAATCGTGTACACTCTTGAAAATTACATAATTCCGATGTTTAAATATACTTTAACTCTTGAGAGTGGTAAAATGAAACCAAATGGACCCGTAAGGTATCGGGAAAATGGAGAAAATGGTATCGTCTGATAAAGATCCCGTTGCTGACTTGCATTTGGAACAGAATTGTCGCGACAACTTTTTTTGTTTGTCCCATTCGCACCCATTCAATCCAATGCATTCAAAAGCCTCTCCTGAGATTCTGCCCCTGAATGTTGTGGAGCGCACGGGTAAATCAACTAGGGCTGGACGTCACTTCCTGACTTTTGACCCGGAACTTTTTGCTCAGATCGTCAGAGGACAGGTTAGTCAAGACACCAGAAACAGCATGACGTCATCGCACATCCTGTTTAGGAGATCTGGCGCTTCAAAATAAGGGTTTTTACCGAATCCACTGGCTTGAGCTGTGGCATAGGGCAGAAAAGGACGCACACGCGTTCTCAGTCTATATGTGTTAAATACAGTAATAATAATTATCCTTCCTCCTCCCCTTTTTCCTCTCACAGACTAGAGCTTAACGGTTTAGACGGAGCCGACGAGGATGAGGATGAGGATGACGGGGAGGCGGTGTCTGGCGGTGTGGGGATGACGGCGCCCCAGCACACACACCTGGACACCTTCAGCTCACACTTTGAGACGTCAGTGGAGCAGGCTGACACCGAGGTGGAGGAGGAGGAGGAGGAGGAGGAGGGCAGGGGTGAGAACATTCACTTACCTCACCATACCATACAGCATGGGTGTCAAACTCTGGCCCGCGGGCCAAATTTGGCCGCCGTGTAATTTCATTTGGCCCTTGAGACATTATCAAATTAAAGGGAAGAATATACCTTAATATACCTTAGAGATGTTGTGTATGTGGACATGATAAAAAAAAAAGTTCCCCCAATTCTGTATTTCCTAAAAATGGAGGTCGAAATACATCTGATGACATCATCAAGATGTATTCCACCATGTTAATTTTTTATCTTTCAGACCATTTTTCCTCTCAGGAAAATTTTGAAAATGGGTGGAACTCCCCTTTAAAAGGTTAGTTCGTTCAAACTTGGCCCGTGGCTTTTTTCAGTTTTACATTTTGGCCCACTCTGTATCTGAGTTTGACACCCCTGCCATACAATATTGATATTTAGGGTCCCTAATCAATTTACTGTATATTGCGATTCTTAGTTATGCTGCAATTCGATTTGATCTATCGATATATCACTTTTTTCCCCCACAAATGACTCTAGAACATTTTACAGGGGAATTCCACCCAAGCTCATATCAAGCTCATATCGCGCCACCGAGTTGCGCGATATGAGTTTGATATGAGCTTGTAGTTCTGCTATTTACAAAAAAAAATGTGAAAATGTGGTGCAAATCTTTGAATACATTATTTCTGAAGCAAACATTTTTAACTCAAATCTTTGCTTCTGGGGGATTCCTAGAACAACATGTTTTTAGATGAGGTTCTGCAGCTAAATAATAGATATTTCTGGGGTCCTTCCTATGAAATATGTTAAGCATCACTGACACAGAAAGAGATTTTTCCAGAAAAACTAGAATCTCGCGCCAGGGACTAGAATTTAGTGTCACAAACTAGAATTTAGTGTTATGGATTAGAACAGTGTTGGGCAATTATTTTTCCCAAGGTGCCAAATGAGATACATAACATATTGTGGAGGGCCAAGACTAAAGGCTGAACTAAAGTCTGCGTAATATTAATTTAATTTCAAGATAAAAGTAAGAGTAAGTACACCCATTTTGACAACAGGGCCCTCTATTTATTCCGTATTTGAGCCATAGACTACTATTTTATGACATTTTAGCCCCACAGAGCCAAAACTAAAGATTTCTTTTGCTTTTGTTAACAATTCCAGGCTGGGTTTCACAAACAAAACAGGCAAACATAGATCAAAAATGGCCATTCTTTTACATTCTCTGGCTAATTCAGATGGTGAATATTTTAACTGTTGAGAGCGTAAAAATGAAACCAAATGGACCCTTGGTTAACCAACTTTCCATATTTAACTGGAACTCTCTCAAGAACCACTGGGTGAAAACCACAGTCAGCCAAAGGCCACATTTGGCCCCCGGGCCGCATAATGCCCAGGGATGGATTAGAATCTAGTGTCAGGAACTAGAATCTTGTGTCAGAAACTGGAATCTAACAACAGAAACTACAGTCTACTGAGAGGAACTAGAATCTACCGTGGGGGACTAGAATCTAGCATGAGGAACTAGAATCTGATCCGGACACAATGGTTAAGAATTGCGCTATATTGACATATCGACTTTTTTTTGACCCACCACTAGAGGACGACAGGGAGCGAGATGGACCACCAGCGCGGCGGAAGGACAAGGACAAGAAGAAGACCACGGCCAACCGGGACAGTCTGAGCTCCACGTTCGAGCACATGGTGGAGGACGAGGAGGAGGATGAGGAGGAGATGGGCGATGGTGACACCACCAACCAGACCCCAGACAACCGCGACGGATTCAGCTCGACCTTCGAGCGCATCGTGGAGTCTGCGCTGCTGCGGGGCGGGACCTGCTACAGCTCTCTGGACTCGCTGGACGTGCTGTCACTCACCGACGAGACGGACAGCTGCGTCAGCTTCGAGGCCACGCCCCTCACGCCGCTCATCCAGCAGAGGTCGCTGCAGCAGCAGCAGCAGCAGCAGCAGCAAGGCTCCGGAGACCAGCCCTCCACCCCGGATCTGGACCCTGTATTGGAGGGAGGTCCTGAGGACGAGGAGGACCGACCTGGAGATGATGATGGTTCTTCTGGGGCCGAGGGTCCTCGAGGAGGGGTTGGGCCTGGGGCCACTGGGCCTGGGGCCAGCCCACTACGGACCACCATCCCCGGGAGTAGGTCGGAGTTTACGCTGAGCCACCCAGGAGGACGTAGTACATGGGCCTCACACAACGGATACAACCACCACCACCATCATCATCATCATCATCATCATCCTCAGGGGTCCGTGGCAGACGAGGAGGCGGGGACTGGAGGAGGAGGAGGAGGAGCCATGCTCAACTCGGTCAGGTAAGAAGAGGAATTTGAACGTCATCGTGTTTTTGCACGGGTTGGTTGGTTTGTGAAGATGTGAGTGTGTGTTTTTGGTGATTAGTGCTGTTGCCTTAGCCTGGCTCAGCCCAGAATCAGCACCTTAAAAAAACTACCTTATTTTTTCTTTGTGATTCAAGGACTGGCTTCCTTGCCTTAGGGGCCGTTTTTGTCGGTTGGAAATCCATGCCCAGCACCTGATTGGCCAACAGCCTTGTCACTCACTTCACTTCGTTTCACTTCATTATTCTTTAAAGAAGCGCCAGGCTTTAGGTTTTATAATAAACATCATCATCCGACATATTTTACTGCTTTTGTTCACATGCTAGTAACGCTCGTCGGCTGTGTTTGTTTAGTTAGCAACTGGGCTAGCATAATAATGAAAACAACGTTGTCTGCTTTCCCAATATTGATATGGGTTGGTATGAACCAATCACCGTGAAGACTGCTGCTTTGATCACGCCCATCCCAGAAAGTGCTGTGGTAGAGAGGGACTTCAGTCTGAATAATGAAGTGAAACATCCTAGAAACTGCTGTAGTAGAGAGGGACTTCAGTCTGAATAATGAAGTGAAACATCCTAGAAACTGCTGTGGTAGAGAGGGACTTCAGTCTGAATAATGAAGTGAAACATCCTAGAAACTGCTGTGGTAGAGAGGGACTTCAGTCTGAATAATGAAGTGAAACATCCTAGAAACTGCTGTGTAGAGAGGGACTTCAGTCTGAATAATGAAGTGAAACATCCCAGAAACTGCTGTAGTAGAGAGGGACTTCAGTCTGAATAATGAAGTGAAACATCCTAGAAACTGCTGTGGTAGAGAGGGACTTCAGTCTGAATAATGAAGTGAAACATCCCAGAAACTGCTGTAGTAGAGAGGGACTTCAGTCTGAATAATGAAGTGAAACATCCTAGAAACTGCTGTAGTAGAGAGGGACTTCAGTCTGAATAATGAAGTGAAACGGAATGACAATTCAGACTGAAGTCAGGCTAATGTTGCCTCACAAGGTCCTGGGTTCAATTCCCGGAGCTGGTTGGAGTAACGTGTTCCTTCCACGAGCGACGTCCAACCAATGACAGGTGGACAAGACAGCAGCTTGGACTCCTCATGCTTTGACCACGCACACCCATACCATTTTCAGTTATAGGACTTTTATTAGTCCCATTGTGTGATATCCATTCAGGGGTTGACACTAAGGTCTCCGAGGCACTTGCCCATCGGGCAAGTGCAAGTCAGGTTCTACTTGCCCTCAGGTCATGGTCACTTGCCCCCCAAAAATATATTGTAGATTTTGCATTTAAGTTTACTTCCTACTTGGGTGCTTTAAACCAGGGGTTTTCAACAGGTGGTCTGGGGACCACCAGTGGTCCCTGAGAGGGTTCCAGGTGGTCCCCAACTAAGTTGGTTAACCAGATGTAACTCTTGAGAACGTAAAAATGAAACCAAATGGACCCTTGCGGGTCCATTTGGTTTCAAGAGGTAAAATTCATCATCTTAATTAGATGGTCGCAATGACCACCTTCAAGACAAATTCATCTTGTGTTGTGTTATTGCGCACTAAGTTGCACACTTGCCCGATCGGGCAACCAGGTAGCAGTCTTCTCTTGCCCCACCATTTTTTTTACTTGCCCCGGGCAAGCGGGCAAGTGTTAGTGTCAAGCCCTGCCATTGTGCGATTGATTGGTTGGTTGGGTCTGCCCTGTGGCTCCTTGTGTTTCCTGTGCTGTGACCTGCTTTCAACCACCAGGTGGCGTGAGTATCACTGAATACACAACACACAACACAGGCATGTCATTCTACTGGATTAATTGAATATCACTGAATAACAACACACAACACAGGCATGTCATTCTACTGGAGTTAATGAATATCACTGAATAACAACACACAACACAGGCATGTCATTCTACTGGAGTTAATGAATATCACTGAATACACAACACACAACACAGGCATGTCATTCTACTGGAGTTATTGAATATCACTGAATAACAACACACAACACAGGCATGTCATTCTACTGGAGTTATTGAATATCACTGAATAACAACACACAACACAGGCATGTCATTCTACTGGAGTTAATGAATATCACTGAATAACAACACACAACACAGGCATGTCATTCTACTGGAGTTATTGAATATCACTGAATAACAACACACAACACAGGCATGTCATTCTACTGGAGTTAATGAATATCACTGAATACACAACACACAACACAGGCATGTCATTCTACTGGAGTTATTGAATATCACTGAATACACAACACACAACACAGGCTTGTCATTCTACTGGAGTTATTGAATATCACTGAATACACAACACACAACACAGGCATGTCATTCTACTGGAGTTATTGAATATCACTGAATACACAACACACAACACAGGCATGTCATTCTACTGGAGTTATTGAATATCACTGAATAACAACACACAACACAGGCATGTCATTCTACTGGAGTTAATGAATATCACTGAATAACAACACACAACACAGGCATGTCATTCTACTGGAGTTATTGAATATCACTGAATACACAACACACAACACAGGCATGTCATTCTACTGGAGTTAATGAATATCACTGAATAACAACACACAACACAGGCATGTCATTCTACTGGAGTTAATGAATATCACTGAATAACAACACACAACACAGGCATGTCATTCTACTGGAGTTATTGAATATCACTGAATAACAACACACAACACAGGCATGTCATTCTACTGGAGTTATTGAATATCACTGAATAACAACACACAACACAGGCATGTCATTCTACTGGAGTTATTGAATATCACTGAATAACAACACACAACACAGGCATGTCATTCTACTGGAGTTATTGAATATCACTGAATAACAACACAAACACAGGCATGGCAGGATCTGTGCTATTATGTTGAACTGCCATGCACTTACCATCATGCTCTACCTTTCTCTCTCTCTCTCTCTCTCTTCTCTCTCTCTCTCTCTCTCAGTGAGTGAGAATAAAAGTAGGTACCACTGCTTTTTCTACTCAAGAATAATAATAAAATACTGTAGTCTTGACCATGATCCACTGCATTAGAAACAACAGCAATAGTTGGTACCATTGAGTGACTAATGCCAGCTCTTTGAAAATGTCCTTATAAGCCATGGATATCCAGACCAGTAGGCCTACGTCCTCTTTAGATCTTGAGCCTGCTCTGTTCTTGGTCCAAACTGCCCATAGAGAGGTGTAGGATCTCACTGAAACCTATAGAAGAGTGGTCCAAACTGCATCTCACTGAAACCTATAGAAGAGAGGTCCAAACTGCATCTCATTGAAACCTATAGAAGAGAGGTCCAAACTGCATCTCATTGAAACCTATAGAAGAGAGGTCCAAACTGCATCTCACTGAAACCTATAGAAGAGAGGTCCAAACTGCATCTCATTGAAACCTATAGAAGAGTGGTCCAAACTGCATCTCATTGAAACCTATATAGAAGAGAGGTCCAAACTGCATCTCATTGAAACCTAAGAGTGGTCCAAACTGCATCTCATTGAAACCAAAAGTGGTCCAAACTGCATCTCATTGAAACCTAAGAGTGGTCCAAACTGCATCTCATTGAAACCTAAGAGTGGTCCAAACTGCATCTCATTGAAACCTAAGAGTGGTCCAAACTGCATCTCATTGAAACCTAAGAGTGGTCCAAACTGCATCTCATTGAAACCTAAGAGTGGTCCAAACTGCCCATAGAGAGGTGTAGGCATCTCACTGAAACCTATAGAAGAGTGGTCCAAACTGCATCTCATTGAAACCTATAGAAGAGTGGTCCAAACTGCATCTCATTGAAACCTATAGAAGAGTGGTCCAAACTGCATCTCATTGAAACCTATAGAAGAGTGGTCCAAACTGCATCTCATTGAAACCTATAGAAGAGTGGTCCAAACTGCCTGTAGAGAGGTGTAGGATCTCATTGAAACCTATAGGAAGAGTGGTTCAAACCAGGGACCGTTGCTTCAAGCCTGGAGGCGCTGTGGCCTCGGATGTGGTGTGAATGGGTCAATGTGATGCACATTCTATGTAAAGCGCCTTGGATAAATACATTTACCATAGTGGTATGTTCTCTGGTACACTTGGTAATGCCCTGGACAGACGCTGTGATGTTGGTGATGTGCAGCAACAGCTGACACCACTTTTCACCCTGTTTAATGTCCTTATTAGCAGTGAGGAGCATTCTGGGAGGGGGGGGGGGGGGGGTAATGTGAACCATATGGGGACGGGACCCCCTCCCGTACCCTGACCTGTGGGCAGTATAGTTCTCTATTGGCTGCTCATTATTACACCCCATGGCTTTTCCCTCTCCATGTAGAACCACATGGAGAGGGACGGTTTCTATGGTTTCTAGAGTTACAAATCCACTGGATCCACTTCTCTCTCTCTCTCTCTCTCTACTCTCTCTCTCTCTCTCTATCTCTCTCTCTCTCTCTCGTCTCTCTCTCCCTCTCTCTCTCTCTCTCTCTCGCTCACTCTCTCTCTGTCTCGGGTCTCGCTCTCTCGTCTCTCTCGTCTGTCTCTCATCTCTCTGTCTCTCTCTCATGTCTCTCACTCTCTGTCTCTCTCTCTCTCCTCCGTCTCTCTCTGTGTCTCTCTCTCTGTCCTCTCTGTCTCTCTCCTCTCTGTCCTCTCTCTGTCTGTCTCTCTCTCTCTCTCTCTCTCTCTCTCTCTCTGCTCTGCTTCTCTCTCTCTCTCTTCTCTCTCTCTCTCTCTCTCTCTCTCTCTCTCTCCTGTCTCACTCTCTGTCTCTCTCTCTCTCCCTCCCTCCCTCTCTCTCTCTATCTCCCCCTCTCCTCTCTCTTTCTCTCTCTCTCTCTCTCCTCTCTCTCTCTCTCTCTCTCTCTCTTCTCTCTCTCTCTGGTCTCTCCTCTCTCTCTCTCCTCTCTCTCCTCTCTCTTCTCTCTCTCTCTCTCCTCTCGGTCTCTCTCCTTCTCTCTCCTCCTCTCTCTGCTCTGTCTCTCTCTCTCTGTCTCTGTCTCTGTCTCTCTCTCTGTCTCTGTCTCTGTCTCTGTCTCTGTCTCTCTCTCTCTCTTCTCTCCTCTCGTCATCTCTCTCTCTCTCTCTCTCTCTCCCCTCCTCTCTCTCTCTCTCTCTCTCTCTCTCTCTCAGTCTCTCTCCCTCTCTCTCTCTCTCTCTCTCTCTCTCATAACAGATGTTGTTCTCTAGTACGGTCGTCTTCCTGACCGCCAGCCCTGTGCTCAATGTTCTATTGTGTGTGGTTCATGACATCATCGTCTTCCTCTGCTAGCAGAATTCTGAGCGTGTCATGGGTGTGTGTGTTGTGTGTGTGTGGTGTGTGTGTTGTGTGTGTGTGTGTGGTGTGTGTGTGTGTGTGTGTGTGTGTGTGTGTGCGCGACACACAGGATTGGGACAAAATCTTATCCAACGCCAGATATGAAATATTCAGTCTTTTTTTTTTTAAATGTCATCAAATGGTGGTTCCATAGCTCAAATGCCATGTACTGTACCTTGATATGAAAAGGACATAGCATAAACAAACAGGGACATCAGTGCAGTCTCACAGAAAGTACTACACTATACACGGAATGGCACCTAGGAATTGCGTGGATACACTACGAGTTAAAGCAAAAATCCGTGACTATGCGCGGGGGCGTGTTTTTTCCACAAACCGGAAGTGGCTGGGACAGTTTTTTCCACAAACCGGAAGTGTCTGGTTGGGGGTGGCCATTTGGGTTTTTTAATATTTACTATTCTGTCCCTAACATGTCGCAACCTCGGGACCGGCTGAGTCGGCTCTGCCGACCATCGCAATGCTCAGCGCGGCAATTCGCTCGGCTAGCGCCTCGCTCAGTGGCACTTCACAATGCTTCACAAAGTTGGTAAAAATGAAACCAAAAAACTGAGTTTTCTTGAGAGCGTAAAAATGAAACCAAATGGACCCTTGCGGGTGGTTTCGTGTTTACGCTTGTAAGAGTTAAAATATTCACCATCTTAGTTAGCCCATAAGTCTACATAACTAGATAATCAATGGTTATTTTGGTTTTGCCTGTTTTGTTTCCCCAAATCCAGTCTAGCTGGAATTAAGAACAAAAGCAAAAGAAATCTTTAGTCTTGGGGTCTGGTTGGGGGGCTAAAATGTCATCAAATGGTGGTCCTCCGTGGCTCAAATACTGAATAAATGGTGGTCCCTGGTATGAAAAAGGTTGAAAACCACTGCTGTACATGTCTGACACATCGGTGTGACAAATAGAGGAACCTTTCCCTTGACTCGTCCGGCAACAGTTTAAACCCTGAACAATGACCACTATAAGCTGACACACATAGCTATTCAGCCTGACAGTATGACTGTTCTTATTATCCCAGAGCTGTTTGTGTCGGGGGCGGATATAACATGTCCCATTTGGGGGGGGGGGGGGGGGGGGGGGGGGGGGGGGGGGGGTGCTGGGGGCGAAAGAACATGTTGGAGGGGCAAGAGAAAATGGTATGGGTGCGGCTTCATCGCCAGTGGTGCGAAGCGACACGGGCGATCATACCATTTTCAGTTCCAGGACTTTTATTAGTCAAGTAAAGCATCAATAATAACATCAGTTGTTGTTGAAGTTGCAACAGACACGCAGCATGCATAAAGCTAAAGGTCTGACTCAGAGAGTTTTCTGTTTTCAATGATGAAATGCTGTTGGTTTAGTGGTGACACAGCTGTAGTTAGTTAGTAGCAGTAGTAGTGTTTCACATCATTTTAATTATGATCATTTTATTTTGAAATATCTTGTTTTGTTTTGCATGACATCATGTTTGGTGGGGCAGACTGGGTATTCATGACCGCCTAGATCCGCCCCTGGTCTGTGTCCTCCTTGCCCTTGGGAGTTACCATATTTTTTCCCCCTTTTAAGTCTCCTGTTACTCCATCCCTTTGTTTACACCATATCACCCCCCCTCACCCCCCCCTCACCCCCGCCACTTCCACCTCACCCCCCCACGCCCCACCTCCCCCCTGAAACACTTCTCGTTATCCTTTTATCTCATCTTTCATCCGCACTGCTCCCCACCCGCCCCCCCCTCCCCCCTCCTCCTCCCTCCTCCCTCCTCTCCCCGCCTATTAGATCTATTATCTTTCATTCCCCTCCCTCCCCTCCCTCCCCTCCCTCCCTCCCTCCCCTCCCTCCCTCCCTCCCTCTCTCTCTCTCAGCGTCTCTCCTCTCTGCTCTTCTCTCTCTCGCCTCACTCTTCTCTCTCTTCTTCTCTCTCTCTGTCACTCTCTCTCTCTTCTCTCTGTCCTCTCTCTGTCTCTCTGCCTCTCTCTCTCGCTCTCTTTTCTCTCTCTCTCACTCATCTCTCTCTCTGTCTCTCTGTCGTCTCTCTCTCTGCTCTCCCGTCCTCTCTCTCTTCTCTCTCTCTCTCTCTCGTCTCTCTCTCTCTCCTCTCCTCTCTCTCTCTCTCTCTCCTGCCTCTCTCTCTCCTCTCTCTCTCTCTTCTCTCTCTACGCCTGCACTAATACAACATTGGGTCTAGGTCATCGGTGCCCAAATCGTGTGTGATCTACCAGTAGATCACACAGACCATGCAGGTAGATCACGACAGTCCCCTAAAATGTATAGATCTGTAACCTAAATATACTTACTGTTTAAATTATATTTAAACATCTGAATTACATAATTTTCAAGAGTCCACACAATTAGAAAATGGAAAATAATTGTTACTTTGCAAGACACTAAACTCAACATCACAAACTGTTAACTCAAACCCCCCAAAATGTTTTGAAACGTCAGTAGTAGCATATACAAGAAAACCTTCCAATTCTCTCCCTCTATTTTATTATAAGTCCATTATTCTTAAACACTATAACAGTCAGTAACACCATCACCACTATTTCAAAGCTCAAACTTTCTAGAGGAGGCTTGAAATGTATTTTCAGTAATGGAACAATCACATTTTAGTAGTGTATAGAGCTGCGCAGTGACGTCACCGCCCCTGTTCCGGAAGTCTTTTCCCAATTCATTTTTCTCCTAGACTTTTCGAAAATAATTTATATCAAGACGATTACGCCGCGGACAAAGCCAACTCAGGTCGTGACGAATCATGATGACACACACAAACTTTTGGGACAATAAAATAATTTCTAAGATGAAAAACGAAACAAAAAGTGAAACAAAAAGTCTTGTATCATGCCGTTTTCTACTTCTTCCTAATTATATATTATATGACGATATTGTGTTTGTTGTCATGATTTGTCACGACCTGAGTCGTCTTGATATAAATTATTTTCGAAAAGTCTATGAGAAAAATGAATGGGGAAAAGACTTCCGGAACAGGGGCGGTGACGTCACTGCGCAGCTCTATAGATCTTGTTGAGTCGGTCATTTGGAAAGTAGCTCTCAGGTCAATAAAGTGTGGGCAGCTCTGGTCTAGGTGATACGCCACAAAGGGGCAGGCATACTGTAGGCATGCTAATACCCCCCCCCCCTCTCTCTCTCTCTCTCTCCTCTCTCTCTGTCCTCTCTCTCTGGTCCCTCTGTCTCTCTCTCTCTCTCACTCTCC
>CM076984.1:46182133-46213700 GCA_039105355.1 Benthosema pterotum | reverse complement strand
TCAATAAAAAATATAAAACAGCTTCTGGGAAAATGGAACAAAACTAAACAAACAAAAGCAGGATGAGTTACCATTCAAGATGGAGATATATGGGTAGACCACTTCTCCAAGTTATTGGCCCCATAGAGGAAAACAACGAACAAAAGAAATACAAGACAAAATTAGCTGCAAGCAGCAATAAAACGGGATCAAGCAAGCAGCAATAAGAACAATACGCACAAATAAGCCATAGAACATGGGAGCCTGAACTCAGAAATACATCAGGTAATTATGTGTGAGACTGACTCACATTGTAAATCTGGTGTGACTGAGTGAATGATTGGTGAGCTGTGATGTGAGTGGTGAAACTGAGCTATGAACTGTCATTAGTGACAACATGGCCGAATAGTGACAGTCAAACAGCCTTGCCCAGCCATGAGGCCCATAGGGCAGGTGCCTATCTCCTGTTTCTGTAGCATGAGGCAGCTTGTGTACAAGTACACCCTCTGGACATGACGCTAGTATGACACAGGGTCTTACCCCCAATCCATCCCTTGATGCTGAGTGCCAAGCAGGGAGGCATTGGATCCCGTTTTAGAGCCTTTGGTATGACCGGCGGGAATCGAACCCCGGCCTCCCAGTCTCAGGGGGACACTCTAACCACAAGGCCACTGATTTGGTGAATGAGTAAATGATTGGTGAGCTGTGAGTGAGTGGTGAACTGAGCTGTGAACTGTCATTAGAGACAACATGGCGAATAGTGAAAAACACCATGGCCGAATGGTGACAACCACCATTACATTGAGTTTTACCCTGGGTTTCACATAGAACCATGAACTTAGATGTAGAAGACCACATGAGATTGTGCATGATTGACTCATATTACTAGGTGTCCGTGCCGGGATTTGAACCAGGAACTCTCATTTCAAGTCATGCGCTCTACCATGAGGCTACGAAACAGACCACAAGACGTACTGGAAAACACAACATTCAGTGGACTGCTTGGTAAATGGTAAATGGTGCATTTATATAGCGCCTTTATCAGGCGCTTTACATAGATTGTGCATTACAATTCACCATTCACACACTGATGGCAGAGTGGACCGGGACACATCGACACTAACTCTGCAGGAGCCGGGATCGAACCGGCAACCTTGTGGTTACCATCGGTTACTCTACCTCTGAGCCACTACCGCTCCTTAAATATGCACAAATAAGCCATAGAAACATGGAAGAAATACATCATGTGATTGTGGAAACACAGCAGGGTTTTTGGAGACTCAGACTTTGTATTGTCAGCAGTGGGACTTGAACCCTCAATCTTGTGTTCCGAAGTCAGGCACCCTACCGACTGAGCTATCCTGGCACAATGATTTGCTTAGTTGTTGTCTTCAATGAAACAACCCCCACACGCCAAGCAGTAAGCAATATGAACAATATGCACAATTCAGCAGTCAGAGGGTGGAGCTTAGTGGTCAAAGTGACAAATGGAAACTAGATATTCGCAATTAAAAAATTGCAAAGTGTGGTTGCCGTGTCGCTTGCCCCCCCCCATATTGTCACTTGCCCCCGCAGCCCCCCATACTGCACACTGCGGTGCAGTATGCCCCCCCCCATACTGCAGTACAGTATGGACCCCCCCCATAACTGCAGTACAGTATGCCCCCCCCATACTGCAGTACAGTATGCCCCCCCCATACTGCACACTGCGGTGCAGTATGGCCCCCCACACTGCAGTGCAGTATGGCCCCCCACACTGCACACTGCGGTGCAGTATGGCCCCCCACACTGCGGTGCAGTATGGCCCCCCATACTGCACATTGCGGTGCAGTATGGCCCCCCAACACTGCGCACTGCGGTGCAGTATGGCCCCCCCACACTGCGCACTGCGGTGCAGTATGGCCCCCCACACTGCGGTGCAGTATGGCCCCCCCATACTGCACACTGCAATGCAGTATGGGCTTCAGCCAGCAGGCGCCCTCGTTCCGTCCAACTCCCGAGTTGGCAACTAACCCTGGTACATAGCGTTGTACAAAACGGTTTTCACACCTGCTTGTATAGCAAGCACCATGCAGCTCTAATGAGTGCTCCATCTCTGGTGTGTGTGTGTGTCTACATCAGTTCCCATTGTTGTAAACCAGAGGAATATAATTAAAATAGAGCTTGGAATTGAAATGATAGTTTAATAATCTCTAATTAAAAGTGGAATGATACAGCTTAAAATTGGAACGATACAGTTTAATAATCTCTGGACTAATATTGGAATGATACAGTTTGAAATTGTCGCAATACAGTTTACTAATCTAAAAATGGAACGATACAGTTTGTAATTGAAACAATATAGTGTACTATTCTCTGACTAAAATTGGAACGATACATCTTAATTGAAATGATAGTTTAATAATCTCTCACTAATATTGGAACAATACAGCTTGAAATTGGAACGATGTAGTTTACTACTCTCTGAGTAAAATTGGAATGATACAGTGTGAAATTAGAACAATACAGTTTACTATTCTCAGACTAAAAATGGAACGATACAGTTTGAATTGGAATGATAAAGCTAAAATTGTTTCGAATTTCAGTCAGAAAAGATTAGAACGATGCAGTGCTTTGTGCTTTATAGCAGTGGTTTCCAACCTTTTGAAACCACGGCCACGACCTAAAGGACCCACAATGCAATGCAATCTAGCTAGCCTGAAAAAAAAAACCCACATATATTTATATATATTAAAGGTGTTGGCGTTAACACGTTAATGCGTTAACGCATTAATGCATTAATCTCGTGTTAACACAGCCGTGCGTTAATGGCGTCAAAAAATTAACGCGAGATTAACACACTGACGATGGCTGTCCTCGGTGCGGCAGGCCACAGAAGTACTTTACGTCCACACACAAACACAGTGATGGTGTGTACAAAAATGCAAACCGGCTTGTACAACAAACATTTGTTGTGCAAATCAAAAATCCAGCCAGAAAATCAGGCATGAGCATTTTTCAAACTGCTTAAAATGGCAGACACTCTGGGGGTGGAGCTTACCGGTCAATGTTACAGATGTGTTCCACATGAATCAAGGAACATGTAGAAACAAGTCCATGATTTTTGGCCAAACGAGGCCCGAGTTATGGTTTTTCAAATGTTTCAGTTTCAAAGAATTGTTATAGCGCCCCCATTTGAGCAATTGGGAGTAAGACTGGTTTTGCTGCTATTTGGCATCCCCCTCTACCAAACTGTAAAATCTCATAAACAGATTACTTTGCATGTGTAGATTAGGGATAATAGAAGAATTTTCACAAACAAGCAATTTTCATTGGCTCGTAAAAACATCATTTTTTTCACTGAAAACAAAATTCACACCCATTTCATGTTTGTATGGCTTCAAAGTTCATGTGTAGGTCATTGTTATGCATTTTGATCAAAGATTGTAGAGAAGAGACATTTTAACTGTTTTACATATAATTCAAGATGGCGGTTCATCTAAAGGTCAGAGGTCAAAGTAAGAATACAAAAGTTGTTCGGCATAAGCAGACGCATAAGTGAATATAAGTTACATTTCTGAGAGTCGAGCAGTTCATGAGTTATGAGTGTTTAAAGTTTGCAATTTCAGTTGAGTGCTATAGCGCCACCATTTGACCAGTGGTCACAGGCTTCGCATCATCACCGTTTGGCATCACCCTCTACCAGATTACCAATTTTCGCGAAAACCGACTGCACGGTTCAGCCAAACAGCTATTTCTGGTGGAAGGAGGAAAAAAGAGACAAAAACAAGAAGGGATCAAGGTCCACTTCGTGGACTGCTTGATCCCTTAACTAAGAAACCTAGAGTCAGTCATTAAAGACTATCAAAATCACTAGATTCCCAAATTACACTAAAGGAGTTACAAGACAAAATAAAAATACTCAAAACCAAGAAAGCATGTGGCACAGACGGTATCCTAAATGAAATGATTATATACACAGACTCCAAATTCAAATTGGCGATACTAAAACTCTTTAACACCGTCCTCCGTTCCGGACATTTCCCCAGTATTTGGAACCAAGGACTGTTAACACCGCTCCACAAAAGTGGAGACAAATTCGACCCAAATAACTACAGAGGAATTTGTGTCAACAGCAATGTTGGGAAACTCCTCTGCATGATAATAAACCAGAGGATCTTACATTTCCTCACAGAAAAAACGTCCTGAGTAAATCACAGATCGGCTTCCTACCAAACTACTACTAGAATCCTAGCCACTAGACCATCAGGGACATGCTTTGGTTTATGTGCCATCTGTTTATCAATCATTTGGAAATGGGGAGCATTAAAATAAACATTTCACACCAATAAATCAAGATCAATGCAGTATTTATGGCTTATTTAAATTCAGCCAGACTAGTTTTGGACAATCTAAACACAGATCAGGGGGCTTGAAACCTCTATTTCCCTGACCGGGAATCGAACCGGGCCGCGGCGGTGAAAGCGCCGAATCCTAGCCACTAGACCACCAGGGAGATGCTTTGTGTTATGTGCCATCTGTTGTCAATCACTTTGGAAATGGGAGCATTAAAACAAAATATTCATGCCATAAAAAACAAAGCTCAATGCAGTATTTATGCCTTATTTAAATGCAGCCAGACTAGTTTCGAACAATCCAAACACAGATCAGGGGCCTTGAACCCTCTGTTTCCCTGACCGGGAATCGAACCCGGGCCGCGGCAGTGAGAGCGCCGAATCCTAGCCACTAGACATCAGGGAGACATACCTAGCCAAGTGCAATCTGCTGTCAATCACTATGAAAAACTGGGCTTCTGTACAATAAAACATTCGGCCAATACACAAATTATCTTTCCAATTTTGCCTCTTGAATAAAATGCTAGGAGCATAGTCCACCACTCCTCAGAGGAGGGTGATTAGAGGTCAGCACTGGAGCCACTACATGGCTTTCCCTGACCGGGAATCGAACCCGGGGCGCGGCGGTGAGAGCGCCGAATCCTAGCCACTAGACCATCAGGGACATGCTTTGGTTTATGTGCCATCTGTTATCAATCATTTTGGAAATGGGAGCATTAAAATAAAAATTTCACACCAATAAATCAAGATCAATGCAGTATTTATGGCTTATTTAAATTCAGCCAGACTAGTTTTGGACAATCTAAACACAGATCAGGGGGCTTGAAACCTCTATTTCCCTGACCGGGAATCGAACCCGGGCCGCGGCGGTGAGAGCGCCGAATCCTAGCCACTAGACCATCAGGGAGACATATCTAGCCAAGTGCAATCTGCTGTCAATCACTATGAAAAACTGGGCTTCTGTACATTAAAACATTCGGGCCAATACACAAATTATCTTTCCAATTTTGCCTCTTGAATAAAATGCCAAGAGCATAGTTCCACCACTCCTCAGAGGAGGGTGATTAGAGGTCAGCACTGGACCCACTACATGGCTTTCCCTGACCGGGAATCGAACCCGGGCCGCGGCGGTGAGAGCGCCGAATCCTAGCCACTAGACCATCAGGGACATGCTTTGGTTTATGTGCCATCTGTTATCAATCATTTTGGAAATGGGAGCATTAAAATAAAAATTTCACACCAATAAATCAAGATCAATGCAGTATTTAAATTCAGCCAGACTAGTTTTGGACAATCTAAACACAGATCAGGGGGCTTGAAACCTCTATTTCCCTGACCGGGAATCGAACCCGGGCCGCGGCGGTGAAAGCGCCGAATCCTAGCCACTAGACCACCAGGGAGATGCTTTGTGTTATGTGCCATCTGTTGTCAATCACTTTGGAAATGGGAGCATTAAAACAAAATATTCATGCCAAAAAACAAAGCTCAATGCAGTATTTATGCCCTTATTTAAATGTAGCCAGACTAGTTTCGAACAATCCAAACACAGATCAGGGGCTTGAACCCTGTGTTTCCCTGACCGGGAATCGAACCCGGGCCGCGGCGGTGAGAGCGCCGAATCCTAGCCACTAGACCATCAGGGAGACATATCTAGCCAAGTGCAATCTGCTGTCAATCACTATGAAAAACTGGGCTTCTGTACATTAAAACATTCGGGCCAATACACAAATTATCTTTCCAATTTTGCCTCTTGAATAAAAATGCCAAGAGCATAGTTCCACCACTCCTCAGAGGAGGGTGATTAGAGGTCAGCACTGGAGCCACTACATGGCTTTCCTGACCGGGAATCGAACCCGGGCCGCGGCGGTGAGAGCGCCGAATCCTAGCCACTAGACCATCAGGGACATGCTTTGGTTTATGTGCCATCTGTTATCAATCATTTTGAAATGGGAGCATTAAAATAACATTTCACACCAATAAATCAAGATGAACGCAGTATTTATGGCTTATTTAAATTCAGCCAGACTAGTTTTGGACAATTAAACACAGATCAGGGGGCTTGAAACCTCTATTTCCCTGACCGGAATCGAACCCGGGCCGCGGCGGTGAAAGCGCCGAATCCTAGCCACTAGACCACCAGGGAGATGCTTTGTGTTATGTGCCATCTGTTGTCAATCACTTTGGAAATGGGAGCATTAAAAACAAAATATTCATGCCAATAAAACAAAGCTCAATGCAGTATTTATATGCAGCCAGACTAGTTTCGAACAATCCAAACACAGATCAGGGGCCTTGAACCCTCTGTTTCCCTGACCGGGAATCGAACCCGGGCCGCGGCGGTGAGAGCGCCGAATCCTAGCCACTAGACCATCAGGGAGAACATATCTAGCCAAGTGCAATCTGCTGTCAATCACTATGAAAACTGGGCTTCTGTACATTAAAACATTCGGGCCAATACACAAATTATCTTTCCAATTTTGCCTCTTGAATAAAATGCCAAGAGCATAGTTCCACCACTCCTCAGAGGAGGGTGATTAGAGGTCAGCACTGGAGCCGCTACATGGCTTTCCCTGACGGGATCGAACCCGGGTCGCGGCGGTGGAGAGCGCCGAATCCTAGCCACTAGACCATCAGGGACATGCTTTGGTTTATGTGCCATCTGTTATCAATCATTTTGGAAATGGGAGCATTAAAATAAACATTTCACACCAATAAATCAAGATCAATGCAGTATTTATGGCTTATTTAAATTCAGCCAGACTAGTTTTGGACAATCTAAACACAGATCAGGGGGCTTGAAACTCTATTTCCCTGACCGGGAATCGAACCCGGGCCGCGGCGGTGAAAGCGCCGAATCCTAGCCACTAGACCACCAGGGAGATGCTTTGTGTTATGTGCCATCTGTTGTCAATCACTTTGGAAATGGGAGCATTAAAACAAAATATTCATGCCAATAAAACAAAGCTCAATGCCTTATTTAAATGCAGCCAGACTAGTTTCGAACAATCCAAACACAGATCAGGGCCTTGAACCCTCTCTTTCCCTGACCGGGAATCGAACCCGGGCCGCGGCGGTGAGAGCGCCGAATCCTAGCCACTAGACCATCAGGGAGACATATCTAGCCAAGTGCAATCTGCTGTCAATCACTATGAAAAACTGCACTGGAAAAAATCCCCCTCAAAAAACAAGTAAAAAAAACCATAAAACAAGAGCGTTTTTGCTTGAAATAAGTAAAAAAATCTGCCAATGGAACAAGCCGTTTTCACTTGTCAAGATTTCTTGAAATAAGACACATTATTTGGGCAAAAAACGAAGCTCAAAACAAGCTGGATAGAGCTTATTTTGAGCTTTGTTAACTCAAAGTAAGTTCTATGATAATTCAATTATTAGCTGGAAAAATCTCAAATTGGAACATTTGATACTAGTATTAGGAAATACATTTAGGGTCAAAATATGACTTGGCAAGCCTATACAGCTCAATTCAAGTTTAATTAGCTTATTCATTCAAGTGTAAGTGACTTATTATGAGCTAAATTAAGGTGTATTTAAGACCCATCACCTACTACAAATGAGTCAAAAGCAATTAAATAAAGTATCACAATAAACAATATTTATTCTTCAAAAACAGCCAAATGTATAAGAAAACTGAGCTGCAAAAACAGCCAAATGTATTAAGAAAACTGAGCTGAAAAAACAGCCAAAATGTGCATTTAGTACTGAGCTGCCAAACATCAGCAACAAAACAAACAACAACCAAAAACAATATATTGCACATTTACTCACATTTACTACAATTGAGTTGTCCCGATACTACTTTTTCAGTACTTTGTACTCGCTGATACAGAGAAGCAGTATGAGTACTTAGATCTGCTCTTTTTGGTGAATTGATTTAGTGTTGGGTCTGGCTCCAATTGCATTTGTTGAGCCTTTAGTGTCAATTTGATGTTCTGAGTACCAAGTAAGAGAACTTGAGGGTGGTATCGGGAAAAACTCCACAACATTTTAGATTATAGAACTCACTGTTTAACAAAAATATGTATTTCAACCACAAACAAAAGAAAAAAAAATCACATAACTTAACCAATTGTCAAGATTCTACAACAGATCTTCCAAATCAAAGTCTCTATATCAATGGTTCTCCAATCATTCCACGTCAAGAGCAACCTGCCTCGCCTCTGTGCCCGGTATGTTGTAGACCGTGTGTTGCAGAAACTACCATGGATGTGTACACTGCTTGGGGTAGTCAATGTCAAATACATAAAATGATTTGAAGCAGACATCGACTGCCCAAGCAGTGTATTTTCCGGGATTGTCTGACCTGCCATAATGACAAATGCCTGGACAGCACATCTTTGAGGTTCCCCCAAGGACCAGGACAGATGGGGGCCTTCCTTCAGCCAGCGAGAGGTACTCGATATTTGTACCAACCTAGACAGGAACAAAGAAAGATAAAGAAAAGTGAATGCAAGGAGACAACCAGGTGCTCACCAGAGACGTATAGGTAGATAGACTGATCCAGGAGCACGTTTTTACTAATTTTAAAAAACGGGATAAAACATGTAGTCAAAAAAATGTGGGCACACAAAATCTAGAAAGGAAAACTATACACCAAGTTGCATAATAAAGTTTCTTCCTTTTTATGTTGTGCCCATATCTCCACTTTTTTCCTACAAATAAAAGTGAATGTTGATAAGATAACAAAATACAGTTTGGAGGATATAACAAATAAGCCAAATAAAAACTAACGTGCAGCAGTAATGTTTCTTTCGCTTTGGGGAAAGAAACATTACAGTAGCCCAGAGATGTGCCCTGATCCTGGTTTTGCAGTAATGATCCACGGTTTTGCAGTAATCAGAAGCTCTCACCATTTCAATCTATTCCAATAAAGCCAAACGATAATAAAAAAGGAAAAAAAAAGGAAAAAATAAGAAAAGAAAAAAAAGGAAATTGTATTTACAGGCTTCAGGTCGACGAAGGCTGCCCGGGCCTCTTCAGCCGAGTGCCTAACAGACTTCTTGCTCGATCTGTAGACAGACTGTGGTAGCAGTCTGATAGCAAGTTCTCCTTTGGCATCTGGAAATCAACAATAAATGTTTAATACATACATTTTAAGACCTTTTCAATAATTCACAAAAAACAATACTGTGGAAAAACATTAGACTATCCAGTATTTAAGCAGTGACTTAAGTGCTCCCTCCAGAGATACTTTCAGGTCCATCGGGGGTGTTTGAACCAATCTGACAAGCGGTCTGCCTCACACTGAATACTATGACCATTATATTTTATTGTGTCAACTTGCAGAACTTTTGACATGTTTAGATATTGCTATCTACAATAAGAAGCAGACGGGACCTGGTGCCATTTGAAACAGGAGGTAACGTAGGTTTCTCCAATCATGGTCTCATGACTGGAGAAACCTATTTACCTGTAGTCACAGAATCATTGATATCATACAGAAAGACATACCCGGTGTCATGTCATCGACAGGAAATGCGAGTTTTCCATCTTGTTCGGCCAGGTGCAGGACTTTATCCGCATATTTGGTCACCTACGTCTCAAACAACTTTAGTGCAGCCTCGCCATACAGCTCTGAGAAGTCCTGCGATATCTAACAAAAAGACAAAAAAACAACAACAACATTGAAGTTATTGCAACAGCTGTCAGTTTAATAGGTGAGGTATGCAATTCGGGGAAGGCCCATAGATCTGAAGTACCATTAGTCCGAAGGCATTAAGGATGGCAACCATGCACTTGGGGTTATGTTTCGAGATGTTTAGAGATAGTGTTAGTATGGTTCAGACTAATGGGAGGTCGAACCAATAACATGTTAGTAGTAGCCTATATCATACCATGCTTGGACTGATGAGACGAGGGTACTCTGCTAGGATCTCTTTGATGTCCTTCGATGTATTCGCCCATATCCATCTGGCTCTGCAGAGAACAGAGTCCTTCATAAACTTCTGCACCTGGGCGAAGGCCTCCTCGTCAACGTCTTGAGCTGAAAGACATAAATACAGAAACACAGACATCTTAGAATTTTCACAGTAATAGAATTTCCATCCAGGGTGCCGACATTGTGCATGTAGGCTCACTGGAAACACTATGCTAAACAAGTGGGTCTTTAAGTGGGATCTAGGGACCCTCATGGTTACTTGAGGAGGTTCCTTAACCCATTTGGCACAGAACACTACGCACTTCTACACACCAAATTAAATAGAGCCTTAAAGGTATAGTTACATTTTTGGAAGTTATGCTGTATGAAATACGGTCCTTTAATATAGTGGTGTCGACTGTATTAATTGATGTGGTGGGAATTCTGCTCTGGTTTTGGTGAATATTAAGTACGTCATTTGATGGTGTCATGTCTAAGATGGTAGGTATAGAAAACGGCACCCCTCAGGGAAGTGTGATCTCGCCAGTATTGTTCAATTTAATGATAAATGACATCTTCGCCAGTGTAGGAGTGGGGTACGGGCTGTCCTTGTTTGCGGACGACGGTGCAGTTTGGAAAATGGGGCGCAATGTGGGCTACGTGTTAGGACAGGTCCAGAAAGCCTTGCAGGCAATAGAAGAGTGGGGCAACACATGGGGATTTAAGATATCGGCACCCAAATCCAAATATGTCATTTTTGGATACAAAAGGAAGCTGCCAGACATTGGGTTGAAGATGTATGGGTCACCACTAGAGAAAGTGAAGGTATTCAAATATCTTGGGGTCTGGTTTGATGAGCGGCTGACCTGGGCAGTCCATGTGAGCAAGGTGGTGGAGAAGTGTGGAAAGGTCATAAATGTCCTAAGAAGCCTGGCAGGGAGTGAGTGGGGAGCTGACAGGGAAACACTGAGGTTAGTATACCAGGCTATGATCAGATCGGTCATAGACTACGGCAGCTATGTATATGGGGCAGCATCAAAAACGGTGATGGCTAGGCTAGACGTCCTGCAAGCCAGGGTACTGAGGCACTGCTGTGGAGCCTTTAGAACGTCCCCAGTGCCGGCACTACTTGTCGAAACGGGAGAAATGCCCCTATGGCTGAGGCGCACTAAGCTTGGGCTGCAATACTGGATGAAGCTCAGTGGGAGCGGGCAAGTATTCCCAGCCAGGTGTTTGCTGCTGGAGGAGAGAGGTGGCAGTAAGTATGAGCCATTTATGGCCAGAGTCAATGAGCGGGCCAGAGAGCTTGGCTTAGGACAGGGAGAAGTAGCACCTCACTCACTTTGGCCACCAACCCCACCGTGGCTGTTTCCGGAGCTTGAGGTCGAGCTCGGCTTCTTGAAGGAGGAAGATAAAAATGACGCCAAAATTGGAGCTGAAATATATCTGATGGAGGCAGCTAGAAAGGGGAAAATTCTAGTGTTCACGGATGGGTCCAGGGATCCAGTCAGTAGGCGGGCAGGATTCGGGTGTATATAGAGCAGCTGGAGCTAGAGGTCAGTGTCAGGATTTCTGACAATAGCTCAGTTTTCACCTCAGAACTGATGGCGATCCTATGGGCAGTAAGGTGGGTGGAGCAGGGGGGTCCAAAAGAAGTGGTGGTTTGCTCCGACTCTGCGGCAGCACTAGAAGCCCTAAGAGGGGGCAAAAGTAAGGCTCGCCCAGACATAGTACTAGAAATCCTTGTCACTATGCGTAGAATTGGGAGAGAAAGTGATGTGATCTTCTGCTGGGTCCCAGGACATGCAGGGGTGGGAGGTAATGAAAAAGTGGACCTCCTGGCAAAAGCAAGTTTAGATAGGGAAATAGACATTCATTTGGCCCTGGGAAGGGTGGAATTAAGGGGACTTAGTAAAGAAGGGCTAATAAAGGAATGGCAAGCAGTGTGGGAAAAGGAGGATAAGGGAAGGCACCATTTCCAAGTTCAACCCAAAGTTAACAAAGCGTGCTTCTGCAACGCAGCGCCACGTCGAGACGCAGTAAAGCTGTGCCGACTGAGGTTAGGGCATTGCGGGTTAAATAAAAATTTGCATGTAGTGGGGAAACACGAAACAGGCTTGTGTCAGTGTGGGCAGCCAGAAACGGTGACCCATGTATTCCTTGAGTGCAGCAATTACGTGACAGAGAGACATGCGCTATTCCTAGAGATGGAGAGATCAGGGGTCAGGAGTTTTTCTATTTTTTCTTTGTTTGGCCATAGTGAGAACCACCAATTGATTTCAGCAGCAGTGCTGCAGTTTCTGCACGACACTGGGCTGTACAACAAAATTTAAGTGAGGACTCTCCCTACCAGTGGAGGGCAGTAATACGCCTATCGGCGTCTACACTGCCGGAAACGTAAAAGAAGAAGAAGAAGAAGTACGTCATTTTGTGGAGATTACTGGGGTCATGCAATAAAAGTAAATTAATCCACAAAACTAAGGTTATTCGTTTTGTTGAATTATTTCTAATATATTAGCACATCCTTCATTCATTTTTGACCCCACTATAACATGGAACTACTTTTTGGGTGTAGTAATATGGACACAGAAAAATGAACAAAGGATATGTTAATATTTTAGAAATGGGCCAACAATACAAATGAAAAAATGACCAGAACTACTTCATATTTCACCAAAACCATATTCATGGTGTCTTTAGGCTTATTCTGACTGCTCAGTTCATTAAAGAACAGCTACAAAGTCTGTCTAAAAGGAACAGTACTCTTCTGAATTCAATATTCAAGCTGTAAGGGGAATTCCAAAAGTTTTCAAATTCAAAAATAGTGTACAAATGTGAACCAAATTTTGTACACCCTTAGAAAGAAATGTTCTAAAAGAATAATCATTAAAATGGTGAAACATAACTTGATGATGTCACCAAGTTGTGTTTCACCATGTTAATGATTTTTTCCCCCCAGACCTCCATTTCTAGTAAACACAGAATGGGGGTAACTTTTTTATCATGTCCACACAACATCTCTAAGGTATATTAATGACAGAGTAAAATGTTGAAAATGGGTGAAAGTGGGGAAATATCCACAGTAACCCCAGTGATTATTGCAGGTCCAATTCATTGATTATTAGTTGACAACTAATGAAATATTGGGTCATTCTCACGAAACATGAAATTGCGTGTCCGTGAACATTTCGATATCAAAAACACAACTTTATAATACAATGAAATTACCATTTTAAAGATAATATTTTTCTCTTTCTTGGTCAGTGGTTTATATTTATCTGAAAATTCATTATTATTGTTTTTTTATGCGTTTTTAGCTGAAATTCTCATTACCGCAACGCGTCCGCAGTCATTTTAGTGGTGTTTAGATTGGATTTTTTATTGGATAACCTATATGGATTTTGCTCAAAATAAATTCAAATTATTCATTAGGTTTTTTAAAACCATAAATTGAAATAATTTGAAAAAAACATATTTCAATTAAATATATATTGGGAAAAAACATCATGTCCACGTGCAAATTTCTCATCCTCCGCTATGTTTTTGAAGGGCTGTTTAAACTCAAACAGAGAATTGCAAATAAATTTTGACTTTGAGCAACTTAATACATCTGACAGTACATTCAACATGGCTAAAGGTTTAGCAGATCCCTTTACATTAATCAAGTGCAAAGTTAAAATCTCTGTTAAAAAACTCTGAAAACGCATTGTTGATTATCATTACCGAAACAGGCACTTTTCCACATTTAGATAATAGTTAGAAAGATTTATTTTGGTGACAATATACTTTATTAATGTCTAGTGCTGTACATTGAATAAAAAATGCCTCAGCCATCATGGCTTCTCTATTATGAGCAAAAAATGCTAAAATTGCTCATCCTCCGCAACACCCATTCTCATACTCCGCAATGATTTTAAGTAGTTGCGGTAGAGAGAATGTCTGTTTCGGTAATGAGAATTTAATAAGGTCAGACTATATTTTTAATAACAAATATATGTAATAATGATCAAAAATGAATTCTAGTATTATGAATTAATTCTAGATATTTTATGCATTCCCTTTTTCTTAAAAAGAAAGCTTTAGAGCAAAGACTAGGTTGTCAAAATTCGGAGAGAAATCTGCTGACTTTTTTAGTGAAGACAATGGCCTATAATACATTATAAACAGCTACAATGCACTATAATATAATCAATTTATAATATCGCATAGGAAGCACCAAACATTCTTCTTAAAGACATCTGCATGCCATAATGAGATGTAACATTATACTTTTCTGTTGAACTCTCTGTGGCTTTTGCAAGGATCATAGTATATTTTAAATATAAATGCACCAAGTCTCTGTACAGCTGTATATACATATTATACACCATGCACATAACTCAGGAACCGTTCACCCCATGACCCAAATTTGACACATGCATTACACCCCACCACAAAGGGTACAGTGTTAGGTGACGGTCTGAGCCACGGTTGTTCAGAAACGCCACAAAAGGCCTTTGCCCAGGCTCTGGACCTGATCACTACTCTATCACTTGAACTCTTCTGACATTTCTAGGTTCCATGTTTAGGCATTCCTCACAAAGAACTCCATATGGGCATACAAGGGACACGAACAGAATAACTGGGTGGAGCCTATGGGCCCCACCTTAATATTCGTTACTGTTAACTCATAATTTTCCAATCACAGGTGACTGTCGGTGATAAACGTTAGAAAATGTGTTGTATGTACACTGCCACAACCATTGGGCTAGCATGAGATAGTTGTAGACAGTTGCTTTCTGGTTGGTTGGTAGGATGTATTTCATTTAAAATGCAATACAGAGCAGTGTTATTGAAGTCCTACTGAGCGGGTGCTCCCAAATAATTGGCCCCAGCTGAGCAGATCTGATACACTCCTTCTTACACTGTAGCTTCATTGGTATGATAGTGTTAGTAGGCATTAGCAAAAACATTATTGACAAACTGAACGAACATTGTGGCCAAGTAGGGACTTATAGCATAAACAAATCCCTGAAGCTGTAGGTTTAGGTTGGCTAATCAGGAAACCACCTTCCATCCATCTTCAGAGTCCAGACTTCTCTTTCCAGAGCAACATTTAAAGCTTGTTCCCAAGCCAGTGTGGAGATATAATCCCCCAAAACTGGACTTGCACTTACTCTGCTCTCTCTTTATTAAACAACAACGTGAGCAATACAGCTCTTGCTGCTCTGATTGGCTGATCTATACTCCGTCCTCCCCTTGTAAATAAGACCCTGGGATACTTTACATGATCTGCTGAGAACCATGGCCTCAGATTTGGAGATGCTGATCCTCACCCCAGTGTCCACACACTCAAATGCAAGTCAGTCCAATGAGAGCTTAAGGTGTAGGGCTGATGGTGCCATCAGGACCACATCATTTGAAAAAAACAGTAAAACAACCCATAGCTCCCCAAACCGTATACCCTCTTCTCCATGACTGTGTCTCAAGATCCTGTCCATCCATGAATATTATAGACCGGATAGGTGAAAAGTTAAGGCAGTGGCCAACCCCCACAGGAAACAAAAATGTCTTACTGCCCAACACTCTGACACAGCTCTTGCTTTGGGCAGACTGGAATAGTAGTGCTACTCTTTAAGAAACCAAGACCGGCCCTCAACATCCAAGCCTTCAGAATTTCAGGAGTTCCTGAGGTGTTCCTTCCATTACTCAATGACTTCCTTATTCTAAGTTGACAATGTCCAATCCTTGCTGTACACTGCTTTGTTTCACTGCTTTCCCTTCCTGAGGTGTTGGCTGGTTTTCCAGAAACACTTGCTCCAAATGTAGCCTGACTCCACCAGTTCACAACATAGCCTCTATCTGGAAATCTATCTGCAAAGACACGGACTGGATATGCTTCTGACCAATCCACAGCAACAACGGGCAGGAGCTGCCAATCACCCTTCAAATAACTTGAAAAAAGGCCTGCCTTCTTCAGGGATTTGTTACAGTGATTCCAAATAATAGTAGTTTGTGAAACAAGATCTTCAATCTCAATCAGCTTAGCTAGAAAGTCCTTCTCTATGGATTCTCCAAACTTTCCCGCAGTTCACACCCACTGCTTTGCCTCTGTCATGGCCATTGCGACTGTCTTTTGTAACTCATTCTGAGGTTGTAAATATGTTAAGTGCTGATATATCTGGTATTTTCAATACCAATAAACAACAGAGCGCCACTACTCTTTTGAACTTAATGGATGAGGTTTTCTGTTCTATTAGTTCAGGGGTCGGCAACCCAAGATGTTGAAAGAGTAAACTGAGTAAACCTTTGAAAATGGGTGGTTCAGATTGAAAGCTCCACCTCTGATAACTGCTGGGCCAAGTGCTATTTTAACTGGCAACTGTCAGACAGCACAAACCATTTTGGGTGACTGAAATTATTTTGTTGCGGATCACCCCAGTGTGTATATAATAATGCTACCGCCACTGAGCCACTAGGGCTGTGCTCTAGAGCCGCATGCGGCTCCTGAGCCGCAGGTTGCTGACCCCTGTATTAGTTTAAATAGTGTGCATGTTTTCAGTTGTGAGCAGTTGTGTTATTATTATTATTATTATTCATTCATAACAAATACATTGCCAAATCAAAATTCACATTTTATGTTTTAAACATACCTCAGACTACTATTCTAACTACACTATACTATACTACTATATGGTAATTATCATTACCGCAATCATCAACCTCATTTCCGAAACACACATATCATTACCGCAACCAGGTGTTTATTTAACAATTTTTCAATGCATGCAAAATGTAGATATGTTTCTAAATACATGTCTAGAATCTATATAATATGTTCTTTCAGGATTGCCATATCATTTTGAAAACAACTCAGATTTCAAGCAAATATCTCAAAGATTGGGTTGTAAATTATCAAAGTTGTTGCGGTAATGAGACAAATGTGTCAAATTCTGATAAAAAAGATAATTTAAATATATATGTTATTTTACAGTTCAAGTTAACTGTGCATAACTGTTAATAATCCATTTTAAAAAGAATCAAAATGATCATCTTTCCTAAAGTTATGGCCATTTTTAAACTGTTGCGGTAATGAGAATTTTTCTGGACAAATGTTTGAAAATATGCTAAAAAAGGTGATAAATTGTCATTAAACATTTGCAAAATATTGTTTTAATATAGTTAAGATCTTGTTAATAATGGTTCAAAAAGAAATTTTTCAAAAAAAGCATTTTGAAAATTTGCACGTTGAAATCTTGCTTCGTGAGATTAACCCTATTGGTTTGATTAATCATTGCAATCAATACAGATAAAAGCTATACTAAACAAAAATTCTTAGGTATGGACACGCTTTGTATGGCATGGTCAAGGTAGTAAAAAAAGTGCACCTTTAAAATTGTCGATGAGCTCTGGAAGCTGCCACTCAGCTAATTTGGACTCTACAAAGTTGACAATTCAGAACGACCTGAAATAAAACAGAAAAGCATTGTTTAAAAATAAAATTGCAGCATTGCTTTTATATCACAGCAAGTGAACAATATAACTAACATCATTATTTCTGTATGCAAACGAAGGGTTTATTAAATTTACTAGACAACAATACCTAGTCACAACATCTAGCAACCAGCTAGCTCCAATGACGATATTGGGGCTATGGAGAAGACAATTGCAACATTGAGGGGGGCAGAAAAAGCCTGGTCACGTGCGTTTTGTAACCTCCGGTTGTCCCCATTTAGTTATAGATCTATGTAGAACAGCCGCCATTGGACTGACCCCATAAAATAAACGGAGTTGTCGTAACTATGCCCATACTCTATAGAGACAAACTGTTCTCAACGTGTTACGACAACATACAGTATGACCAATAAAGATAAACTGCTGATAGAATATCGTTTGAACATACAAAAGGTACACGGATTGATATCATAGTACATCAACCAACCATAGCATTATACGAACGTAAACACTAGTTAGCTGCTTAGCCAGTAGTAGGCTTATGCTGTTAGCCATTAGCTTCGGAGCTAGTCTTTAGTATCGTAAATATTAGCATAAATATATGATAGACCGACGTGACATTCATACTGTGTGTGCGAGCAAATGTATAACCATGTTTACCTTGAATGGGATGCACGACGACGAGGACGTCTTTTACTGTTGATCTTTGCCGGGGAGACAGGCAGTTTCTTCTGCTTTTTCTTTGTTTTCTTTTCACACAAAGTTTGAACGGGGAAGCGGCAGGAAGGAGGGGGTGGGGCGTGCATACGTATGTGCGTGCGTGCATGCGTGCGTGCGTGTGTGTGCTTAACGACAGTAATAAGGGTAGTAGCCTAATAATAATAATAATAATAATAATAAATAATAAGGGTAATAATAATAAGGGTAATAATAATAATAATATAAGAAGAGCAAGGTTATTTTTGCAAACTTTTGATAACGTATTAATTCAAACAATCCAGGTGGTCCCCAGCTAAATGAGGGAGAGATGGTAACCAAATGGACCCTTATTTGTTAAACACTACTTATTTTACGATAAGTGTAAAAAGTACAGAATATAGAAGAATTCTTATATTGATCAAGGTTTGCCATATCCCTCCTAAAGGTACTGAAACATCAATCTGTTACAGCACTGGTGTCAAACATACGGCCCGCGAGCCGGATCCGGCCCGCGAAATGATTTAATCCGGCCCCAGGCTTGTAGAGCAAAAATGTCTGAGTCTATCAAAAAAAAAAGTAAGTCTCTAGCACGTTCCTGTCAAAAGTTATGATCGTTTAAAGAAATGCTTCCAGGTTCTCTTCTCTGAGCACTAGTCCGGTAGCAGTAACCTGAGTCCGCCAGATGGGGCAGCAGAGAGAGGAGTATTCCCTCCTCCTCTCTCTGCTGCCCCATCTGGCGGAGTCAGGTTACTTCACCAGTATAAGGGTCTATAACTGAGGGATTATTCAGATCACAGCTTGGCTATTTAAATATAATAATATGGGTAATAATAATAATAATATTTCAATTCGGAGTTTAAAAAATACTGTATTTTAGAAGCATTAGTTATTGCTATTCATTCATTATTTTTGAATGTTCGATGATCCATCACTTCAATAAAAAGCAGGTCTGCATAAAACCATGGGTTTTGTAGCTATTGACAAATTTCAGCTAAGAAACTATTGGAAATTTTACTTTAAAGGTAGGGGAAGTGATTTCACTTTTGTCAGATTTCACCCATTTTTTTTCTGTTAAAATGCTCTATTATAAGGTGTGGAAACCATATATGGAGTTTCCCCCTCCCCCACGTTAGCAGAGGAGCTAATAAAAGTTCCCCAGGTGGTGGGTGAATTCTCCTCCAATCAGGATCGAGCAGCAGGTTCACATAGTGTAGCTACTGTTGGGCGCCCCTAGTGCACCAGGCTGGTACTACACGATGAATTTCAAATCACTTACCCTACCTTTAACTATTTTATTGGCACACTATAAATAAAGTATCTCTCATAGCAAATGTCTTAATCTAGGCTACAAGTATAAAACCAATAATGAAAGTCATTAATAGCTATTAATAATAATTAATGCGACTGGCCCCCATGAAGTCACATTAAGTCCAATGCGGCCCCCACCCCAAAATGAGTTTGACACCCCTGTGTTACATGGTACCGCCATCAATACAGCATGGAGTTGGAGACAAAATCTCACTATCCAATGAGAACAAAATATGTTAGATTCGAAAGGCTACTGTAAATGTCATCAAATGGTGGCCCATGGCTCAAATGCCAGAAGAATACATATGAAAAGGGTTCTAGACAACTGAATCCATCAATAAATCAATTCAACCAAAGTCTGTGACCTAACAAATTGGTTATTCTCATTAAAACAACCCATGAATTCGGTCAAAATAAAATCCCTGCAACCCAGGAAAAGGTTATAGACTATTTTTGTGTAATTCACAATAAACAATATTTATTCTATTTTTTAAGTGCCAGCGCAAAATGAGTAAAAATATTCATTCACATTCACTTAACAGTCAAGGGCATAGACAGGTAGGGTTGTGAAGCAGCCTTGACCTGGTGCAACTCAAAAATCCACGGTGAAAGAGCTCAAGTGGAAAGAGCAACCATGAACAATATAAATCTATACAGACACTACATGGTGGAATGACCGTTATTTAGCATATGAGGTAGAAGTTCCTCTTCAGGCGCAAGGCAATATTTTTGTTGATGCTGGAGAAATTGTCGATCATATGCCATACTACTATGTTACAGCAAATGATAAAAAGTATGTTCCAATCAAGTATGATCTGACCGACATCATTGCAGAACATAATTTCTAATAAAGATCTTTCTTTTTTTTTTTACTAAGTCTTTTTCTTAAAATGAGGTGATATGACTAAGTATTTATCTTAAAATGAGTTGATAAGTCTTTCATTAACACCACATCAGCTTGTACGGGCCTTGGTAATGACTGATATGGCAAAAAAAACTTGTTATAGGTGAGGCATGACTCAATACAAGTTCGTTTCAAGATTTTTTCACTAGGTAAGATATTTAAGTTAAACAGTCTTAAAACAAGTCCCTTTGTCTCACAGAAATTTGACTGGTTAAGATAATGCATCTTAAAGTAAGTGCAATGAGTGATTTTGTATAGAAATAAGCCAGTCTGACTTGGTAAGATTTTGTGTTTTTGCAGTGTGGGCTTCTGTACATTAAAACATTCGGGCCAATACACAAATTATCTTTCCAATTTTGCCTCTTGAATAAAATGCCAAGAGCATAGTTCCACCACTCCTCAGAGGAGGGTGATTAGAGGTCAGCACTGGAGCCACTACATGGCTTTCCCTGACCGGGAATAGAACCCGGGCCGCGGGGGGTGAGAGCGCCGAATCCTAGCCACTAGACCATCAGGGACATGCTTTGGTTTATGTGCCATCTGTTATCAATCATTTTGGAAATGGGAGCATTAAAATAAACATTTCACACCAATAAATCAAGATCAATGCAGTATTTTTGGCTTATTTAAATTCAGCCAGACTAGTTTTGGACAATCTAAACACAGATCAGGGGGCTTGAAACCTCTATTTCCCTGACCGGGAATCAAACCCGGGCCGCGGCGGTGAAAGCGCCGAATCCTAGCCACTAGACCACCAGGGAGATGCTTTGTGTTATGTGCCATCTGTTGTCAATCACTTTGGAAATGGGAGCATTAAAACAAAATATTCATGCCAATAAAACAAAGCTCAATGCAGTATTTATATGCAGCCAGACTAGTTTCGAACAATCCAAACACAGATCAGGGGCCTTGAACCCTCTGTTTCCCTGACCGGGAATCGAACCCGGGCCGCGGCGGTGAGAGCGCCGAATCCTAGCCACTAGACCATCAGGGAGACATATCTAGCCAAGTGCAATCTGCTGTCAATCACTATGAAAAACTGGGCTTCTGTACATTAAAACATTCGGGCCAATACACAAATTATCTTTCCAATTTTGCCTCTTGAATAAAATGCCAAGAGCATAGTTCCACCACTCCTCAGAGGAGGGTGATTAGAGGTCAGCACTGGAGCCACTACATGGCTTTCCCTGACCGGAATCGAACCCGGGCCGCGGCGGTGAGAGCGCCGAATCCTAGCCACTAGACCATCAGGGACATGCTTTGGTTTATGTGCCATCTGTTATCAATCATTTTGGAAATGGGAGCATTAAAATAAACATTTCACACCAATAAATCAAGATCAATGCAGTATTTTTGGCTTATTTAAATTCAGCCAGACTAGTTTTGGACAATCTAAACACAGATCAGGGGGCTTGAAACCTCTATTTCCCTGACCGGGAATCGAACCCGGGCCGCGGCGGTGAAAGCGCCGAATCCTAGCCACTAGACCACCAGGGAGATGCTTTGTGTTATGTGCCATCTGTTGTCAATCACTTTGGAAATGGGAGCATTAAAACAAAATATTCATGCCAATAAAACAAAGCTCAATGCAGTATTTATATGCAGCCAGACTAGTTTCGAACAATCCAAACACAGATCAGGGGCCTTGAACCCTCTGTTTCCCTGACCGGGAATCGAACCCGGGCCGCGGCGGTGAGAGCGCCGAATCCTAGCCACTAGACCATCAGGGAGACATATCTAGCCAAGTGCAATCTGCTGTCAATCACTATGAAAAACTGGGCTTCTGTACATTAAAACATTCGGGCCAATACACAAATTATCTTTCCAATTTTGCCTCTTGAATAAAATGCCAAGAGCATAGTTCCACCACTCCTCAGAGGAGGGTGATTAGAGGTCAGCACTGGACCCACTACATGGCTTTCCCTGACCGGGAATCGAACCCGGGCCGCGGCGGTGAGAGCGCCGAATCCTAGCCACTAGACCATCAGGGACATGCTTTGGTTTATGTGCCATCTGTTATCAATCATTTTGTAAATGGGAGCATTAAAATAAACATTTCACACCAATAAATCAAGATCAATGCAGTATTTATGGCTTATTTAAATTCAGCCAGACTAGTTTTGGACAATCTAAACACAGATCAGGGGGCTTGAAACCTCTATTTCCCTGACCGGGAATCGAACCCGGGCCGCGGCGGTGAAAGCGCCGAATCCTAGCCACTAGACCACCAGGGAGATGCTTTGTGTTATGTGCCATCTGTTGTCAATCACTTTGGAAATGGGAGCATTAAAACAAAATATTCATGCCAATAAAACAAAGCTCAATGCAGTATTTATGCCTTATTTAAATGCAGCCAGACTAGTTTCGAACAATCCAAACACAGATCAGGGGCCTTGAACCCTCTCTTTCCCTGACCGGGAATCGAACCCGGGCCGCGGCGGTGAGAGCGCCGAATCCTAGCCACTAGACCATCAGGGAGACATATCTAGCCAAGTGCAATCTGCTGTCAATCACTATGAAAAACTGGGCTTCTGTACATTAAAACATTCGGGCCAATACACAAATTATCTTTCCAATTTTGCCTCTTGAATAAAATGCCAAGAGCATAGTTCCACCACTCCTCAGAGGAGGGTGATTAGAGGTCAGCACTGGAGCCACTACATGGCTTTCCCTGACCGGGAATAGAACCCAGGCAGCGGCGGTGAGAGCGCCGAATCCTAGCCACTAGACCATCAGGGACATGCTTTGGTTTATGTGCCATCTGTTATCAATCATTTTGGAAATGGGAGCATTAAAATAAACATTTCACACCAATAAATCAAGATCAATGCAGTATTTTTGGCTTATTTAAATTCAGCCAGACTAGTTTTGGACAATCTAAACACAGATCAGGGGGCTTGAAACCTCTATTTCCCTGACCGGGAATCGAACCCGGGCCGCGGCGGTGAAAGCGCCGAATCCTAGCCACTAGACCACCAGGGAGACGCTTTGTGTTATGTGCCATCTGTTGTCAATCACTTTGGAAATGGGAGCATTAAAACAAAATATTCATGCCAATAAAACAAAGCTCAATGCAGTATTTATATGCAGCCAGACTAGTTTCGAACAATCCAAACACAGATCAGGGCCTTGAACCCTCTGTTTCCCTGACCGGGAATCGAACCCGGGCCGCGGCGGTGAGAGCGCCGAATCCTAGCCACTAGACCATCAGGGAGACATATCTAGCCAAGTGCAATCTGCTGTCAATCACTATGAAAAACTGGGCTTCTGTACATTAAAACATTCGGGCCAATACACAAATTATCTTTCCAATTTTGCCTCTTGAATAAAATGCCAAGAGCATAGTTCCACCACTCCTCAGAGGAGGGTGATTAGAGGTCAGCACTGGACCCACTACATGGCTTTCCCTGACCGGGAATCGAACCCGGGCCGCGGCGGTGAGAGCGCCGAATCCTAGCCACTAGACCATCAGGGACATGCTTTGGTTTATGTGCCATCTGTTATCAATCATTTTGTAAATGGGAGCATTAAAATAAACATTTCACACCAATAAATCAAGATCAATGCAGTATTTATGGCTTATTTAAATTCAGCCAGACTAGTTTTGGACAATCTAAACACAGATCAGGGGGCTTGAAACGTCTATTTCCCTGACCGGGAATCGAACCCGGGCCGCGGCGGTGAAAGCGCCGAATCCTAGCCACTAGACCACCAGGGAGATGCTTTGTGTTATGTGCCATCTGTTGTCAATCACTTTGGAAATGGGAGCATTAAAACAAAATATTCATGCCAATAAAACAAAGCTCAATGCAGTATTTATGCCTTATTTAAATGCAGCCAGACTAGTTTCGAACAATCCAAACACAGATCAGGGGCCTTGAACCCTCTGTTTCCCTGACCGGGAATCGAACCCGGGCCGCGGCGGTGAGAGCGCCGAATCCTAGCCACTAGACCATCAGGGAGACATATCTAGCCAAGTGCAATCTGCTGTCAATCACTATGAAAAACTGGGCTTCTGTACATTAAAACATTCGGGCCAATACACAAATTATCTTTCCAATTTTGCCTCTTGAATAAAATGCCAAGAGCATAGTTCCACCACTCCTCAGAGGAGGGTGATTAGAGGTCAGCACTGGACCCACTACATGGCTTTCCCTGACCGGGAATCGAACCCGGGCCGCGGCGGTGAAAGCGCCGAATCCTAGCCACTAGACCACCAGGGAGATGCTTTGTGTTATGTGCCATCTGTTATCAATCATTTTGGAAATGGGAGCATTAAAATAAAATATTCATGCCAATAAAACAAAGCTCAATGCAGTATTTATGCCTTATTTAAATGCAGCCAGACTAGTTTCGAACAATCCAAACACAGATCAGGGGCCTTGAACCCTCTCTTTCCCTGACCGGGAATCGAACCCGGGCCGCGGCGGTGAGAGCGCCGAATCCTAGCCACTAGACCATCAGGGAGACATATCTAGCCAAGTGCAATCTGCTGTCAATCACTATGAAAAACTGGGCTTCTGTACATTAAAACATTCGGGCCAATACACAAATTATCTTTCCAATTTTGCCTCTTGAATAAAATGCCAAGAGCATAGTTCCACCACTCCTCAGAGGAGGGTGATTAGAGGTCAGCACTGGACCCACTACATGGCTTTCCCTGACCGGGAATCGAACCCGGGCCGCGGCGGTGAGAGCGCCGAATCCTAGCCACTAGACCATCAGGGACATGCTTTGGTTTATGTGCCATCTGTTATCAATCATTTTGGAAATGGGAGCATTAAATTAAACATTTCACACCAATAAATCAAGATCAATGCAGTATTTTTGGCTTATTTAAATTCAGCCAGACTAGTTTTGGACAATCTAAACACAGATCAGGGGGCTTGAAACCTCTATTTCCCTGACCGGGAATCGAACCCGGGCCGCGGCGGTGAAAGCGCCGAATCCTAGCCACTAGACCACCAGGGAGACGCTTTGTGTTATGTGCCATCTGTTGTCAATCACTTTGGAAATGGGAGCATTAAAACAAAATATTCATGCCAATAAAACAAAGCTCAATGCAGTATTTATATGCAGCCAGACTAGTTTCGAACAATCCAAACACAGATCAGGGGCCTTGAACCCTCTGTTTCCCTGACCGGGAATCGAACCCGGGCCGCGGCGGTGAGAGCGCCGAATCCTAGCCACTAGACCATCAGGGAGACATATCTAGCCAAGTGCAATCTGCTGTCAATCACTATGAAAAACTGGGCTTCTGTACATTAAAACATTCGGGCCAATACACAAATTATCTTTCCAATTTTGCCTCTTGAATAAAATGCCAAGAGCATAGTTCCACCACTCCTCAGAGGAGGGTGATTAGAGGTCAGCACTGGACCCACTACATGGCTTTCCCTGACCGGGAATCGAACCCGGGCCGCGGCGGTGAGAGCGCCGAATCCTAGCCACTAGACCATCAGGGACATGCTTTGGTTTATGTGCCATCTGTTATCAATCATTTTGGAAATGGGAGCATTAAAATAAACATTTCACACCAATAAATCAAGATCAATGCAGTATTTATGGCTTATTTAAATTCAGCCAGACTAGTTTTGGACAATCTAAACACAGATCAGGGGGCTTGAAACCTCTATTTCCCTGACCGGGAATCGAACCCGGGCCGCGGCGGTGAAAGCGCCGAATCCTAGCCACTAGACCACCAGGGAGATGCTTTGTGTTATGTGCCATCTGTTGTCAATCACTTTGGAAATGGGAGCATTAAAACAAAATATTCATGCCAATAAAACAAAGCTCAATGCAGTATTTATATGCAGCCAGACTAGTTTCGAACAATCCAAACACAGATCAGGGGCCTTGAACCCTCTGTTTCCCTGACCGGGAATCGAACCCGGGCCGCGGCGGTGAAAGCGCCGAATCCTAGCCACTAGACCACCAGGGAGATGCTTTGTGTTATGTGCCATCTGTTGTCAATCACTTTGGAAATGGGAGCATTAAAACAAAATATTCATGCCAATAAAACAAAGCTCAATGCAGTATTTATGCCTTATTTAAATGCAGCCAGACTAGTTTCGAACAATCCAAACACAGATCAGGGGCCTTGAACCCTCTGTTTCCCTGACCGGGAATCGAACCCGGGCCGCGGCGGTGAGAGCGCCGAATCCTAGCCACTAGACCATCAGGGAGACATATCTAGCCAAGTGCAATCTGCTGTCAATCACTATGAAAAACTGGGCTTCTGTACATTAAAACATTCGGGCCAATACACAAATTATCTTTCCAATTTTGCCTCTTGAATAAAATGCCAAGAGCATAGTTCCACCACTCCTCAGAGGAGGGTGATTAGAGGTCAGCACTGGACCCACTACATGGCTTTCCCTGACCGGGAATCGAACCCGGGCCGCGGCGGTGAGAGCGCCGAATCCTAGCCACTAGACCATCAGGGACATGCTTTGGTTTATGTGCCATCTGTTATCAATCATTTTGGAAATGGGAGCATTAAAATAAACATTTCACACCAATAAATCAAGATCAATGCAGTATTTATGGCTTATTTAAATTCAGCCAGACTAGTTTTGGACAATCTAAACACAGATCAGGGGCTTGAAACCTCTATTTCCCTGACCGGGAATCGAACCCGGGCCGCGGCGGTGAAAGCGCCGAATCCTAGCCACTAGACCACCAGGGAGATGCTTAGTGTTATGTGCCATCTGTTGTCAATCACTTTGGAAATGGGAGCATTAAAACAAAATATTCATGCCAATAAAACAAAGCTCAATGCAGTATTTATATGCAGCCAGACTAGTTTCGAACAATCCAAACACAGATCAGGGGCCTTGAACCCTCTGTTTCCCTGACCGGGAATCGAACCCGGGCCGCGGCGGTGAGAGCGCCGAATCCTAGCCACTAGACCATCAGGGAGACATATCTAGCCAAGTGCAATCTGCTGTCAATCACTATGAAAAACTGGGCTTCTGTACATTAAAACATTCGGGCCAATACACAAATTATCTTTCCAATTTTGCCTCTTGAATAAAATGCCAAGAGCATAGTTCCACCACTCCTCAGAGGAGGGTGATTAGAGGTCAGCACTGGACCCACTACATGGCTTTCCCTGACCGGGAATCGAACCCGGGCCGCGGCGGTGAGAGCGCCGAATCCTAGCCACTAGACCATCAGGGACATGCTTTGGTTTATGTGCCATCTGTTATCAATCATTTTGGAAATGGGAGCATTAAATTAAACATTTCACACCAATAAATCAAGATCAATGCAGTATTTTTGGCTTATTTAAATTCAGCCAGACTAGTTTTGGACAATCTAAACACAGATCAGGGGGCTTGAAACCTCTATTTCCCTGACCGGGAATCGAACCCGGGCCGCGGCGGTGAAAGCGCCGAATCCTAGCCACTAGACCACCAGGGAGACGCTTTGTGTTATGTGCCATCTGTTGTCAATCACTTTGGAAATGGGAGCATTAAAACAAAATATTCATGCCAATAAAACAAAGCTCAATGCAGTATTTATATGCAGCCAGACTAGTTTCGAACAATCCAAACACAGATCAGGGGCCTTGAACCCTCTGTTTCCCTGACCGGGAATCGAACCCGGGCCGCGGCGGTGAGAGCGCCGAATCCTAGCCACTAGACCATCAGGGAGACATATCTAGCCAAGTGCAATCTGCTGTCAATCACTATGAAAAACTGGGCTTCTGTACATTAAAACATTCGGGCCAATACACAAATTATCTTTCCAATTTTGCCTCTTGAATAAAATGCCAAGAGTATAGTTCCACCACTCCTCAGAGGAGGGTGATTAGAGGTCAGCACTGGAGCCACTATATGGCTTTCCCTGACCGGGAATCGAACCCGGGCCGCGGCGGTGAGAGCGCCGAATCCTAGCCACTAGACCATCAGGGACATGCTTTGGTTTATGTGCCATCTGTTATCAATCATTTTGGAAATGGGAGCATTAAAATAAACATTTCACACCAATAAATCAAGATCAATGCAGTATTTATGGCTTATTTAAATTCAGCCAGACTAGTTTTTGGACAATCTAAACACAGATCAGGGGGCTTGAAACCTCTATTTCCCTGACCGGGAATCGAACCCGGGCCGCGGCGGTGAAAGCGCCGAATCCTAGCCACTAGACCACCAGGGAGATGCTTTGTGTTATGTGCCATCTGTTGTCAATCACTTTGGAAATGGGAGCATTAAAACAAAATATTCATGCCAATAAAACAAAGCTCAATGCAGTATTTATATGCAGCCAGACTAGTTTCGAACAATCCAAACACAGATCAGGGGCCTTGAACCCTCTGTTTCCCTGACCGGGAATCGAACCCGGGCCGCGGCGGTGAAAGCGCCGAATCCTAGCCACTAGACCACCAGGGAGATGCTTTGTGTTATGTGCCATCTGTTGTCAATCACTTTGGAAATGGGAGCATTAAAACAAAATATTCATGCCAATAAAACAAAGCTCAATGCAGTATTTATGCCTTATTTAAATGCAGCCAGACTAGTTTCGAACAATCCAAACACAGATCAGGGGCCTTGAACCCTCTGTTTCCCTGACCGGGAATCGAACCCGGGCCGCGGCGGTGAGAGCGCCGAATCCTAGCCACTAGACCATCAGGGAGACATATCTAGCCAAGTGCAATCTGCTGTCAATCACTATGAAAAACTGGGCTTCTGTACATTAAAACATTCGGGCCAATACACAAATTATCTTTCCAATTTTGCCTCTTGAATAAAATGCCAAGAGCATAGTTCCACCACTCCTCAGAGGAGGGTGATTAGAGGTCAGCACTGGACCCACTACATGGCTTTCCCTGACCGGGAATCGAACCCGGGCCGCGGCGGTGAGAGCGCCGAATCCTAGCCACTAGACCATCAGGGACATGCTTTGGTTTATGTGCCATCTGTTATCAATCATTTTGGAAATGGGAGCATTAAAATAAACATTTCACACCAATAAATCAAGATCAATGCAGTATTTATGGCTTATTTAAATTCAGCCAGACTAGTTTTGGACAATCTAAACACAGATCAGGGGGCTTGAAACCTCTATTTCCCTGACCGGGAATCGAACCCGGGCCGCGGCGGTGAAAGCGCCGAATCCTAGCCACTAGACCACCAGGGAGACATATCTAGCCAAGTGCAATCTGCTGTCAATCACTATGAAAAACTGGGCTTCTGTACATTAAAACATTCGGGCCAATACACAAATTATCTTTCCAATTTTGCCTCTTGAATAAAATGCCAAGAGCATAGTTCCACCACTCCTCAGAGGAGGGTGATTAGAGGTCAGCACTGGACCCACTACATGGCTTTCCCTGACCGGGAATCGAACCCGGGCCGCGGCGGTGAGAGCGCCGAATCCTAGCCACTAGACCATCAGGGACATGCTTTGGTTTATGTGCCATCTGTTATCAATCATTTTGGAAATGGGAGCATTAAAATAAACATTTCACACCAATAAATCAAGATCAATGCAGTATTTATGGCTTATTTAAATTCAGCCAGACTAGTTTTGGACAATCTAAACACAGATCAGGGGGCTAGAAACCTCTATTTCCCTGACCGGGAATCGAACCCGGGCCGCGGCGGTGAAAGCGCGCCCAGTGTCGGCCGTTCGTCCCCCTAAAAAAATGCGAAACATTGAAACATTGGGGGGAGATCGGCCAATAGCGTCTCGGTGCGGTCTCCCCCTCCGAAACATTAGAAACATTCGAGACCAATGGGCCGCCGCCCCGAAACATTGGAAAAAATCTAGACCAATGGGCGAGCGAGGGGGAGAATTGTCTACGCCCCCCGACCAATCGCGTGGCGCGGGGTTCCCCTGAGCGATAGGATTGAGGAAGTGGATGCTTGGATGTTTTCGTTTTGACATCTTTCCTCGCAGTCTCTTCTTGTACTGTCGGATTCGCGATTTTATTTATGCAATGGGTCTGCTTTATAAAGGTTCGTTCTGGTCGGCTCGACTGGAACCGTTGCTGTAAATATAAAAAAACGAACGCGAACGGCGACGTGCACGTTCGGATTTTATATGTGCATCAACGTGGAGCACGTAGCCACAGAGGCAGCCTACCTCCTTATAATGCAACATGTGTTGCAGCCAAATACTTGCTTTTTAAAGATGACTTGAATGAGATGAATATATTTTAGAGTTAAAGAATATAGCTGGGGTTATTATAATTATTTTTGAGAACTATGTCATGAATGAATGAATGCATTAATGTATGCATGCAGTACAGTCAAATACAACTACAACTGAAATACTAAATATACACACTAAGCATTATATTTAAGGCCACCTTGTTCATTTCATTTAGAGATGTACAAAATGTTTACTCCTATAAAGCCAGAAGCAGCAAAAAGCAGGAAAAAGAGAAATATACAAAGAGGGGAAAGTGGCTGAATGTACATGGCAACAACTGTAATAAACTGTAGGCTTATTCATGGGCAAGTATGGTCAAAAGTGTCTCAAAACATAGCCAGCTTCTGCTGTTTATAGCCTACAGAGTGCAAATCTCTGTGGTGTTGATTCTCCTACATCACTTGTCAATGATGCGTGTTTACATCAAATGCTGTAGCCTATGAATTTCATACAAAGAACACTAATTTTGCTCTTATAGCAAATATCATGAATGAATGAATGAATGAATGAATGAATGAATGAATGAATGAATGAATGAATGAATGAATGAATGAATGCACAGAGCATGGGGAACCCCCATTCCAAAACTGCGCCTGGCTCTATCCTAATAAGGGCATGTACGTCACTATGTCACTAGGAACATGGGGCCGCTGGTTCGAATCCCGTCTGTTGCACGTCCAAAATGTCAAACGTGACCAAATCCTGCACACAACAGGCATATACTGCTGCAGTGAAACTGTATTTTCCCCCTTTTTCTCTCTCTTTCTCTTTTTCCTCTCTTTTCTCTCTTTTCTCTCTCTTTTTTCTCTCTTCCTTCTTTTCCCCCCTCAAACTTTCTCCCCCCCTCGCTAAGGTGGACGAATGGCCCCTGCTTGC
>CM076984.1:46153081-46178081 GCA_039105355.1 Benthosema pterotum | reverse complement strand
AACCAACAGCATTTCATCATTGACAACAGAAAACTCTCTGAGTCAGACCTTTAGCTTTATGCATGCTTCGTGTCTGTTGCAACTTCAACAACAACTGATGTTATTATGGATGCTCTACTTGACTATTAAACGTCTTGTAACTGAAAATGGTATGGGTGCGCCACGGGCGATGAAGCCATGCCCATACCATTTTCTCTTGCCCCTCCAACATGTTCTCTTCCCCCCCCCCCCCCCCCGCCCCCCCAAATGGGACATGTTACATCCGCCCTGCTGTGAGACACACTTCAGTCCGGCGCTCCAAACAATCAATACCACAGAGGCAGCTAATTAGACCTCACGTCAATAACTCATCCCAATTAAGACACAGGGCAGATGGTGTATATATATATATATATATATATATATATATATATATATATATATATATATATATTATATATATATATATATATATATATATATATATATATATATATATATATATACAATGGGGGAAATAAGTATTTGACACGCTGATGATTTTGTAAGTTTTCATGGTTAGAATGAAATGAGCACTCTGTCATTTTTATGATACTTTTATTTGAACAAATAGAGGCAGAATATCAACAAAAACGTCCACAAGAACACATTTTTTAAAGGTTATGAATTAATTTGCGTTAGATCTGGTGAAATAAGTATTGGATACCCAAGCACAGTCTGACTTCGTACTTGGTGGAGAAACCTTTGTGGGCAAGCACAGTTGTCAGAAGTTTCTTGTAGTTGGTCACCAAGTTTGCGCACATCTCAGGAGGGGTTTTGGTCCACTCCTTTTTAGAGATCCTTTCCAAATCCTCAAGTTTTCGAGGGTGTTGCTTTCCAACTCGAAGCTTCAGCACCCTCCATAGATTTTCTATAGGATTAAGGTCTGGAGACTGGTTAGACCACTCCATAACCTTAATATGCTTCTTCTTGAGTCACTCCTTTTGTTGCCTTGACCGTATGTTTTGGTTTGTTGTCATGCTGGAAGACCCAGCCACGACCCATCTTCAGTCCTCTGGCTGAGGGAAGGAGGTTCTTGTCCAAGATCCTGCGGTACATGGCCACATCCATCAGCCACACAATGCGGTGAAGTTGCCCTGTACCCTTAGCAGAGAAACAGCCCCAAAGAATAATGTTTCCACCTCCATGCTTGACGGTGGGGATGGTGGTGTTGGGTTTGTATTCAGCATTTCTCTTCCTCCAAACACAATGAGTCAAATTGATGCGAAAGAGTTCAATTTTGGTCTTATTTGACCACATCACATGACCCCCAGCCTGCTTTGAATCATTTAGGTGTTCATTGGCAAACTTTAGACAGGCCTCTATGTGGGTTCTTGAGCAAGGGGACATTGCGGGCAGTGCAGGATTTCAATATGTAGTGTGTTGCCTTCAAATCATTAACACCATCATCTCCACTGTCAGGCATGGAGTTGGAAACATTGTGCTTTGAAGCTGTTTCTCTGCTAAGGGTACAGGGCAACTTTACCGCATTGTGAGGTCGATGGATGGGGGCAACATCTTGGACAAGAACCTCCTTTCCTCAGCCAGACCACTGAAGATGGGTCGTGGCTCGGTCTTCCAGCATGACAACGAACCAAAACATACAGTCAAGGCAACAAAGGAGTGACTCAAGAAGAAGCATATTAAGGTTATGGAGTGGTCTAACCAGTCTCCAGACCTTAATCCTATGGAAAATCTATGGAGGGTGCTGAAGCTTCGAGTTGGAATGCAACACCCTCGAAAACTTGAGGATTTGGAGAGGATCTCTAAAAAGGAGTGGACCAAAACCCCTCCTGAGATGTGCGCAAACTTGGTGACCAACTACAAGAAACTTCTGACTACTGTGCTTGCCCACAAAGGTTTCTCCACCAAGTACGAAGTCAGACTGTGCTTGGGTGTCCAATACTTATTTCACCAGATCTAATGCAAATTAATTCATAACCTTTAAAAAATGTTTTCTTGTGGACATTTTTGTTGATATTCTGCCTCTATTTGTTCAAATAAAAGTACCATAAAAATGACAGAGTGCTCATTTCATTCTAACCATGAAAACTTACAAAATCATCAGCGTGTCAAATACTTATTTCCCCCATTGTATATATATATATATATATATATGTGGGCATGCATGTCGGTGCACTCAAGTCAACCTCTGATTGATTCTGTACTTTTGCCAGGCTTCTGTCCAAGTCTGTCTGTTTGCTGGATGTATAATCACAGTGTTGGAAATGAAAGCTGAAATTTTTTAGTTTTGCCTAACATGGGTGATTTTTTACGTGGACGATTATATCTTTGCAATTTTCATGTTGCTGATGTCTGAGGTGGGCGGGTCTTTCAGTAGCTTCATGATGCTCAGTGACATCATAATGTAGTGATGTCTGAGGTGGGCGGGTCTTTCAGTAGCTTCATGATGCTCAGTTGACGTCATAATGTTGCTGATGTCTGAGGTGGGAGGGTCTTTCAGTAGCTTCATGATGCTCAGTGACATCATAATGTTGTGATGTCTGAGGTGGGCGGGTCTTTCAGTAGCTTCATGATGCTCGGTGACATCATAATGTTGCTGATGTCTGAGGTGGGAAGGTCTTTCAGTAGCTTCATGATGCTCAGTGACATCATAATGTAGCTGATGTCTGAGGTGGGAAGGTCTTTCAGTAGCTTCATGATGCTCAGTGACATCATAATGATGTCTGAGGTGGGCGGGTCTTTCAGTAGCTTCATGATGCTCAGTGACATCATAATGTTGTGATGTCTGAGGTGGGCGGGTCTTTCATTAGCTTCATGATGCTCAGTGACATCATAATGTTACTGATGTCTGAGGTGGGTGGGTCTTTCAGTAGCTTCATGATGCTCAGTGACATCATAATGATGTCTGAGGTGGGTGGGTCTTTCAGTAGCTTCATGATGCTCAGTGACATCATAATGTTGTGATGTCTGAGGTGGGCGGGTCTTTCAGTAGCTTCATGACGCTCAGTGACATCATAATGTTGCTGATGTCTGAGGTGGGCGGGTCTTTCAGTAGCTTCATGATGCTCAGTGACATCATAATGTTGCTGATGTCTGATGTGGGCGGGTCTTTCAGTAGCTTCATGATGCTCAGTGACATCATAATGTTGCTGATGTCTGAGGTTGGCGGGTCTTTCAGTAGCTTCATGATGCTCAGTGACATCATAATGTTGTGATGTCTGAGGTGGGCGGGTCTTTCAGTAGCTTCATGATGCTCAGTGACATCATAATGTTGTGATGTCTGAGGTGAGCGGGTCTTTCAGTAGCTTCATGATGCTCAGTGACATCATAATGTTGTGATGTCTGAGGTGAGCGGGTCTTTCAGTAGCATGTGGGTTTGTCTCTGTTAGTTTTGGGTTCTGTGGGGCTAAAATGTCATCAAATGGTGGTCACCTGTGGCTCAAATGCTGAATATCTATCTATCTATTTGAGCCAATTTGTTGCAACAGAAACCGCAGTACCTTCAGGGCGGATGTAACATGTCCTATTTGGGAGGGGCAAGAGAACATGTTGGAGGGGCAAGGGAAAATGGTATGGGTGCGGCTTCATCGATGAAGCCGCACCCATACCATTTTCGGTTACAGGACGTTTATTAGTCAAGTAAAGCATCAGTAATAACATCAGTTGTTGTTGAAGTTGCAACAGACACGCAGCATGCATAAAGCTAAAGGTCTGACTCAGAGAGTTTTCTGTTTTCAGTGATGAAATGCTGTTGGTTTAGTGGTGACACAGCTGTAGTTAGTTAGTAGCAGTAGTAGTGTTTCAAATCATTTTAAATAGAAGCACTTTAATTTGAAATATCTTGGGTTGTTTAGCATGGCATCGTGTTTTTTTGGGGGCAGACTGGGTATTTAGGGGGGCGTTGCCCCTCCATGCCCATGCCTAGATCCGCCCCTGAGTACCTTCTGCTAGAGCTGAAGCATCTTGTACGGTGAAAACGGTGAAACAGCTGTCAAATGTGGGAGAATCACTTTGGTTGTTTGTTCACTCTAACATGAAAAGCTTTCATGAAAAGGAAAACAGCAGTGCAGGAGGACGTCCCTTTCTTTTTATGTCGTATTTGCAAAAGCGTCTGATTGTATCACACAAGTTCTCTTTCTTTTATATGCCATAATCATGATGTCAGTCTGTTGCACACCTGTATTATGTATTATTCTGTACTTAGATCAGTCCCCGTTTTGGAAGAGTCTTGAAGAGAGGCTGTAGTCTATACATATCATATATAATATAATATCATACATATCAACATATCAAAATATAACGTTCTTGAAGAACAATATCTTTTTTTAATAAAAGGAAACCTGAGGACAGTTAACCCATTGTGTCCTGACCCTCGATTCGAGTTTCTGACACCAGATTATACAGTAGTTCCTGACACCAGATTATACAGTAGTTTCTGACACCAGATTATACAGTAGTTTCTGACACCAGATTATACAGTAGTTCCTAACACCAGATTATACAGTAGTTCCTGACACCAGATTATACAGTAGTTCCTGACACCAGATTATACAGTAGTTCCTGACACCAGATTATACAGTAGTTCCTGACACCAGATTATACAGTAGTTCCTGACACCAGATTATACAGTAGTTCCTGACACCAGATTATACAGTAGTTCCTGAAACCAGATTATAGCTGCAGCAACATTCTAGCTTTTGACGCTAGATTCTACAGTAGTTTCCGACACTAGATTCTAGTTATAGACACTAGAATCTAGTTTCTGACGCTAGAATTTAGTTTTTGACACTAGATTCTACTGTATAGTTTCTCTAGTTTTTCTGAAAAGATCTGTGTTCCTGTGTCAGTGATGCTAACATATTTCAATCCAAGGACCACCAGAATTATCCATATTTGGCTGCAGACCTCCAACTGAAAACATGTTGTTCTAGGGATCCCAAAAAGCAAAAAAAATACTTAAAAATGTTTGCTTCCAAAATAATGCATTCAGAGATTTGCACCACATTTTCACAATGTTTCAAAAATAGCAGAACTACAAGCTCATATCGAGCCACTCGGTGGCGCGATATGAGCTTGTAGATCTGCTATTTTTCAAAACACCAGTGTTCGCTACAGTAAGGGTTAAATCAGTCTCCGTTTTGGCAAGAGTCTTGAAGAGGTGCTGTAACAAAATATAACGTTCTTGAAGAACAATATCATTTTTTTAATAAAAGGAAACCTGAGGACAGTTAAGGTGCAGCGTCACAAGGAGAGATTATGTTCTCTGAGAATAAGACGCAACATTAACATTTAAATTGGTGTATGAGTTCAACAGCAGAGAGGAATGAGCTGTTGTGTTGTTCTACTTTGCATGGAATTAGATATGTCTCTTTGATTCCATAAAAGTCTCCTCACTCGACCAAATGATTACAAATTAACGAGCCGATACCTTCGCTGTACGATTGTTTGGTAATAATGAACAAAATGTGCAAGGCAACTAGTAGTTAAAGTTAAAGTTGTTAAAGGACCACTTCAACACTTTTCAACATATATTCATGTAATAAGTCCTCACTAATGTACATGATAAAATAACACTATTTTTTCTCTACTCAGTCTGTGTCTCACAGGAGCCATCTAGCTTTCTTATATATATCTATGGTCTGTAATGCATTACATCAGGGGTGTCAAACCCAAATACACAGTGGGCCAAAATATAAAAATTACGATGACATCCCTGTCAAACAGCAAAAAAGTAATTTCCCTTCAAAAATCAATATCTCTTAATGGCAAGGTAATTGTAAAGATGAAACTGCCTGCATTAAAAAACTGTTTTAAGTTTTAATGAAAAATAGCAGGTGTTCACGTCTCATAGTGCGCCACTCTGTGGTGCGCTATGAGACGTGAACACCTGCTATTTTTCAGGAAAAAATCTTGTTCTTCTATGATCCTCACCAAGTGATGTTGAGGAAGTAAAACAATTAGTTGTATTCGTTTCTTATCATGGTGTGTGCAATATACCAGAGGGCCAGTTCTAATACTAATTCAATATCATCCCGCGGGCCAAAGATAATTCATTCACGGGCCTGATTTGGCCCCCGGGCCTTGAGTTTGACATATGTGCATTACATGCACGCTGTGCACGTGTGACTCCAAGTACAGTACAGTACAGTTCAGTACAGTACAGTACAGTACAGTACAGGGGCGGATTGGCACATATTTTCCCACCGGGACAATTTTGCCGTTGCCAGGCCACCCTGGGGGTGGCAGCTGGTTAACCAGATGTAACTCTTTGAGAGCGTAAAAATGAAACCAAATGGACCCTTGCGGGTCCATTTGGTTTCATTTTTACACCCTCAAGAGTTAAAATATTCATCATGTGAATTAGCCCAACTTAGTCTACACAACTAGAGAATGTAGAAGATTATTGGTCATTTTGATCTGTATGTTCCAGGCGAGCATCTAGCACATTCTAGTGCATTTTGGAAGTGCCACTAGTGCATTTTGGATCTTGTCCAGGCCACTAGGTGGCGCAGGCCACCGGGAAAACTCCCTGTACTCCAGATGGCCAATCCGCCCCTGGTACAGTACAGTGCTGTACTGTACTGTACTGTACTGTACTGTACTGTACTGTACTGTACTGTACTGTACTGTACTGTACTGTACTGTACAGTACAGTACAGTACAGTACAGTACAGCACAGTACAGTACAGTACAGTACAGTACAGTGCAGTACAGTGCAGTACAGTGCAGTACAGCACAGTATGCCCGTAGCAGCCCCATGGAGGATTCATATCAGAAACTGTTTCTGTCAAATTGCAAGCACTGGTGGAACTCTAGTACTTTCAGCCATAAGCCTCTAATCTCTAAATTGCATTGTCTGTCTGAAGCAGAAATGCTAATGCCCTCTTCCATTTTATATGGGAATAATAATGAAGTTATTTTACCATTACCTAAAGAGGAGGAAGTAGACTGTACTGCCTGTACTGTCGTTTGATAACTGAACTCATCCTTAATCCCAGTAAATGTTTGAAAGGCTGGATTTTTCCACTGCCGCCCCCCACCCCCCACCCCTGCCCTCCTGCCCCCCCAAATAAGCTCAGAGGCAGGGGCGGATCTAGGCATGGGCATGGGAGGGTAATGCCCCCCTAAATTCCCAGACTGCCCCACCAAATATGATAGCATGCAAAACATCCCAAGATATTTCAAATGAAAATTCTTATATTTAAAATGATGTGAAACACTACTACTGCTACTAACTAACTACAGCTGTGTCACCACTAAACCAACAGCATTTCATCATTGAAAACAGAAAACTCTCTGAGTCAGACCTTTAGCTTTATGCATGCTGCGTGTCTGTTGCAACTTCAACAACAACTGATGTTATTGTTGATGCTTTACTTGACTAATAAAAGTCTTGTAACTGAAAATGGTAGATACCTTAGAAACTGAAGTGTGTGTGTGCGGGTGCGGCTTCATCGCCCGTGTCGCTTCGCGCCACGGGCGATGAAGCCGCACCCTTACCATTTTCTCCTGCCCCCCTAATCGGGAAATGTTCTATCCGCCCCTGCATAGCCTACAAGGCCTTGTGTTTTGTTCATTTTCAACATATACTGTATCTGTGTGGTTATTTTGAGACCTCTTGAAGTGTGTAGCAGAGGAGAGCTGAGTGTAGTCAGGAGGTTTGCACTAGGCTTGTCTCCCTGAGTGTTGTGTTTACGGGAACAGAACCCGTAATTGTAATAAAACTGGACATTGACTCATATCATTCCACTCTAATGTATTTCTTCATGCTTCTCTTACATTACTTTTATAAGATCTTAAGAAATCTAATACTGTGTGTGTGTGTGTGTGTGTGTGTGTGTGTGTGTGTGTGTGTGTGTGTGTGTTGTGTGTGTGTGTGTGTGTGTGTGTGTGTGTGTTGTAGCCACCTGCTACACTCAACTCCCTTTTGACCTCCTTCCACGGGGAAACCCGATCCGGGTCACGGCACCAATGTAACGCCCGGGATTCGAACCCAGGTCTCCTGCGTGAAAGTCCAACATCATCTTAACCACTAGACCAAGAGGACATCCCCTCGGTCCGGGGGCAGATACTAGACTTTGGAGGCCATCACGACAGAGGCTGTAGCCACCTGCTACATATAGACCTAAAATAAACACAAACACTGTTGTTGTTTTTTCAATATCACGGAGACTTTAACAGAATACTTTTTAATGGGGTTCCGTGGCCTAATGGAAATCAATTTAGGAAAAAGTCATAAAACGTGTAATGCAACGATCGTGACGACCACAACCTCCCTCTCTGTCTTTAGATTTTTTTTCTCTAATTCAGTTCACCTTCTAAAAGTGTGGGATTAATTTCAACTATTAAAGGGGAATTGCACCTATTTTCAAAAATGTCCTGAGAGGGTACAAATGTGAACCAAATGGACCAAATGTGTCCATTTGGTTCCATTTGTACGCTCTCAGGAAAAAAGGGGTCTGAAAGAAAAATCATTAACATGGTGGAATACATCTTGGTGATGTCATCAGATGTATTTCACCATGTTAATGATTTTTTCAGACCTCCATTTTTAGGAAATACAGAATTTGGGGAACTTTTTTATCATGTCCACACAACATCTCTAAGGTATATTAATGTCATATTAAAATGTTGAAAATGGGTGGAGTTCCCCTTTAATAATAATACATACAATTTATACAGCGCTTTTCTACCTCGCTTTACAGAACAAAAAAAAAACAAAACAACAACAACAATTTGTCTGGTAAGTCTAAAACAAACCAAAACAATGTTGTTGTTGTTTTTTTTGCGATATGCAGCTGGCTGTGACAGAATAACTTATAATGGGTTCCAACTTCTGTGACCTAATGAAAATCTATAGGTATGAAAAAAGTCAGAAAACGTATTCTGCAGCTTTAGGATATTGATAAACCCCATGCAGCCAGGCCTCTCTCTCTCTCTTCTATAGAGATGCGCAGTGACGTCACCGGAAGTGACGTCACTCCGGAAGTCTTTTCCCCATTCATTTTTCTCATAGACTTTTCGAAAATAATTTATATCAAGACGATTACGCTGCGGCCAAAGCCAACTCAGGTTGTGACAAATCATGACAACAAACACAACATCGTCATATAATATATAATTAGGAAGAAGTAGAAAACGGCATGATACAAGACTTTTTGTTTCGTTTTTCATCTTAGAAATTATTTTATTGTCCCAAAAGTTTGTGTGTGTCATCATGATTCGTCACGACTCGAGTTGGCTTTTTCCACGGCGTAATCGTCTTGATATAAATTATTTTCGAAAAGTCTATGAGAAAAATGAATTGGGAAAAGACTTCCGGAACCTAATGGGGACAAGCACAACAAATAGGGACAAATCCCTTTATTTTACTGTAGATCGTTTTGCAGTAATTTATAGTTGTTACTGACTCCCTGTTGTCAAAAAGGTTGAAAACCCGAAAGCCCCTACACTAGTTGAACAGTCTGGTGACGTCACTGCGCAGGTCTATAATGCTAAAGGTGCTTCAGCCTCCCTGTAGCCATAATAATAATAATAACTCATAATACCTGTGGCCACCATTGTAAAATGCACAGTTAGCAGTCTTGTATTTAGTAATAAGCTGTTGTTAAACATTTCAATGAAGGGCAGATGCACCAGTACTTTTTCAAGTCTGTCTTTGTGAGCACGTTCCTCATGCAAACAGCAGGTGGCGATACCGCGCCTCTGTGTATTAAACCTGCTCTCACCCACACGTCTTGTTTTACGGCCTGTTGTAAAAATCAAGATGGCGCCTGTGTGTTGTTTGTGGAGGAATACCCAGGACAGAAAGTAGCTCATATTTGTCTACGGTGGATTTTTATGGCACAAAACCCTTGCAGATCGACAGAGGATAAGTCAAGCTATGTATACAGCTGCAAGGTTGGTGAGTTTGACATTGTTAATACAAGCAGATCACAGATGAAATTTGGGAAATGGGCGAATCAATGGGGCGACTTTAAATTCAATTCCAATTATAAAAGAATTTAAAGTTGCAATGCGGCTAGCATAAAGCTCTGTTTTCAGTGATGAAATGCTGTTGGTTTAGTGGTGACACAGCTGTAGTTAGTTAGTAGCAGTAGTAGTGGTTCAAATCATTTTAAATATAAGCACTTTAATGTGAAATATCTTGGGTTGTTTTGCATGGCGGGGGGGGGGGGGGGTATTTAGGGGGGCAATGCCTAGGGGCATTTAGGGGGGCCATGCCTAGATCCGCCCTGATGCAGTTGCTATAATAGCCTACATGGAAACGTGACTGTTTACATTGCAAGCTCGTCATGTCGCTGTAGCACAGTAATTGATCGGTCTCCTATTGCCCTACTTGCCCCACATCATATTTTACCCCCCCCCCCCCTCCCATTGCACATGCCTAGATCCGGCCCTGACCCTGTCTTCGGTGGGTGGTTAGGTTGTGTGGGTGTTGCGCAGTGTTGCCAACTGCCAAAATCAAAAATGCACTAGAATGCGCCTACTTGGGATAATTGACATGATTAATATATATAGGTATATATATATTAACTCTCGGGAGTGTAAAAATGAAACCAAATGGACCCTTGCGGGTCCATTTGGTTTCATTTTACCCTATCAAAGAGTTACATCTCGTTAACCAACTGACCACTGGTTGAAAACCACTGTCATAGGAGGGAAAAAATGGTGAAAAACGAGGGTTTCATCTCTGGCGCCTGCATGTCAGACGATTTGCCCCAAATCACCAGCAAAAAAGCATTAGATTTTCCACCAGGAGTTTTTCATTCATTTCGGCGCTAGCGGGGTTTGTAAAAAAAAAAAAAAAAAAAAAAAAAAAATATATATATATATATATATATATATATATATATATATATATATATATATATATATATATATATATATATATATATATATATATAAAAGCTAAATATAGTGACAAATGCGCCAAGTTGGCATCACTGGTGTTGCGCTCTGTGCGTTCTGTGGAATCACCACTCGGAACTCCTGGCGGAAAATCTGGTGCCTTTTTTGCTGGTGACTTGGGGCGAAATTGGTTGACAGGTATGATAAAACCCTAATTTTTCACCTTGAGATCGTAAAATGAAACCAAATGGCTTCATTTTACGATCTCAAGAGTTAATTAATTCTGAATTGCCTAATTTTCAAGAATCTACACATTGAAAACATGTTGCATAATTGTTATTTTGACCAACATTTTGCCAGTTATCTCTCATAAATTAGTTCGAGTTCCTGGTATGAAAAAGATTGAAAACCCACTGCTCTGGCGCATACATTCTAGTGCATTTTGGAAGTGCCGCTAGACAGTGCATTTTGGATTTTGGCAAGTTGGCAACACTGGTCGTGTGGGTGTTGCGCTCTGTGCGTTCCTATGGAGGGCTAAATCTGCCACCTCATTCTATTAATAAATAAATGAATATATGTGACAATACATATATAAATGCATAAATAAATCCATGAATGCTTCATTTTATAAATAAATAAATGAATGTATGCGATAATAGATAAATAAATCAATAAATCAATAAATCAATCAATGAATATGGAAATCAATAAATAAATCAATAAATAAATGTATAAATAAATACATAAATAAATAAATAATTAAATAAAGATTTAAATGCATAAATAAATAAATACATAAATAAATATCATTAATTGAAATGTGCATTGAAGTGTGCCTTTAAAAACACTATTTCAATAATCTTTTCTGTATATCAATAATCTTTTCTGTATATCATTAATCTTTGTAATGTGTATATCAGTACGCATTTCAGTACACATTTCAATACACATTTCAGTGAACCTATGTTAATGAGGGGGCAGGATTTGATGATGTCACTCACTGATGAGGCGGACCTTGATGATGTCAGTAAGCAACCATTGGATAATCTATGCAGGAGATCACAGATCGACTATACTTGTCTGTTTTCAGGGGCGTGCACAGTAAGACGCTAAGGGGTGCTTGAGCACCCCCAAGTGGCCCTCTCTGGACCAACATGCCCTTTTTAAAAGAACAAAATGTAAAGTTCAAACGATTTTTCCCTCTGAAACCATAAGGGCTATGTTTACAAAACTTGGGGAGGTGGGTGGACATATTTTTAAAATTATTTGATTTTAAAATTGTATCGGTCGGCCTCATGGTGGCGCTATAACAGCCCACCAAACAGCCAGTTACGTTTTGGCCCATAAGTCTTGAACTGTAAGTCGTAAATTTAAAATTCCTTTTTCCCAGCATTCCTTGGGTCATGATGCACCTCTCCATATAGGCCACGCCCATTTCCGCAGTTAAAGTTTTTCTGCCATTTTGTATGTTGTTGAAAACACACTTTTTGCCCCTATTCCTACATATTTTAGTCAAATCTTACAAAATTGGCTTCCAAAGTAGGGGCCTATTTCACAAATAAGTGCCACAAATCATTCAAATGTCCAAACCTCCCCAAATTTGAATCGCATGTTGTGGGTGGTGGCACCCACAACATGCATCATCATGCATTCATCCAGAGCCCACCATTTATTCAGCATTTGAGCCAGGGACCACCAATCGATGATATTTTTTAGACCCACCAACCCCAAAACTAAAGATTTCTTTTGCTTCTGTCCATGACGATTAATCTTCTAGTTTTGTAGATTTGGACTAATTCGCTGATGGATATCATGCGATATGGACCCTTGCGGGTCCATTTGGTTTCATTTTATACTCTCAGGAGCTACATTTGGCTAAACAACTTTGGCGGGGACTACCTGGAATCCGTCCCCACGCCACACCGCCACGAAGGCGCCGGCACAAAAGCAGACAGCCACCTGTGTAGAAAGTGAAGAGCCCCCACCGTTAAAGCGAAGGCGAGCAACGCCACGCCAGCCAGAAGTTTAGCCAGAACAGCCAGCACAACACGACAAAACGTCTCCCACTCCCCCCTTAACTCTGACAGTGCACTGTGCACAGATGAAACCAAACGGACCTGTGAGAGTCCCGTTTGGTTTACGTTTATTTTAGTTTAGTTTGTCATGTTATGCTAGCTACAAAGAAGAAGCTCCTCCCCCACACGACAGCGCCCCAACACAACCGGACTTCCAGGCCACCCCGGATGTGTTGGGGTGCTGTCGTGCTGTCAAGTAGCCGTATGCACTTCCACACCAGCGGTGCAACAACAGCAACTACTACTAGCAATACTACTAGCAATACTACTACCACTCCTACTACTACTAGCAGTAATACTTCTAGTACTAATACTAGTACTAATAGCAATAACTACACACACCAGCAATGGATGTGATGACAGGTGGAGAGGAGCTACTACTAGCACCACTCCTACTACTACAATGACAACAACTACTACTACTACTAGCAGTACTAGTACCACTACTAATAGCAATACTACTACTACTACTACTACTACTACTAGCAGACCTAGTACTACTAGCAGTACTACTATACTACTAGCACTACACTACTACTACTACTATACTGCTACCAATGCTAATGCTAGCAACATGCTAACATGCTAATGCTAACATTCTAACCCGAACATGCTAATGCTAACATGCTAATGCTAAAATACTAATGCTAACATGCTAATGCTAACATGCTAATGCTAACATGCTAATGCTAACATGTCAATGCTAACATGCCAACATGCTAATGCTAACATGTCAATGCTAACATGCCAACATGCTAATGCTAACATGCTAATGCTAACATGCTAATGCTAGCATTAGCATGTTGACATTAGCATGCTATCATTAGCATATTAGCATTATCATGCTATTGTTAGCATGTAGTAGTAGTAGTACTGCTAGTAATAGTAGTAGTAGTGCTAGTAGTAGTAGTACTGCTAGTAGTAGTAGTACTGCTAGTAGTAGTAGTAGTAGTAGTAGCAGTACTGCTAGTAGTAGTAGTACTGCTAGTAGTATTGCCATTAGTAGTAGTAGTAGTAGGAGTGATGCTAGTAGTAGTACTGCTAGTAGTAGTAGTACTGCCAGTAGTAGTCTGCTAGTAGTAGTAGTAGTAGTAGTACTGCCAGTAGTAGTACTGCTAGTAGTAGTAGTACTGCCAGTAGTAGTACTGCTAGTAGTAGTGGTAGTACTGCCAGTAGTAGTACTGCTAGTAGTGGTAGTACTGCCAGTAGTAATACTGCTAGTAGTGGTGCCAGTAGTAGTACTGCTAGTAGTAGTAGTACTGCCAGTAGTAGTGGGGCTTGTAGTAGTACTACTGCCACTAGTAGTACTGCCAGTAGTAGTAGTACTACTAGTAGTAGTAGTAGTAATAGTGGTAGTACTGTCAGCAGTAGTAGGAGGAGGAGTAGTAGTAGTTTTAGTAGAATGCATTCCATTGAACACTTCACACTTGTTTACCAACAAGATGGCCGCTCCTTTCTGAGTATGGGACTGAGAAAGGCCTTTAACGCCAAATGCGCCAAGTTGGCAACACTGATACAGACGGGTCTCACATGGTCTATGCCCCCCCCCCCCCACCCACTATAGTCTGGACACTGCTGTTCACAATTACAACTTACTTACAGCATTAATTTGTGAGAAACGAAGTGAAATTGATGAATGGTACGTTATTTTCTAAATATATCTGGAAACTTTAAATTAAATTCTGCATAAGAAAACACCACAAATACCACTAAATAAAAGAAAATCTCCAGAGGATTTTTTTCCCTTGCTCTGGGTTCGATTGCTAGTGGCTGAATGGGAAAGACACGCCCTCAACTGGAAAAACACGCCCCCTCATTAACATAGGTTCACTGAAATGTGTATTGAAATGTGTACTGAAATGTGTACTGATATACACATTACAAAGATTATTGATATACAGAAAAGATTATTGATATACAGAAAAGATTATTGAAATAGTGTTTTTAAAGGCACACTTCAATGCACATTTCAATTAATGATATTTATTTATTTATTTATTTATGTATTTATTTATTTATGCATTTATGCATTAAATTCTTTATTTAATTATTTATTTATTTATGTATGTATTTATTTATACATTTATTTATTGAATTACTTATTGATTTCCATATTCATTGATTGATTTATTGATTTATTTATCTATTATCGCATACATTCATTTATTTATTTATAAAATGAAGCATTCATGGATTTATTTATGCATTTATATATGTATTGTCACATATATTCATTTATATATTTATTAAATGAGGTGGCAGATTTAGCCCTCCATACCTGAGAGGGTTCCGTGGAATCACCACTCGGTCAGCACTATAGTGCCTCAACTCTCTGTCGACACAACACAATCCAAGGACACCACAGTCACTACAGCAGTAAAACCAGAGACAGGAGACACTATAGAGTCAACACAGAGGAGAAGAAAAACAACAGAGAGGAGAGAAGAACAAGCAGAGTGTCGTATGATCGTATGACGGTCCTGGTTTTCACGGATTTCACGGTTTTCCTGGTGAAAACTGTCTCTTCTTCCACGTTGAATCGATGTGACTGACTGACTGACTGCTGCTCCAAGAGCGAGCGAACGGAGGGAGAGGAGAGGAGAGAAGACACAGGATTTATTGTTATCATCATAACGCGGTGTGGATTATAACGGACCTTATTGTTTACGCTTGGATATTTGGATATCATTTTCCACCTACAACAAGCTCCAATGCAACAGGAACTATGCAGGGAACCTTCTTGTTGTTGTTCCGCATCCTCTGCGCCAGTTTACTGGGGATTTGCTTTGGAACGAGCTCAAGTTTCCCAAGTAACATCAATATAGGTAAGATACGATTTAGGCCAGGGGTTTTCAACCTTTTTCATCCCAGGGACCACCATTTACTCAGGATTTGAGCCACGGACCAGCATTTGAGGACATTTCAGCCCCACAGATCCCAAAACTAAAGATTTCTTTTGCTTTTGTCCATCTTCTAGTTGTGCAGACTTGGGCTAATTCAGATGATAAATATTTTAACTCTTGAGAGTGTTAAAATGAAACCAAGTGGGCCCGCAAGGGTCCAATTGGTTTCATTTTTACGTTCTCAAGAGTTACATCTGGTTAACCAACTTCCCATCATTTAGCCTGGGGACCACCTGGAACTCTCTCAGGGACCACTGGTGGTCCCCGGACCACCTGTTGAAAACCACTGATTTAGGCGGATCTAGGCATGGGCATGGGGGGACAATGCCCCCTAAATACCCAGTCTACCCCACCAAACACGATGCCATGCAAAACAACCCAAAATATTTCAAATTAAAGTGCTTATATTTAAAATGATGTGAAACACTACTACTGCTACTAACTAACTACAGCTGTGTCACCACTAAACCAACAGCATTTCATCATTGAAAACAGAAAACTCTGAGTCAGACCTTTAGCTTTATGCATGCTGCGTGTCTGTTAGTATTGATGCTTTACTTGACTAATAAAAGTGCTGCTGGAACTGAAAATACCATTTTCTCTTGCCCCTCCAACATGTTTTCTTGCCCCCCCCCCCCCCCCCCCCCCCCCCCCCCCCAGTGGGACATGTTACATCCGCCCCTGGTCACGAATGTTAGACTGGTCGCATATAACAGTGGTTTTCAACCTTTTTTCAGACCAGAGCCCACTGCTTATTCAGTATTTGAGCCACGGACCATCATTTCGTGACATTTTAGCCGCACAGATCCCAAAACTAAAGATTTATTTTGCTTTTTTCCCCCACAATATCAGGCTGAATTTGGGAAACCAAACAGTCAAACATACAGATCAAAATGACCATTAATCTTCTACATTCTCTAGTTGTGTAGACTTGGGATAATTCACATGATGAATATTTTAACTCTTGAGAGTGTAAAAATGAAACCAAATGGACCTGCAAGGGTCCATTTGGTTTCATTTTTACATTCTCAAGAGTTACATCTGGTTAACCAACTTTCCATCATTTAGCCTGGGGACCACCTGGAAGCTTCTCAAGGACCACGGTTGAAAACCACTGGATTATAACCATAGACCATACATACCATATCCCTTTTCATCATGGGACTATTTGCTCAGCATTTTATCCACGGACCACCATTTTTATTTTTTTTTGTCCACAATTTAGATAGATTTAGATAAACTGACAAAACGTTGGTCAAAATAACAATTCTTTCTCTACATTTTCTAATTGTGCAGATTGTTGAAAATATAATTTGAATATAATTTGAATAATTTGAATATAATGTAACTCTTGAGTCCGCAATTCCAGGCTGGATTTGTGGAAACACAACAGTCAAACATACAGATCAAAATGACCATTAATCTTCTACATTCTCTAGTTGTGTAGACTTGGGGCTAATTCAGATGGTGAATACATGAAACCAAATGGACTCGGCAAGGAGTCTCAAGAGTTAGATCTGGTTATCCAACTTTCTATCATTTAGCCTGGGGACCACCTGGAATCCTCAAAAGGACCACTGATTGAAAACCCCTGGCATAAGACAATTCTTAATTTAAGTTTCATGCTGCCGCATGATGATTTGTCTTGTTTCAGTGATAGGCTATAGCCATATAAAGCAGTGGTTTTCAACTAGTGGTCCGGGGACCACCTGGTGATCAAGTGGCAACCTGCTGGACCATACCTGGGCATTATGCGGCCCGGGGGCAAAATGCGGCCCTTTGGCTGACTCTGACCGGCCTGGGACCAAATGGACTCTTGCGTGTCCATTTGGTTTCATTTTTATGCTCTCAAGAGTTAAAATATTCATCATCCGAATCAGTGGCGGCTGCAGGATTTATTTTTTCCCTGGGCGGGGGGCTATTTGACTGGGCGATTGGATCTACACCCCAACCCCCCCCCCCCCGCCGCCACCGCGCAGCGAAGGCGGCTTTAGCCTATAATGACACTTGGCCACCCCCTCCCGTGTGTCACCCCTTGCATTGGAACAGGGTCCCTCTACAAGTCTCTGTAGGGACTTGTTTAGTCAAAGAAAAAATACAAAACACCAAAACTGTGTGGATGATGATGCACTGGCAGTCTACAACCACACTGAGATTATTTGAAATTTTGAATAAACCACTATAACTATCTAATTGGTGGATTCACTTTCTCTCATTTCACTTTCTATTTTCACATCACTTTCAGATCCCAGACCCCAAGGACTCCTTGAGGGTCCCCAGCTAAATGATGATGAGTTAATATAAACCAAATGGATCCTTATCTGTAGCTTTGAATGTGCAAATGTAACCAATTGGAAACACTTCTCTCAAAGTTAAGTGTATACAAGGGAGTCCCAGAGCTATTAAATGGGGCTCTGTAGACTAATCTATGTATACTGAGGATCCTTGAAATGGACCAACGTTTTGTTGGTCAAATTGAAGAAATGATGTCATCAAGTGGTGTTTCACCACGTTAATATTATTTTCAGACCTCCATTTCTAGGAAATAAGATTGGGGGAACAACACAACATCTCTAAGGTGCATGTTAATGACATACATGTTAACATGTTGGGAATAGGTGGATTTCCCATTTGGGTGGAATTCCACACACACACACACACACACACACACACACACACACACACACACACACACACACACACACACACACACACACACACACACACACACACACACCACACACCTGCTGATTGTGAAGTAGCCTATTATAGCATAATTTTCTGAAACACACACACACACACACACACACACACACACACACACACACACACACACACACACACACACACACACAGCCCCGTTCAAGATGAAGGGGGAACGCAACGGCAAAAAACGCAACGGCAACAGGACTAAGCAACATCGTGCATCAGCCACTTTACAGCAAATCCGTCTTTTCTGTGCAGTCTCTTTGGAGATTGCGGCGATGGAACACCAAAATAATTCCTCAATGGTGCTTGCTTCTTGGACATTTAGACGAGAGTTTAGCTGTAAGTTAGCAGAATACTGTGTCAGTGTGTGCTACTACACTAGCATGGATGATCGAGGAAGGAGACAGCTGTGTTTGTTTGGCCACTGGCCAGTGCCAGTGTTGCCAACTGCCAAAATCCAAAATCCATTAGTGTCACTTCAAAAACGCACTAGAATGCATTAGAATAAAATTAACACACTACAGTGAAACCAAATGGACCCTTACGCATCCAATAGGTTGGGCCTGGTTGGTTTGGGATCTGGTTGGGGTGTGGGAAAAAGTTAAATATAGTGACAAATGAGTCAGGTTGGCAACACTGGCCAGTGCACCCATGTGTCCACAAGACACGGTGTGATTGGCCAGTGGGGGCAGAGCCATCTAGTTGCGCCATTGAGGGGTCAGAAACTGAACACTCGAACTGCTATTCATGCAGCCTGAATAGGGACAACTGGAGTTGAAAATACATTGTTTACAACATAGAGGAGCCGCCATTGGACTGGCCCAATGAAGTGAACAGAGTTGGCGAAAAATCTATATATACCAAGACTTCTGGCCATAAACAATATTATAATTAATATTGTATTCGTTCTTTTCGTACCTGGGCAGACTTCATAAATGACTGGGCGCCCGCCCAGCCACGCCCAGCCGTGGATCCGCCCCTGATCCGAATTACCTAAAATCTACGCTATCAGATAATGTAAAAGAATGGTCATTTTTTATCTATGTTTGCCTGTTTTGTTTCCCAAATACAGCCTGGTATTGCGAACAAAAACAAAAGAAATCTTGATTTTGGTCTAGTCTGTGCAGCTAAAATATCATCGAATGTTGGTCCTCTGTGGCTCAAATACCGAATTAATGGAGTGCCCCGATATCAAAAAGTTTGGTCCCTACTTTTGTCTTGAAATTAAATTAATACTACGCAGACTTTAGTTCAGTCTTTAGTGCTGGCTCCTCCACAATATGGTATGTAGCCTATCTCATTTGGCCCTTGGGGGAAAATAATTGAACCCGGACAAAACCGAACTACTATTTTTCCCCGCTAAGTCCTCCCCCTTACAGGAGTTAACCATATCTGTTGATAACGCCATGGTAACCTCAGCCCTACAGCGAAAAACCTTGGCATTGTCCTGGACAGCCAGCTCTCATTTTAAAACACACATCGCAGCTGTCACCCGATCCTGTAGGTTCACACTCCACAACATCAGACGGATTAGACCCTTCATCACCCAAGAGTCAGCCAGCTTCTCATCCAGACAACAGTCATATCTAAACTGGACTACTGTAACTCCCTCCTTACTGGTCTACCAGCATGTGCACTTAAGCTCACACGTCACTCCGCTCCCTCCATTGGCTCCCAGTCGCTGCACGCACAGCGTTCAAAACTCTCACGCTTGCATACAAAGCAACCAAAGGTTGACTGCACCTTACCTCAGTGGCCTCATAAAACCCTACAAGCCCTCCGCGCACTCCGATCAGCCGACACTGGGAAGCTAGCAGTAGCCCACTAAAACGCCTGGACAACGCTCCACGCGCCCCAAGCTCTTCTCCCTCCTGGCCCCAAAACTATGGAATGAACTTCCCCCTGCAATCAGGACCTCAGACTCACTACCTATCTTCCGCCACAGTCTTAAGACACACCTCTTCAGACTCCATCTCAACCCATAGCACTTGTATTACATACCAACCCACAGTACTTGCTGCAATGACTTATATAGGTTGCCTAATGTATTACAATGTTTTTTAGCGCTTCATTGTATGTTGTAAAATGTATTGTAAATCCAGATTAAATTGTAAACTTTTTTCACCATTGTAAGTCGCTCTGGATCAAGAGCGTCTGCTAAATGCCTAAATTGTAAATTGTAAATTGTAAATTGGCCACTGAATGTGAGGCCATAGAGTTGATCCCAATAATAATGATAATAATAACTAATGGCAGGTTGCCGTTAAAGGGGAATTCCTCCCATTTTCAACATTTAACTATGTCATTATGCAGGGGCGGATCTAGGCATGGGTATGGTGGGGGGTGGGGGCAATGCCCCCTAAATACCCAGTCTGCCCCACCAAACATGGTGGCATGCAAAACAACCCAAGATATTTCAAATGAAAGTGCTTATATTTAAAATGATGTGAAACACTACTACTGCTACTAACTAACTACAGCTGTGTCACCACTAAACCAACAGCATTTCATTGAAAACAGAACACTCTCTGAGTCAGACCTTTAGCTTTATGCATGCTGCGTGTCTGTTGCAACTTCAACAACAACTGATGTTATTATTGATGCTTTTCTTGACTAATAAGAGTCCTGTAGCTGATACAGTCCTGGTATGCCATACCACCCCCCCCCCCCCAATTGGGAATGTTACATCCGCCCCTGTCATTATTATACCTTAGAGATGTTGTGTGCAAATGATAAAAAAAAGGTCTCCCATTTAGTGTCTACTAGAAATAGTATGACTTAAAGTTGTGTTTCACCATGTTAATGATTTTTCTTTTAGGAGCTATTTTTTCGGGGAGTGTACCAAAGATACTCTATTCATGAAGATAGTTATACTCCTATTGGCGCCGCTATATAGCCGACATGGACTACAAAGCCTACAAATGGTCTCCTAAGTAGTCATGGTTTCTCTCAGAGCCCCCTCGTATGTCAAACTGCAGATTACAAAGAGACTCTTCCTGACTCCTAACAAATCTTGTTAGGAGTTGGGCGGTGGGATAAAGAATAATTTATAACAAAGTGAAATTTCTTCTGTTCTGTTTAGCTAATAGAAGCCATTTTACTATGAATATGCTGTAAATATTATATGCCTTTTGATGATGGGGTCCAGCATTTAGTTCAGTGTCCATGGATTAAGGAATGGATCATAAGTTGTGTTCACGTTCATTCTACCATTGGAAATGAATAGACTCCAACATACTTCCCGTCTCCTGATATTGTACCCGCCCCCTGCACCTAGTGTCGGGAAGTAAAGCAAGTATGCCCCTCTTGCCATTGGCCTCTTGGAGTGTACATTTAATTTGTGCACTATCAGGAAATGTTGAAAATGGGTGGAAATCCCCTTTAACTCTATGTGTGCTTGCTTGCAGGAGGATTATTCCCCAACCAGTCGCAGGAATATGAGGTTTTCCGCTTCGCCCTCTCCCAGCATCAGGACATTCCCAAACTGGTGCCTCAGGTGGACATGGTGAAGATGGGGAACAGTTTCTCCATGACCTATGCCTGTGAGTACACAATATCATCATCTGCTTCTTTCTGCCTAAAACATTAATGCACAATATGCTGACATTTCCTTGCCTGGATCCTGCCAAACTCTCCACAAAGGAGAGTCATTTAGTGTCAATACTGCAATTTAGAAACACCCTGTTTCTTACATAGTAAACATTTGTAACTGAAAGTCTTTTTCTTGAGCACAAAATATTAAGTACTCATTAGAGATGCACTGAAAGGGGAATTATTGGCTAAAACGCAACAGTGATATATGTCTTGTTAGGGCTGGTATGGTTAATGTACTGTATGTTTTGGAATAATTCAAAATCTGACCATCGTAACTAAAGTTTTGGAAAAAATGCATGTAGTGAAGTGAAAGTATGTACAACATTTGTTTCTGAGATGTAGTGCAGTAGATGTAAATAGGAAAAATACTGAAGTGTGTGTGTGTGTGTGTGTGTGTGTGTGTGTGTGTGTGTGTGTGTGTGTGTGTGTGTGTGTGTGTGTGTGGTTGTGTGTTGTGTGTGTGTGTGTGTGTGTGTGTGTGTATATATATATAGTCTGAAGTGAGTGCTGCTCTATTGAACTTGAAGTGTTCAATGTAGCGGTACCACTTGGTGCTGAATATATGCTATACTCCAAAATAGGAGTGCCTACTATAGGCTGCGCAGTGACGTCACCGCCCCGGTTCCGGAAGTCTTTTCCCAATTCATTTTTCTCATAGACCTTTCGAAAATAATTTATATCAAGACGATTACGCCGCCGCCAAAGCCAACTCAGGTCGTGACAAATCATGACAACAAACACAATATCGTCATATAATATATAATTGGGAAGAAGTAGAAAACGGCATGATACAAGACTTTTTGTTTCGTTTTCATCTTAGAAATTATTTTATTGTCCCAAAAGTTTGTGTGTGTCGTCATGATTCGTCACAACTCGAGTTGGCTTTGTCTGCGCATATTCGTCTTGATATAAATTATTTTTCGAAAAGTCTATGAGAAAAATGAATGGGGAAAAGACTTCCGGAACCGGGGCGGTGACGTCACTGCGCAGCTCTATAGGAGTGGCTGCATCAGTGGCGTTTCTGAGCAATTTGGAGCCTAGGCAAGATTTTCCCTGGAAGCCCCCCTTACAAAATGTAGGGGGGGGGGGGCTCCAGGGAAAATCTCCTGTAAAATGGCTCCCCCAAGGGATGAAATTAGAAGTATATACAGTACAGTATGTACGGTACAGCCTGGGGGATAGATAGAGCTGGCTGTCTCATAAAGCACATGTAAACATGTTAAGCCATGCCATCGGCCTCATTAAAGTGACAGCACTCTGGTTCCAGAGTGGATGATACTAATGTGATATATGAGGGTCACATATGATACTAATGCAGGGGCGGGATTGGCACATATTTTCCACCGGGACAATTTTGCCTTTGCCAGGCAGCTGGTTAAACAGATGTAACTCTTTGAGAGCGTAAAAATGAAACCAAATGGACCCTTGCGGGTCCATTTGGTTTCATTTTTACGCCCTCAAGAGTTAAAATATTCATCATGTGAATTAGTCCAACTTAGTCTACAGAACTAGAGAATGTAGAAGATTGTATGTTCCAGGCGAGCATCTAGCGCATTCTAGTGCATTTTGGAAGTGCCACTAGTGCATTTTGGATCTTGGCAGTTGGCAACACTGCCTCCAGCAGCGCGAGGCAGTGCCCTGGCGCACAGGAGTGAACGGGAATATGGCAACTCTCCTACTTGAAGGCTCTGGTGTAGGACACTTTTTTTTTTTTGAAGGATAGAAACACTAGTTTGCCTGGCCTGGGCCTGGCGCCCTGGCCTGCCCTGGACTTTTCAAAAAAAAAAAAAAAAAAAAAAAAAAAAAAAATGTCCAGGCCACTAGGTGGCGCAGGCCACCGGGAAAACTCCCTGTACTCCAGATGGCCAATCCGCCCCTGTACTAATGTGATGTATAAGGGTCAGATATGATACTAATGTGATGTATGAGGGTCAGATATGATACTAATGTGATGTATGAGGGTCAGATACTGTATGTAGGAGGAATCCACAGCCATCGTTTCCAGGAATGGAAGGGAAGGAGTATGTCTGTATCAGGCCCGGATGTAACATTTCCCAATTGGGGGGAGGGGGGGGAGGGGCTGGCTGGGGCAGGTAAAAATACAATCAGAGCACTTGCTCTGATTGGCTATCCCTGGGCGAGCATCGGCCGAGTTGGCCGAAAAGCTCAGCAATTTCTTCTTTTCGGCCGACATTGCCCTGCCCATAGATATATATAAGAAACCTAGATGGCTCACCCGCGCTGCTGGCTAATGGGGAGCGACGTCTTTCACGGCGGCCATCTTGTGAGAGGATAGCATAACATTGTGTCTATGAGCATATACCTTTTAAATGACGATAACTCGCTTATTTTTCAACTGATGTTCAAACGGATTGGTTTGTTGTAAACGTCAGAGATGCCCGCATACATAGAGCCGTTATATGATATTTTTCAGAAGAAAATAAAATTTAGCAAAAACATAGCCACGTTGATAACGTTCATAATAATGCAATCCGTTTGTAAATCCGTCAAGTTTTGAGCGAGTTCCAGCTGTTTTTGTTTGGGCTGCCATAAAGCATAGCATAAGGATTACCTTTCACAAGATGGCCGCCGTGAACGACGTCAGAGGCTCCGCCTCAAGACATCTAGCTTTCTATATATGTCTATGGTTGCCCCGCCCACTTCTTCGGCCGTCGCATCCCCAAATAATGGATGTCGGCCGACACCGTTTGTCCATCGTTGGCTGTTAAAACGTACTTTTATACTGTGAAATTTGACCTGCACTGGCGCCACACTCTGGCCTGGGGTGGTACTACAGCAGCAGTTATTGAGTTAAAAAATAACCTCTATATTGTGATAGTAATCGTGGCGGTGTTTTGTTCGCTAAACAGAGGCTCTCTTCACGGC
>CM076984.1:46096995-46152581 GCA_039105355.1 Benthosema pterotum | reverse complement strand
ACCAACTCCTGCCAGATGCTCCGTCCAGAGGGGCATTATTAGAACGTGACGGTACAGCGGAGTGTGTCTGGATTCCTCCCTAGACCGTTCAAATCATCCTTTTTTTTCAAATCAATCGCTGTGTGCAAGAAGGTCCGTCTCTTCTCTAGATCACTTTAAAGAATATTTCTTGTCCATCATACCTTCCCTTATGTTATATTTGTGATGTCACTGATTTCATTTGAAATTGAACCTTTTTGGAGTAAAATTGAACCCTTATATATTTTATACTGCAGCTAAGTGCTTTAAAAAAGAAATGGCAAGAAGACTGGTTATATCAGAGTGGTGATTGAGGCTCAAACAATATTACAATATTAAAAAACAAGCATACATACTATTTCATAGTCTGCACCATAACTATTACATAGTATTGGCCAGTTATAATTTCTTGGCGTTTATTTGTCTCCACCGTAAGGTGGTGACTATAAATCGTACCCCGTCCTTCCGCCCGTGTCTGCGCCATGAAAGAACAGGAGATCGAGAGGAAGAGAGGGACAAGGACCTGGAGAAGATGACGGAGAGAGAGAGTGAGGAGTTGGAAAAGATCAAAGAGGTAGGGGAGGAGGGAGGAGAAAAAGGTTGCTGAGGTTGTGAAGAAGGGTCTCCCAGATGGAAGGGCACATTAGAGATTAAAACAGTATAATCCGGAGAATATGTATGTTATATGTCACAGGTGACGTAAGACCATGGTGATGACTCGAGAAAGGTTCGAGAAAGGTTGCTGAAGAAATAGAAAAATCTCCAATTTAGTTTCGAATTGATGGTTTACTTAAAAATATGTTTTTGTCTCCACCGTAGGGCTGACTATAAAACGCCCTCTGTCCGTGCATGCAGCCCGTATGTGCCCTCGATCTGTCCGTCTGTGCCCGTCTGAGCCCTCGATCTGTCTGTCCTCCCGACTATGACATCATGATGACGTCATAGTTGACACACTAGTAGTAGTACACGTTCAAACCTGAGCCCGGACAGTGGAGACCTGTGCCCCGTAGGGGCACAACTCTTGTTAGAACTGTATAGTAAATAATAATAAAAAAAATCTCTTAAAATTGTGTAAACAAAAATGCATTTAGGACCATGTTTGAATGCCCCTTCCCATAGCTAAAATCCCTAAAATTAGCAAATAATGTAAAACAATTGTTTTACATTGGATGGATGTTACATGGATGTTATTTAACATCCATCTCTAATAACAACCTAAAACAGGAGTTTTCAACAGGTGGTCCGGGGACCACCAGTAATCCTTGAGAGGGTTCCAGGTGGTCCCCAGCTAAGTTGGTTAACCAGATGTAACTCTTGAGAACGTAATTTTTTTACACTCTCAAGAGTTAAAATATTCATCATCTGAATTAGCCATTTTGGAATGTATGTTTTGCTTGTTTTGTTTCACAAATCCAGCCTGGAAATGTGGACAAAAGCAAAATAAGTCTTTAGATTTGGGGTCTGTGGGGCTAAAATGTTGTCAAATGGTGGTCCGTGGCTTAAATTCTGAATAAATAGTGGTCCCTGAGTTGAAAAACGTTGAAAACCCCTGACCTAAAATATGAACTTTGGTTCAAAGGACATGGCATCAGCTTGTGACTGCAAATTGTTCCTGTTTGCCCATGACTCAGCATTGCTGGTCTCGCACAAGAACAAACAGCAGGTCGAAAAAGTCCTCAGCTCTGAACTCAGTAGAATTTGCACCTGGCTCGCTGATAACAAACTATCACTACACCTTCGCGAAACCGAATCCATACTCTTTGGTACAAATGCTAAGCTCAGCAAGGCAGATGGCTTCACGGTCAAAGTGGGGGACAACATTATCACTCGGAAAGAAGAAATTACCTACCTGGGTTCCATCCTGGAGGCAAATCTTTCCAGTGATAAAATGGCCACCAATGTAATCAGAAAGGTCAACCAAAGGACTAGATTCCTATACAGGATCTCCTCATTGGTCAACAAAGACACTTTGAAGACCACAACTGGAGCCCTGATACAAGGTTTCTTTGATTATGCCTGCACCTCTTGGTACCACAGCACCTCGAAGACCTTGAAATCAAGGCTACTGACCACACAAAACAAACTGGTCAGGCTGTTACTTGGCCTCACGCCAGTCTGGGTTGGCGACAGAGTTCAACATCTCACAATGGGTTTGGTCCACAAGATACGATACTCTACCAAAATACCCTTATACCTATCCAAATACTTCCTAAATGTCAATGAGGTTCACTCCCACAACACCAGAGGGAGTGCCACAAACCATGTTCAACCTAGATTTGGCACAAACAAGGGACTTAATTCCTTCCGCTCATATGCAACCAAAATGTGGAAGGCCCTACCAACAGTCATTAAGACTTGTGAATCCCTTGACTCCTTCAAAACCGCTCTCAAGGGGCACCTACAGATGGCTGCAATTCGAAACTGGCCTCTGTAAAACTAAAATGTATATAAAATCCCTCCACCCACCCCCCTCTCCTCTTTGTACATTTCTCTTTTCCCTTTTTACCTCCACTATGATTTTACCTCCATGATTTGCTGCTTCTGACTTCACTGAAGTAGTTGTTTTGTATGTATTTGAATGCCTAAATGAAATGAACAAGTTGGACACTATTGCTTTATAGTGTGTCCAATCAGCTCGGTCAGATTTGTACTTGAATTTGTACTGTAATTCTACAAGCTGTTATCAGTTTTGTAGCAGTGTGTATTTGACTTGTACTGTGACTCTCATCTCTGTTAATACAATTTTTATTCATTCATTCATTCATTCATTCATTCATTCATTCATTCATTCATTCATTCATTCATTCACCCAGAACATAGGACAGTGTTGCCATCTGGCCACAAGGTGGTGCTGCAGCGACTCCCCCACAGAGCACAATGCTGAGTAACTAAGGAGGATTTAGGAGGTGATCTAAACCATGACGTCACGTCTCTACCGTCCTCCCTTTCAGTCAGTAAACCAAAGAGGGAGGAGCAAAGCTCTGCTCTACAACAGGGGCGGATGTAGGCATGGGCATGGGGGGCGGGGGGCAATGCCCCCCCTAAATGCCCTGACTGCCCCAGCAAACATGATGGCATGACAACAAACACTGCTACTGCTACTAACTAACTACAGCTGTGTCACCACTAAACCAACAGCATTTCATCATTGAAAACAGAAAACTCTCTGAGTCAGACCTTTAGCTTTATGCATGCTGTGTGTCTGTTGCAACTTCAACAACTGATGTTATTATTGATGCTTTACTTGACCCCCCCCCCCCCCCCCCCCCCCCCCCCCCCATTGGGAAATGTCAATCACCACCAATATCTGGCACTGATGTCATTATGTGTGCAACATGCTGCTGCTTTTAAGATGAGCCGTCTATTCTAAAATAGCAATGAGTGTGCAGATCTCCTCAAAGCCCTGGCTGGGATTAGCAGTCTGTAAGGAGACCCCTGGAAGGGTTGGGGGGGGGGGGGGGGGGGGGGGATGTGTCAGCTTGTGACAATGACTGGTCTGATTCAGATTCTTTATTAAGACCTGATGTGTGTGTGTGTGTGTGTGTGCGTGCGTGCGTGCGTGCGTGTGTGTGACAGACAGACAGACAGACAGACAGACAGACAGACAGACAGACAGACAGACAGACAGACAGACAGACAGACAGACAGACAGACAGACAGACAAGACTATAACCAAATGGACCCGCAAGCCAGGGTCCATTCGGTTTCATTTTTTTTTAACTCTCTCTTGGTTTTATGTTTACACTCTCAAGAGTTAAAAAATATATATTAGCCAGAGAATGTAAAATGATGGTCATTTTTGATCTATGTCTGCCTGTTTTGTTTGTGAAATCCAGCAAGGAATTGTGGTCAGAAGCAAAATCAATCTTTAGTTTTTGGGTCTGTGGGGAAGCCTGGCTCAGCCCTGAATCAGCACCTTAATACTACATTATTTTTTTCCTGTGATTCAGACTGAGGTCAGCCCTATATGTGGGAATAAAATGTCATCAAATGGTGGTCCATGGGTCAAGTACTGAATACTGTTGTATATAAAGGGTGTCAAAATGGTTGGTCTTACTCTTAAAATTAAATGAATATTACACAGACTTTAGTTCAGCCTTTAGTCTTGGCCCTCCACAATGTATTATGTATCTCATTTGGCCCCTTGGGGAAAATAATTGCCCAGCGCTGCTCTATGGAGTCACACATGCCAGTTAATCAGTGTTGTGGTTTGAAATGGAAACATAAGGTGAACTACTGATATGAATGAATTTGTCTGATATATATCGTCTGAGTAAGAGTTTTTCCATCATCTTTATATATTGTGAAATGGTACAAGTCCTGTCCTCATTTTAAAGGCTGTATTATGGTATTATTATGTATTATGGACTGAACTTCTTTGCCTTTTTTTTTTTTTTTTTTTTTTTTTTACTATTTTGGAAAAACATGTTTGAATAGTTAATATGGCCAATCTACAAGCTCACAATGTGTCAATATAGATCGGCTAATTGAACTATTCAAAAATGCTTGTCATGTTAAACAAGGTGTAGTATTACGCAGAAGCGGGTTCTCCAGAGGTTTCCAGGTGAATCTGACTACGCCAGATTGTAGTATTACGCGGAAGCGGGGATCGAACCCGGGACTCCCACTCGCCAGTCCAACGCACAACCAGTCACACCAATAGGGCTGAGCCCGATTAGCAGCTCATGGATCATGGATCATGGCTGGGTGCTACAAAGCCAAATGAGTTTGGGGATAAGGGGTTTAGTGAGTGACGAAAATGGAGCCCTAAGTTTTCTGTTTTCAAAAAAGTACGAACATAAAAGTCGAATAAGAAAAATTGTCTTATCCTATACATAGATGAATAGTGATTGTTCAAATTGTAGCACCCAGCCATGAGCCAGCCACAACAGCCCCTCTAATCAGGCTCAGCCCTATTGGCGCGACTGGTTGTGCGCTGGACTGGCGAGTGGGAGTCCCGGGTTCGATCCCCGCTTCCGCTTAATACTACAATTTGGCGTAGTCGGCAGGATGTGGAGTGTGGATGTTACCCCAAATATACCCGTCTACGTCCTTGCGGGTCCACATGAAGGACATCATGTACGGCGGTCCGCGGTGTGAAGTGTGAAGCGCGAGGACGCGCTCCAAAAGATCAAGGGGGTGAATGTAGCACCCAGCCATGAGCCAGCCACGACAGCCCCTCTAATCGGGCTCAGCCCTATTGGCGCGACTGGTTGTGTGGTTGTGTGTGGCATGTGGGAATCCCGGATTCGATCCCCGCTTCCGCGTAATACTACAAAATCACATACAGTGTAGTCTGAATCCCCACAATATTCAGTTAGGAAACACATAATTCTTTAATAAACATGTCTTGAAAAAGCTTCTAGATGTGCTTACGAATATTGAAACATTTTCAATATTGCACCCTATAACTTTGTTTTACTAGTATAAAAAAAACAACGTGTCCTTCACCCAATAAGTCAGCAAAATAAATAAATAATGTACAGAAATACTGTACATGTGTCTGTGCCAGACTCAATAATTCATCATAATGCTTCTCTGATGAGCTAAAGCTGCACAGCTGTGTGTTACTGTGGGGCAGTCTGTCTATTCCCTGAAGAGTATTGGCACCGTAGGGGAAGAAAAGGCTGAACAAGCTTCCTGGTTAACACCCATCCCTCCCTCTCCCTCCCTCCCTCTCTCCCTCTCTCTCCCCCTCTCCCTCTCTCTCCCTCCCCCTCTCTCCCCCCCTCTCTCCCTCTCTCCCTCTCTCTCTCCTCTCCCTCTCTCTCTCCTCCCCCTCCTCTCTCTCTCTCTCTCTCTCTCTCTCTCTCTCTCTCTCTCTCCCCCTCTCTCCCCCTCTCTCCCCCTCTCTCCCCCTCTCTCCCCTCTCTCCCCCTCTCTCTCTCTCTCTCTCTCTCTCTCTCTCTCTCTCTCTCTCTCTCTCCCTCTCTCTCTCTCTCTTTCTCTCTCTCTCTCCTTCTCCCCCCCCCCTCTCTCTCTCTCTGTATGTGTCATCCTCTCTCTCCCCCCTCCTCTCTCTCTCATACTGTGATGCAGGGAGAGGAGCAGCATATATTCACACAGACACACACCGGCGATTTCAGGCAGCAGTTCCTGTGAAGCAGCTCTCTCTCTCTCTCTTCATCTCTTTCTCCTCCTGCCATCTCTCCATCTCCTGGTCTCTCTCTCTCTCTCCATCTTCCCTCTCTCTCTTTCTCTCCCTCTCTCTCTATCACTAGTCTCTCCCACTAGTAGATTTGTCAGCTCACAGCTGTTTGGATCTACCTCCTCACCTCCTCGGTAAGACAAAACATATATTGTGTCTTCTTTTTGTTTTGTTTTTGATCCATTTGTCTCTATATATATAATGTAATTATATTTAAGAGGAAACCTCTCTCTGTGTCTCTCGCCCTGCCTTAACTCCTGCTGCATGCAGACAAAGGGGTTTGGGGTGTGGCTGGTTGCCGAGGCAACCGAGGCATCGCTGCTGCTGCTGATGCTGAGGATGATTCTTTCTGATGATAAAGGGATCATGGATGCTATAGGAGTCTCGGACGATGACAATGAGGATACTGATGTTAGAAGGACAATGAAGGAGGAATGATTTTGGATGTCTGTCTCCCCACAGACAACTGATGGTTCATGGTCTCACCATGACCAGAAAAAAACATGGCTTCCGGCTGCCAGCCAGTGTTGGAACTTAATGCTTTGTGTAATGAATGTGTTTTGGTGTTTTAGCTGTTGAAAAATAGCAGATCTACAAGCTCATATCGCGCAGAACAACATGTTTTCAGATGGGGGTCCAGAGACAAATATTAGTTAATTCTGGGGGTCATTCCTATGAAATATGTCAACCATCACTGACACAGAAAGAGATTAAAAAAAATGTATATATAGAATCTCGCACCAGGAACTAGAATTTAGTGTCACAAACTACAGTAGAATTTATTGTCATGGACTAGAATTTAGTGTCAGAAAACTAGAATTTAGTGTTATGGACTAGAATCTAGTGTCGGGAACTATTAATCTAGTGTTAGAACCTGGAATCTAACTTCAGAAACTACAATCTACTGAGAGGAACTAGAATCTACCGTGGAGGACTAGAATCTAGCATGAGGAACTAGAATCTACCGTGGGGGACTAAAATCTGGCATGAGGAACTAGGATCTAGCATCAGAAACTAGAATCTGATCAAGACACAATGAGTTAATTAAGCATTCTGGGCACGTGCCCAACCAACGCCTCATGGCTGCATGGTGAACATCCACTTTGGAACCGTTTAAAATTGAACCCTATTATAATTCGCTGGTTCATTTTCCGCTCCGGGAAAGTTGCAGCGTGAAATTCTCTGGCTGTTTGCTGTATAGTAGCGGGTCGGAACCACATGGATGTTCTAGTTTCAAAACGCCCTGATGCAGTCTCTCTCTCAGACAGACCCTCCCTGCATGGCAGCAGGGGCGGATGTAACATTTCCCAATGGGGGGGCATGAGAAAATGGTATGGGCGATGAAGCCGTCCATACCATTGCCGATGAAGCCGCCCCCATACCATTTTGAAGCCGCACCCATACCATTTTTGGTTACCAGACTTTCATTAGTCAAGTAAAGCATCAATAATAACATCAGTTGTTGTTGAAGTTGCAACAGACACGCAGCATGCATAAAGCTAAAGGTCTGACTCAGAGAGTTTTCTGTTTTTCAATGATGAAATGCTGTAGTTAGTTAGTAGCAGTAGTAGTGTTTCACATCATTTTAAATATAAGCACTTTCATTTGAAATATCTTGGGTTTAATTTGCATGCCATCATGTTTGGTGGGGCAGACGACCCCCCCCCCCCCCCCCCCCCCCCCCAAGCCCATGCCTAGATCCGCCCTGCCTGGCCGTGCCCACAGACAGCCCACCCTGAGCTATACAGTCTCTATGAGGTGCAGCAGACCTGAGGCTCTGGTTGGAGCTTAAAGACTGCAGTAACAGCATCTGTTCAGCTTCACGTGGCTGCAGGGAGGCAGAGAGAGAGAGAGAGAGAGAGGAGAGAGAGAGAGAGAGAGAGAGAGAGAGAGGAGAGAAGAGAGGAGAGAGAGAGAGAGAGAGAGAGTGAGAGAGAGAGAGAGAGGAGAGAGAGAGAGAGAGAGAGAGAGACCAGCTATGGTATAATAATTCTGCCAATTCTGGCAAAGAATTTAGTGTGTTAGTGTGTTCCCCCCACGAACAACGTGTTCGTGGGGCGGGGTGGGGTGGGCTGACTTGGGCTGATTCACATGATGACATTTTTTAACCCTTGAGACCGTAAAATGAAACCAAATGGACCTGCAACAAGGGTCCATTTGGTTTCATTTTTACAATGTCAAAGAGTTACATCTGGTTAACCAGATGTATCATTTAGCCGAGGACCACTGGTTGAAAACCACCAATCCATCCCTGGACATCATGCGGCCCGGGGGCCAAATGTGGCCCTTTGGTTGACTCCGACCGGCCCGTGAAAGGGTCCACTGGTTTTCAACCAGTGGTCCTTGACAGAGTTCCAGTTAAATATAGAAAGTTGGTTAACCAGATGTAACTCTTTGAGAGTGTAACAATGAAACCAAATAGTTTCCATTTGGTTTCATTGTTACACTCTCCAGAGTTTAAATATTCGTCTGAATTAGCCAAGTCTACACTACAACTAGAGAATGTAGAAGACTAATGGTCATTTTGATCTGTATGTTTGACTGTGTTGTTTGTGAAATCCAGCCTGGAATTGTGGTCAAAAAGCAAAATGAATCTTTAGTTTTGGGGTCTGTGGGGCTAAAAGGTCATCAAATGGTGGTCGTCTGTGTCTCAAATTCTGAATAAATAGAGGGCCCTGGTGTCAAAATGGTTGGTCTTACGCTTTGTTTTATCTTGAAAATTAAATGAATACTATGTAGACTTTAGTTCAGCCTTTAGTCTTGGCCCTCCACAATATTTTATGTATCTCATTTGGCCCCTTGGGAAAAATAATTGTTACAGCAGTGTGCACCAGGGGGGATCTAGGCATGGGCATGGGGGGGGGGGGGGGGGGGGGGGGGGGATGCCCCCCTAAATGCCCAGTCTGCCCCACCAAACATGATGGCATGCAAAACAACCCAAGATATTTCAAATGAAAATGATTTGAAACAGTACTACTGCTACTAACTAACTACAGCTGTGTCACCACTAAACCAACAGCATTTCATCATTGGAAACAGAAAACTCTCTGAGTCAGACCTTTAGCTTTATGCATGCTGCGTGTCTGTTGCAACTTCAACAACAACTGATGTTATTATTGATGCTTTACTTGACTAATAAAATGGTATGCGTGCGACTGCGATGAAGCCGCCCCCATACCATTTTCTCTTGCCCCTCCAACATGTTCTCTTGGCCCCCCTAAATGGGACATGTTACATCCGCCCCTGACCTCAGCACTAATCTATACTCTCTGTTCTATCCCTCAGCCAACATGTCCGACAAACCTGACCTGACAGAGATCGCTCGCTTTGACAAGACAAAGCTGAAGAAGACCGAGACTAAGGAGAAGAACCCCCTGCCCACCAAAGAGAGTGAGTGGATCCAGGCCCGGATCTAGGCATGGGGGGCTCCTAAATGCCCTGACTGCATCACCAAACATGACAACATGCAAAACAACCCATATTCCAATTGGAGATATTTTCAAATTAAAGCTTCTATATGTGTAATATTATGGTCAAAATAATTAGATCATTTTTGAAGATAGGGTGCCATGATTTTTTTCCAACTTAAATCATGATCATCAGCTATTATAGTTATATGAAGAGAAAGAATGTTCTCAAAAAGGTGTACAGTATTTGTTAAAATTATGTTTTTATGTGGACTCCCCCACCAGTTCATTAAGTATATGCCTGGTTTGCCTGGTAGGTGGTGATGGGTGGAGATCCACCTGAACTGAAGCCACACCCACAGCTTTAGTTGTATGGTAAAGGGGGAGGAGTTAGGGGAGGGGCTGAGCATGTGATGTCACTACATTACAGCCTTTTTCATTGGCACGTTTGACTGGAAAGGTTTTAGCCTCCAGGAAGAAACCCTAAATACAAAGGGAAGACATCAATGCACATAAATAACAGACCAAGGGTTCTAATGAAGTACCATCACCTCTTAAACATGTACAAAATTGGAAAAAATACAAAAATCACGGCACCACCCCTTTAAATTCTTCATGTTTTTCATGAAGTCTTCCTTTAATTAGGTCAAAAAAAAAAAATCTCGTCTTTTTGACGCCTCTAGTGGCAGCAGGGGGACTCCAAACCAACCCCTATAAGCGTTGTCATTGGCTAACAAATACTCCCGGTGGGAGTATATCTTAGCCAATCAGGAAGAGCCTTGCTGAGCTTCCTCTGATTAAGGAAAAAGGGAGTCAAATGTGGAGGCAACAGCGACTAGTGCCATTATTGATGCTAGTCATGGTCAATATCGAATTTCCCGAATTGTGAAATGTTACATCCGGGCCAGAGTGAATTTGGAGTAATGAACTGCGGCAGAGCTGAGGCCAAACCTTCCTTACGCTGTTCTTCACAGCAACAGTTCTTTACCCATCAGCAGTCAGCTGTGAGTTCATCTCTCCTCTCCTCTCCCCTCTCTGCCCGCATCCAGGGGTGGATCTAGGCATGACCATGGGGGGTCAATGCCCCCCTAAATGCCCAGACTGCCCCACCAAACACGATAGCATGCAAAAACAAGCCAATATATTTCAAATTAAAGTGCTTATTAGGCTTGGGTACCGTGAGCGATACCGATACTAGTATCGATTGGGACATAGCGGTACTTAGTGGGATCGATTCACTTCAAAATGAACGGTGCCTCGTTTCGATACTTTATACTGTCATTCTGTGCCGGCGCACTTCTAAGAGCGAGCAGAAGGACTGACGCTGACAGATAAAACAGCTGTCCTGGTTGACTAATTACAAAGACCGCATGGTTTTTGTTGACTAAACTAGCCAAACATTTAGTGCTTTGCAAAAACTTCCACCCTGCATGGGTGTTCTGCTGATCAGAAAAGCATCATCCCCTCCGTATGTATGCGTGTGTATGTATGTGCGCGCGCGCCCAGCTCCATTCGCCGCGTGCAGAGAGAGGGAGGAAAGAGAAAGAGAGAGAGAGAGAGAGAGAGAGAGAGGAGAGGAGAGAGAGAGAGAGAGAGAGAGAGAGAGAGAGAGAGAGGGGGGGGGGGGGGGGGGAGGGAGGGAGAGAGAGAGAGAGAGGAGAGAGAGAGAGAGAGAGAGAGAGAGAGACGGAGAGAGACACACACACACACACACACACACACACACCACACACAACACACACACACACACACACACACACACACACACACACACATACACACACACACACACCCTCTATCTTTCCTGCCGCGTGCCATAGCCAGTGTTGCCAACTTCCAAAATCCAAAATGCACTAGTGGCACTTGCGGAAAGCACTAGAATGCGCTAGAGCAGTGGTTTTCAATCATTTTCATAGCGGGGCCCACTGTTTATTCTGCAGTTTAGCCACAGAGGATCACCGGAGGTCTGGGAAAAAATGTAAATATAGAGACAAATGCGCCAAGTTGGCAACAGTGGCCATAGCATAGGGTAACTATTTTTCCTTGTAAAAACAATTTACCAACCATCAGTATTATCTAATATTTTTATTGCTAATAAGTGATTAAAAGGCTAGTTAGATATTCATTATTCATAATAAATAAAAATGTTCAAACTGAGATAGGCCTACTGTATTTTAAGATAATATCAGTCACCATAAAGATACAGTCATCATACATTATATAATTTAAGATATGATTCAAGCAAACCATTGCTATGATGTGTAAAATATATAATACATAATTTAAAAAGTATCGAAATAGGTACCGTTTCTGGTATCGTATCGATTCCCAGGTATCGAGTATCGTATCGTATCGGTTCAAAGGTCAAAGGTACCCATCCCTAGTGCTTATATTTAAAAAAAAATGTGAAACACTACTACTGCTACTAACTAACTACAGCTGTGTCACCACTAAACCAACAGCATTTCATCATTGAAAACAGAAAACTCTCTGAGTCAGACCTTTAGCTTTATGCATGCTGAGTGTCTGTTGCAACTTCAACAACAACTGATGTTATTATTGATGTTTTACTTGACTAATAGAAGTCCTGTACCTGAAAATGGTATGGGAGTGGGAAGCCGCACCCATAGCATTTTCTCTGCCCCCCCCCCCCACACACACACACACACACACTTGGGAAATGTTATATCCGCCCCTGCCTGTATCTCTGCATCGTCAGCAGCAACACAGCATGCAACCTGAGAACAGCGTTACCATGCACTTCCAGCTCCACTCCAAACACACTGCGTAGTCCTACGTTTGTAGCTACTAGGTGACATAACAAATGATACCTTTATCTATGCTGTTTTGTCACCTTCTATACTGCAAACACACACTAACTAATTAATACACACTATTACTGGATATTTTACAGACATTATTTGTCTGTAAATAATTGTCCGTACTGTATTTGTTGTGCTCCCTAATGTCCACTGAGAAATATCCCTTTGACGCCTATTTTGTCAACGCCTTGTCACTTATTTGCCTTCTATTTGAAACAATTTATAATTACAGTATATATATATATATATATATTATATATATATATATATATATATATATATATATATATATATATATATATATATATTTATATTCCTAACTGTATATATGCTGTCCTCACACTTGCGTGTCTGTGCGATTGCTAGACAGATTTCCAGCACAATTCCAGCAACAAAGACTTTCTTCAGAAGTATACCCTTTAATCTATTACAGATGAACTGTAAGACAGTAAAACAATTAAACAAAAACCTACATTTCAGAAAAATCACCCAATACAAAACAGGAAAATTATAGTGAAACAGATAAATAAACTGCTGCCTATAACGGTTTTCTTAAAGACACACTCATTTACTTCTCCTCCTCGTACTCCTCCTATGGAATTATCCTGAGTACTGAACGGACTTGGTCTTGCTTGCTTCATGGTTTTTGCACTCATCAATTGCACTTGGGTTTAATTGTTATTGTATGTTTTTTTATTTATATGTGTTTATATGCGTATGCCAGTGGTGAAGCCCTAAACTAAATTGTGTTGTTTCATGTGAACAATGTTGTTTCATGTAGGCCAGGGGTTTTCAACCAGTGGTCCCTGAGAGGGTTCCAGGTGGTCCCCAGCTAAGTTGGTTAACCAAATGTAACTCTTGAGAGTGAAAAAATTAAACCAAATGGACCCTTGCGGGTCCATTTGGTTTCATTTTTACACTCTCAAGAGTTAAAATATTCATCACATGAACTAGCCCAAGTCTACACAACTACAATTTGGACAAAAGCAAAGGAAATCTTTAGTTTTGGGGTTTGTGGGGCTAAAATGTCCTCAAGTGGTGGTCCGTGACTCAAATTCTGAATAAATGGTGGTCCCTGGCATCAAAAAGGTTGAAAACCCCTGTAGATGTAGATGATGTAAGCAACGACAATAAAGTTCTATCTATCTTACTTCACTACTGTCCACTAGTGAAAAACATGTAGGCCTTACACATGTCTGATGAAAGGGCAGAGCCTCTACTAACATGGCATGGAAATTGGTAACCAACAAACATTACTAAAGTCACAAATAACTCTCACTTTACATTTCTACATTTCCTTTCACAGTTTTGCATCACTTTATCACTTTACTTTACTCACAGACATACTGTAGCTACACCAGAAGTCAAACCGTTGGAGAGCTGTGTAGAACGCTCTGCTGCATGCTTCCTTCTCATGTATGAACTAACAAACAACATGAGATGGACCATACCATCATGAGATGGACCATACCATCATGAGATGGACCATACCATCAACTGGAATATACCATTCAAAAATACCATTCACCCTGTGGTGGTACACTGACACTACAAACTAAGTTTATATCTATCTATCTATCTATCTATCTATCTATCTATCTATCTATCTATCTATCTATCTATCTATCTATCTATCTATCTATCTATCTATCTATCTATCTATCTATCTATCTATCTATCTATCTATCTATCTGCTACAAAGCTTAACTACATTTTCCCGTAACTTGTTGTGTAGCTTACTACATTTGTTCTGGGAATAACTTGTAGTGAAGCTACACTACTTGTTTCGAGTAGCTTGTAGTGAAGCTACACTACTTGTTTCGAGTAGCTTGTAGTGAAGCTACACTACTTGTTTCGAGTAACAAGGTTTATGGCTTACTACATTTTACCACACACATTTTCAAATTCTGCCCATTTTTAATGGGTAGAAAACATCAAATATACATCCCTCTAATATACATAATACGCATTTATTGATATTATTTTATTATTATGATTAGTATTTAGAAAGTTGTACATTAAGATATATATTTTTATATATGTAGTGTTGATGTAGCAAGTTACATCTAGCTTAGCTATATTTTTCCGAGTGTAACAAGTAGTGTAGCTTACTCTTATCATCATCATCATCATCATCATCATCATACAACGCTTTTTGTCCTCAATGTTTAATCGCATGCCAATATTTGAGAAGCATTTTTCAGTCAATTAAAACAGATATATAGCGTCATGAGTCAGGGATTTAGGCTTAGGGTTACGGTTGGAGGGGTCTAGGGGTTTTGCTACAAACATTGTTACACCCTTCTCTAAACCTACCCCTAAACCTAACCACAAGCACATTTGACTGTTATCAGTGGATAAGATCCCAGTTGTCATCTTATCAGTGAGTAGGCTCCAGACAACATGCTATCATCGATAAAATGGTGCTGATAAGCAGCGTGGTGGGAATTATCGCTTGATAACGGTAGAATCGGGTGCACACACACACACACACACACACACACACACACACACACACACACACACACACACACACACACACACACACACACACACACACACACACATACACACACACATACACACACACACACACCATCCACTGACTGACCGCTGTCCACTCTGGTTCTGTTTCCACAGCCATTGAGCAGGAAAGGAAAGGAGACGCCACGCCTTGAGCTCAACAGCACAACAACAGAGGCAGCAGCAGCAGCAGCAGCAGCAGCAGCAGCGGTGCCACCATGATGATGCTGCCACCATGCTGCAGCCACCTCCATACTGCAGCGGTGCCACCATAATGCTGCAGCCGCGTCCAAAAGCACTTTGTTTTCATTCTCACAGTATTCCAATCCCTCATTTTGTCTTCTGATAAGGGTGCTATATAAATATAAATATAAATATATATATACATACATACAGGGGGTCCCTGGGGTGCAGTAAAGGTCATCCAAGGACCACTACAGCATCCTCATGGAGGCTCTTTATCATGGGAGTGGAGAACGTTCAGCCTGGTTGCCTGTCTGTCTGCATGGCCTTTTTAACGGAAGGCTTTTGTTTTGCCAAATCATGGGGGGAGACGTCGGGAATCGATCTGGCGTACAGCTACAGGCAGGAGGAGGAGGTGGTGCATGGGACGGTCGACGAAGGGGCAAGGGGGCAATCAGATCATGTTTAATTAATCACGCGGGATGCTTTCATAACCGACTTTTTACTTTTCTTTTAATATGAAATAAAATGAAAAGAAATGGAACACAATCACTGAGCAGTGTGTGTGTGTGTGTGTGTGTGTGTGTGTGTGTGTGTGTGTGTGTGTGTGTGTGTGTGTGTGTGTGTGTGTGTGTGTGTGTGTGTGTGTTCTCTTGTCTATTGGTTGTCCCAGCCAATGTCTCTCTGTCTATATCAGTGGTTTTACCCTGAGTCCCTAGCCCTAGCCCAACGTGCCCATTTTTTACAGTTTTCTTTTATATATATATATATATATATATATATATATATATATATATATATATATATATATTATATATATATTATATATATATATATTATATATATATATATATATATATTAAGGCTGTTGAAAATAGTTAATTAATGGGATTAAATTAATTTTGTTGATTAATCTGATTAAGAAAAAAAGAAAAATAAATCTGAGTATCGTCAGCGTAACAATGATAGGATACGCCTTTAAAGCGATTAATAAGAGAGCCGAGTGGTAGCATATAGAGAGAGAAGAGGATTGGGCCTAAGATGGACCCCTGGGGGACCCCACACGTCAACGGGGCCGCGGAGGAAACATGGTTGTCGACAGCAACAGCTACGCTTCTGCCCGAGAGGTAGGAGGAGAACCATTTTAATGATGAGTCACTCAAACCTACCCACTGTTTGAGCCGGCTAAGAAGGATGGCGTGGTCGATAGTGTCAAAGGCTGCACTCAGATCCAGGAGTAGCAGCACCGAGCACTCACCAGCATCAGCCTTCATCATAATGTCACTAGTGACCTTAAGTAGGGCGGTTTCCGTGCTATGATATTGCCGAAAACCAGACTGAAATTTGTCAAAAATATTGTTGTTATTGAGAAAATGTAAGAGTTGATTACAGACTACTTTTTCCAGAACCTTTGATAAAAACGGGAGTTTGGAGATGGGTCTATAATTATTATGAACTTGGGGGTCGAGATTGGGCTTCTTTAAGAGAGGTTGAATAGTTGCGTGTTTGAAGGTGTCGGGAACAGAGCCAGAGGAACATGGCATGGAAATTGGTAACCAACAAACATTACTAAAGTCACAAATAACTCTCACTTTACATTTCTACATTTCCTTTAGCAGTTTTGCATGACTTTATCACTTTACTTCACTCACAGACATACTGTAGCTACACCAGAAGTCAACCCGTTGGAGAGCTGTGTAGAGTAGACCACTCTGCTGCATGCTTCCTTCTCATGTATGAACTAACAAACAACATGAGATGGACCATACCATCATGAGATGGACCATACCATCATGAGATGGACCATACCATCATGAGATGGACCATACCATCATGAGATGGACCATACCATCACCTGGGATATACCATTCAAAAATACCATTCACCCTGTGATGGTGCACTGACACTGCAAACTAAGTTTATATATATATATATATATATATATATATATATATATATATATATATATATATATATATATATATATATATATATATATATATATATATATATATATATATATATATATATATATATATATACACACACAGTGATGTGATGGGCAGTAACTTGTTACAAGTAGCTAAGCTACATAGCTTAACTACATTTTCCCGTAACTTGTAGTGTAGCTTACTACATTTGTTCTGGGAATAACTTGTAGTGAAGCTACACTACTTGTTTCGAGTAGCTTGTAGTGAAGCTACACTACTTGTTTCGAGTAGCTTGTAGTGAAGCTGCACTACTTATTTTGAGTAACAAGGTTTATGGCTTACTACATTCTCCCACACATTTTCAAATTCTGCCCATTTTTAATGGGTAGAAAACATCAAATATACATCCCTCTAATATACATAATACGCATTTATTGATATTATTTTATTATTATGATTAGTATTTAGAAAGTTGTACATTAAAGGTAGGGGAAGTGATTTCACTTTTGTCAGATATCACCCAAAAAATATATTTTTTCTGTTAAAATGCTCTATTATAAGGCGTGGAAACCATATATGGAGTTTCCCCCTCCCCCACGTTAGCAGAGGAGCTAATAAAGGTTCCCCAGGTCACCACCAATTCTCCTCCAATCAGGATCGAGCAGCAGGTTCACATAGTGTAGCTACTGTTGGGGGCCCCTAGTGCACCAGGCTGGTACTACACCATGAATTTCAAATCACTTCCCCTACCTTTAAGTTGAGATATATATTTTTATATATGTAGTGTTGATGCAGCAAGCTACATCTAGCTTAGCTATATTTTTCCGAGTGTAACAAGTAGTGTAGCTTACTCTTATCATCATCATCATACAACATCTCATCCTGGCCAATCACAATTAGCATCCTCATTTTTTTGATTTTCAGTGTTCTGCGCATAGACACGCTTTTTGTCCTCAATGTTTAATCGCATGCCAATATTTGAGAAGCATTTTTCAGTCAATTAAAACAGATTTGTATATAGCGTCATGGGTCAGGGATTTAGGCTTAGGGTTACGGTTGGAGGGGTCTAGGGGTTTTGCTACAAACATTGCTACACCCTTCTCTAAACCTACCCCTAAACCTAACCGCAAGCAGATTTGACTGTTATCAGTGGATAAGATCCCAGTTGTCATCTTATCATGTGAGTAGGCTCCCAGACAACATGCTTCATCGATAAAATGGTGCTGATAAGCAGCGTGGTGGGAATTATCGCTTGATAACGGTAGAATCGGGTGCACACACACACACACACACACACACACACACACACACACACACACACACACACACACACACACACACACACACACACACACACACACACACACACACACACACACACACACACATCATCCCACTGACCGGCCGCTGTCCACTCTGGTTCTGTTTCCACAGCCATTGAGCAGGAAAGGAAAGGAGACGCCACGCCTTGAGCTCAACAGCACAACAACAGAGGCAGCAGCAGCAGCAGCAGCGGTGCCACCATGATGATGCTGCCACCATGCTGCAGCCACCTCCATACTGCAGCGGTGCCACCATGCTGCAGCCACCTCCATACTGCAGCGGTGCCACCATAATGCTGCAGCCGCGTCCAAAAGCACTTTGTTTTCATTCTCACAGTATTACAATCCCTCATTTTGTCTTCTGATAAGGGTGCTATATAAATAGAAATATATATATATACATACATACAGGGGGTCCCTGGGGTGCAGTAACGGTCATACAAGGACCACTACAGCATCCTCATGGAGGCTCTTTATCATGGGAGTGGAGAACGTTCAGCCTGGTTGCCAGTCTGTCTGCATGGCCTTTTTAACGGAAGGCTTTTGTTTTGCCAAATCATGGGGGGAGACGTCGGGAATCGATCTGGCGTACAACTACAGGCAGGAGGGGGAGGAGGTGGTGCATGGGACGGTCGACGGAGGGGCAAGGGGGCAATCAGATCATGTTTAATTAATCACGCGGGATGCTTTCATAACCGACTTTTTACTTTTCTTTTAATATGAAATAAAATGAAAAGAAATGGAACACAATCACTGAGCAGTGTGTGTGTGTGTGTGTGTGTGTGTGTGTGTGTGTGTGTGTGTGTGTGTGTGTGTGTGTGTGTGTGTGTGTGTGTGTGTGTGTGTGTGTGTGTGTTCTCTTGTCTATTGGTTGTCCCAGCCAATGTCTCTCTGTCTATATCAGTGGTTTTCCCCTGAGTCCCTAGCCCTAGCCCAATGTTCCCATTTTTTACAGTTTTCTTTATATATATATATATATATATATATATATATATATATATATATATATATATATATATATATATATATATATATATATATATATATATATATATATATATATATATATATATATATATATATAATATGTCTATGCGCGTGTCTATGCGCACAACACTGAAAACCAAAAAAATGAGGATGCAAATTGTGATTGGCCAGGATGAGATGTTGTATGATGATGATGATGATGATGATGATAAGAGTAAGCTACACTACTTGTTACACTTGGAAAAATATAGCTTAGCTAGATGTAAAAAAGACAGACAGACGATAGCACCCCAGAAGTTGCCCAGGAACCCCTCCGCTAAGACGCTTGACGCTAGATTCCTTTGATGAGATCATGATGAAACTATCCATGCATACTATGCCTGTGGTTGAGTATTTGTAAGATTATATACTCTGCAAAACAAATAGCACACTTGCGTGAAGTGAGGGGCGCCTCGCTTAAAACAACATCATGCTCCGTTTAAAATGCCCCAAACAAACATCCAAAGTCCATATGCCTGGTGGCTACTCTTTCTAAATTGTTGAAAACCGACACTAAAGTCCATAGATGTGGCTGCCATGTGACGTAATTCAAAAAGCCAGACGTAGCCAGACTGAAATCTTCAAAAAAAAATAATAAAAAAAAAAAAATAATAATAATAATAATAATAATAATGCAGAAAACATGGTGTGTTGATCATCTGTTGTATGAGCCATTATAAGTTCATGCATACTACACTATGGGCTATTAGATGTCAGCAGGTTTCGACAGTGGGACTACAGGCTCACATTTGTGACTAAAACTTTCACAGCGCGACTTGTAAAAAATCAGCTAGTAGTGCCGGTGTGCCCAGAGAACTTGACCATTCAGTTGTGATGAAGACTACCTCAGTGCAGTGTACAACTCTATGAGATGAAGTTCTATACCGAAATCTATACTGCTGTAGTACAGCGGTGTTCATTAAAAAGATCCGATCTACAAGATAACGTGTTGAGGTTCATTGGTTTGAAGATCCGTTCTCCCACGGCCCCGCCAATCCCTCTTGCAGCACACAAGAGCATCAGAGCACCAGAACAGCCGACACAGCATCAAGGAAGGAATTACTTGTTACACCTCTCCGACACATTGAATAAAAAAAGTTAGATTGAATACAAAAAGTTAAGACTTAAGACTTTTAACCGAACATGGGAGGAAACAGCATGCATGCACACATGGAGAATGAACGCCTGCATGAATGACTGATTCGTAATGATAAAACCAACCCTTAGTACCTCGCTTATAATCCTGTCTGCATAGAGTGAATGGTATTGGTAATCGCCGGCATTGCTGGGTGAATATCAGTGATGCGTATATTGTGTGAACTTCTTATTAACGTGCAACGCAACGGTAAAGAGGCAAGTATTGTCACTGCACCTATCCCTTCCAGAGCCTTATAGTATAGTCAGATTATGCAAACTCCGTTCACTTCATGGAAGCCAATGGCTTCTGTCTAGATAGACTTCTATTTTGAGGACAACAACTTGCAATTGGGACAACAGATGTTAGAGTTTATGGGCTCACGCGAGTACATGAGCCACGTGACCATGCTGCTTTCTGCCCCCTCAATGCTTCCACCGCCAACAGCAGACTGGGGTACCTTGAAATGAAACGTTCTATCTGCAAGTAGTTCATTGGCATAAATACAGTTCAGTATTCAAATATTCAATTATGCTGAAATATAAATATTTAAAGTTTTTCAAAAACCTTAGGTCAGGCCTAAATGGGTTAAAAGTGGCCTCGTCTGTCAATGTATCAGTAAAAACCACCATACACTTCTCCAGGTCGGTTCTTATACATTTGAACAAATTATCCATTTTGATGTCAGATTCAGATTCAGATTCAATTTATTGTCACTGCTCAGAGTATACAAATACTTTGACAACGAAATGAACGGCGTCTGACCAAAGTGCAACACAGTAATGCAATAATGAGGATGGCATATTATTGTTTTTTAAAATGTACAGAGTGGACGGTATAACAATAAATAAATAGGCAGTGATAATTTACTGAACAGTACTGTAAGAATAAATAAGTCAAATAATAAATAAGTTAAGTGGGAGGGTGTTAATGTTCAGTCATTCATTGGGGAGGGGCAGAGTTCAGCAGGGAAACAGCAACAGGAAAGAAACTGTTTCTAAGCCTGGTGGTGCGCGAACCGATAGTCCTAAACCGCCTCCCCGATGGGAGAAGAGCAAATAGTCCATGGTTTGGGTGAGAGGGGTCTTTTAGGATGCCTCTCGCCCTGCGCAGACACCTCTACCGTTGTAAATCCTCAATGGACAGTTGAGTGCCGATGATGTGCTGGGCAGTTTTGACCACTCGTATTTGTATCTTCTCGGCCGTTGTTCACACCGTCAGTCAGTCAGTCAGTCAGTCAGTCAGTCAGTCAGTCAGTCAGTCAGTCAGTCAGTCAGTCAGTCAGTCAGTCAGTCAGTCAGCCAGCCAGCCAGCCAGCCAGCCAGCCAGCAGTTGGTGTTGTGAAAACGGCAAGCATGCATTTAAGAACAACTTGGGCTGCAGGCAGGGGCGGAGTGGGGCTGGCCAGGCCATCTGGACTTTGCCATTGGCCAGGCCACCCCCCCCACCCCCCCCCCACCTCACCTCGCAAAAGTCGAAGCATGACAAAGCTACTGTGCCTTCAAAGGTTTATTTTCAAACGAACTAATATTACTATTACATATTACTTTAAAAATGTTTTACAAAATATTTAGTATCACTATTAATAAAATATTGTGTAGGCCAGTGGCATACCTACAATAAAGCAAACACCATCTAGCCAAATCCATTTGAGATCAACTTGAAAAAGGAGTTAAATGTATTCCTTGAATTCATGGAAGCCAGTAAATAATTTGAGAAATTATAGAAAATAAGTAATTATTTAACTTCTGCAGATGTCGAGATAATTTCACATGAACACTTGCAGTGAGACATATTGACAGAAAGTAATATAGAAAGTAGTGCAGTAATGGCAGAAAGAAAAGTATAATGTATTCATTTTTTGTTAAGTAATGTATTTATATTACAAGTTACTGAATTTTGGTTGGTAATATATTAAGTTAGGTAGTGCACATGTCCTAACACTGGTCACCACCAGTGTTGCCAACTGGTCCCTTGCGGGTCCATTTGGTTTCATTTTCACACTCAAGTCTCAAGAGTTAAAAATATTCCTCATGTGAATTATCCCAAGTCTACACACCTTCCAGGCAAGCATCTGGTGCATTCTAGTGCATTTTGGAAATGCCACTAGTGCATTTTGGATTTTGGCAGTTGGCAACACTGGCCACCACACACACAAGAAGGGGGCTGGCAGGGGGTGTGTCCCCCACTGATCCCAGCAGTGGCGTAGCCAGAAACTCAATTCAGGGTGGGCATGAGCTATTCAGAGTGGGCATGCTGCGTGCGTGATGGCCGCAAATTTGCACGTGCAAGAAATCTATTTATTGCTATTATTGCCATATACGGTTATATTTCAGTTTATATAACCTTTACTGTACAATGGTTGAATTAATGTCATGAAACATGAAATAATAATCCTGTCACCAACACAGTGTTTTGTTTCATTAGCACAATCATTATCAAATAGATTTCAGCTGTTCACTATTGAATCACAGCCATTTATAAATTAGTTACCAATGTGTCTGCTGATCATGACAGATTTTCTTTCAGGAGAACAGACCAGAGTTAACTTTTGAAAAATCCTTGTGAAAGTCCCCCCACAGAAACAAGCGCTATTGTTTTGATACCTGCCAAATGATAACGATCTGGCAGGTTTACAAACAAAGGGTGAATGAAAAGCTCCATTTGCATTATACTGGGTGATTAGTGCCCGCAAATCACCCATTATACTGTAACTACAATGAGTCTAGACCTCTCAAGCTCTCTCTAGAGGCTCTCTGGTCTTTGTCCTTTGTTTTCTCAAGTTCTTAGTCATGTTTTCAATGGGTGGGCCAGCTCTCTATTTAGGTGGGCAGTGGCCCACCCCAGCCCACCCGTAGCTACGCCCCTGGATCCCAGGCCAGCTGGGAGCCTCTCGCTAACTCGCTCTCTCCAGTCCGGCGCATGCAGGTGCACTGGTGCAGGGTATCAGGTTACACTCAGTCACTCACACTGTTTAACTAAACTCTGTAGTACTAGAACACATTTTATTTTTGGAAGGAGACTGGCCTGGGCCTGTCGCGCTGGCCTGCCCTGGAGGTTTCAAAAAAAAAAAAAAAAAAAAATTTTTTTTTTTTTTTTTTTTGTACCCTGTCCAGGCCACTAGGTGGCGCAGGCCACCGGGAAAAGTCCCGGTGGTCCCGATGGCCACGCCGCCCATGGCTGCAGGGCGACACTGTGCAGCTCGATGACGCAACTCAAAAACTGGCTTCAACGCTGATTGGTTAATTTTTTAAACCCCCCCTCCAGCCCTGTGTTGATTGGATGAACTGCTCTGATTAACCGATTAACTACAACTTAGTCACTAAAACACCAGACCATAGAACTCAACGGAGTAGGCGGGGCCAAAACAGAGTGGGCCCAACAGAGTCTGCGAGCTGAACCAGGCTACCCTGCTATGGCCTATTAGATGAGTATGGGTACTGTACTATGGGGCTATAGATGCCAGCGTGACGTCATGTGACCTATATCAGGCACTATTCATTGTGGAGGATGAGGTCATCACCACTGGGATTACTTACAAGCCGCCACACTCAACGGTGAGACTAGATTCCCACTGCGGCTGCTGTTATATTACCATAATAGATCTTCAGGAGAAATGATCTCCCCAGCTGACCGTCAGCCGACCATCGACTCCGGCATTGTCCAGAAACAAGCAGGCACTGAAGTCACCGGAGAAAAGCCCTTGATCTCCTGTGGATGGTGTAAGAAGAGGTTCAGTTTTAGAAGTCAACTAGAGTGTCACCAGCGGATCCACACAGGAGACAATCCCTTCCACTGCCAAAGATGTGATAAGAGATTCACTCAGTTAGCTAATCTACGAACACACCAACTGATCCACACAGGAGAGAGAACCTTCCACTGCCAAAGATGTGATAAGAGATTCACTCAGTTAGCTAGTCTACGAAGACACCAACGGATCCACACAGGAGACAATCCCTTCCACTGCCAAAGATGTGATAAGAGATTCACTCAGTTAGCTAGTCTACGAAAACACCAACTGATCCACACAGGAGAGAGAACCTTCCACTGCCAAAGATGTGATAAGAGATTCACTCAGTTAGCTAATCTACAAACACACCAACTGATCCACACAGGAGAGAGAACCTTCCACTGCCAAAGATGTGATAAGAGATTCACTCAGTTAGCTCATCTACGAACACACCAACGGATCCACACAGGAGACAATCCCTTCCACTGCCAAAGATGTGATAAGAGATTCACTCAGTTAGCTAGTCTACGAAAACACCAACGGATCCACACAGGAGACAAACCCTTCCACTGCCAAACATGTGATAAGAGATTCACTCAGTTAGCTCATCTACGAACACACCAACGGACCCACACAGGAGAGAGACCCTTTGTCTGCAAATGGTGTGAGAAGGTTTTCAATCAGTTGCCTAATCTAAAGAGGCACCAACGGACCCACACAGGAGAGAAACCCTTTGCTTGCAGATGGTGTGAGAGGAGTTTCCGTCACATAAATAGTCTTAAAAGCCATCACCGCATCCACACAGAAGTCCAAACGGCTGCTTTAAGCAGAAACCTCACACCGGGCCTGAGTCCACCTGATTCACCATGACTGAGTCGTCCCCACCTAACTTTCAGGAGGACCTCTGTCTTCTGTTGACCTTGACATTTCCCTTTCTTTTTGCCGCAAATTTTTCATGAATTTCATTTGGAATGCAACCCGGCCGTGATGCTTTACCACTGTACCTTGGTGGCGTCTACAGCTCAGTGCTGGAAGGACAGCCGGCAGCATCATAATTAGGTTCAAGGTTCAACATTTTTTATTGTCTCCACCGTAAGGTGGTTGTCTCCACCGTAAGGTGGTGACTATAAATCGTACCCTGTCCTTCCGCGCGCGTGTCTGTCCGCCCGCGTGTGCGTCTGTCCGCGCACATCGCCCCGTATGTCTGTCCGTGCATACGATGAGGTCATGATGACGTCATAAATCTCATGCCCTCTCCATCCGCCCATATGTGCATCCGATGGCGTCATGATGACGTCATATATATTTCGTGCCCTGTCCTTTCGCGACCATACCCTGCCGCATCCAAATACGTCAAAATGATGTCATATCTTCCGTAGCCTGTGCATGGATGACGTCATGATGACATCATAAATAGATATATATGTTGATACCATGGAAACGAAGATCAAAGACAGCGAGGGGGAGGGGGAGATGAAAGATGTCATACTACTCATCGAGAGCCAGCGACTGCAAGGTCTACATCGGCGACCTGGGAACAGGCGCCGCCAAGGACGAGCTGGAGCGGGCCCTCAACCACTTTGGCCCCCTGCGGACTGTCTGGGTGGCCCGGAACCCGCCCGGGTTCGCCTTCGTCGAGTTTGAGGACCACCGGGATGCCGAGGACGCCGTGAAGGGCATGGACGGCAAGGTCCTGTGCGGCAACCGCATCCGCGTGGAGATGTCCACGGGGATGTCCCGGCGGGGCCGCAGCGGGCGCCCCGGCAAGCGCCGCTTCGACCCCAACGACCGGTGCTACCAGTGCGGCGACCAGGGCCACTATGCCTACGACTGCTACAGCTTCAGCAAGAGAGGAGGAGGAGGTGGAGGGGGAGTCCTCGGCCCTCCTCGCTCCAGGCCCAGCAGGTCTCGCTCCAGGTCCCGGTCCCGCGGCCGCCGCTACCGCTCTCGCTCTCGCTCGCGCTCCCGCTCCGCGTCCCGCTCCAGCCAGAAGACGGCGTCGGGGGCTCAGGCGGCGCCCCTGCCCAGCCAGCCGGCGGACACGTCATAGTCGTACCCCCCCTCACGTTCTGCATGACCTCAAGGTGAGACCAGCACCAGGCGACGATTGAATGATGATGATTTTCTACTTCCACCTACTGAATTCTCAACACTGCTTCTTTTTCCCCTCCATGGACCACACAAATCCCAGTCCCTTAACTCCCATCTCCCACCCCGGCTGCGTTGATTTTTTTTGATGGATTGATAATTTGTATTAAGCATATTGCATGGTGCATCTTTAAAATGTGTAAAAGACCAAAAAGATTCCTTGTTATTCACTGTGGTTCTGTGGTTCTTTAACTAATTTTATAATATAATTAAATGGTGGTGGGTGCGACCGGGCGTTAGGGAGTCTTGATAATATTTTCAGTTCCTGCAATGCATTGTTTGCTATTGAACTTGGTTGAAAGTACTGTACTCCTCTCTGTGCCCTAAACATCATAGAGATGTTTGGTGAGGGAGCATAAACGGTGGAAGGAGCTTGATTTTCTGACCCCTCTCTGATCATTGTTTTTATTGATTAGGGATAATATCTCATCCCTGCTTCTACTCAAAGCTTCTCCTTTGGAGACTGACAATTGTGTTTGATCAATTACCATTATTTGCTGTACAATGAAGTAAATACAGCTCAATGTCCCCCTCTGTTATTTTTACAACTCGAACTCTGAGGAGGATGTTAAATTGGTTCGATTCATTGTATATACATACAAAAGAAAGAATAGAGACAGAAAAGCTATTGACCTTTCTGTTGTGGCCCTCTTGCAGAAAGGGTATAGGGAGCTTGGGGAAGACAAATAAGTAGACGGTAGATTGGCAGACCAATGACTTGGGCTGTCCATGTCCTCTTAAATGAGTACTATCATGTTGCTGTCGTTTTACAACTGCATTGCCCTTTTTTTACAGCATTAAACACCATGTACATTTTTACTGGGCACCTCACTTCACACAAATGTGATTTTTAGTTTCACAGATGTAATCAGTGTCTTATTGTTATTTGTTATTTGAGGTGCAAATGTGCTGTATTTGAAATCTGAATAGCCAAGTGTGTGCTCTGTTGTATTAAATACTACAAAGCACACACCTGGCTATTCAGATCAACTAAAAAATTTAGTTAATTAAGGTATTGTCGCAGAGACAAACAAGTACCTTTTTACATTTTATTTTTAGTGTGCACATTTTGTTAAGCAAGTCCTCTTTTGGAGAGGCACTATCCCCTCTTGTGCCCAGCTTTTGGGTTTGTGTGAATAAAAACATTTGTTGACAGAGAAATGACAAAAGTGATTGTCCAGAATGGCCAATTTATGTTGACTTAATTCCCTTTACCCCTTGAATGCGCTTTCACACATTAGAAAGTTTGCTTCAATGCCACTGTAGCATCCAGCCATGAGCCAGCCACAACAGCCCTGCCAATCGGGCTCAGCCCTATTGGCGCGACTTGTTGTGCGTTGGACTGGCGAGTGGGAATCCCGGGTTCGATCCCCGCTTCTGCGTAATACTACAATCTGGCGTAGTCGGCAGGATTTGGAGTGCGGGTGTTATCCCCAATATACCCGTATACGTCCTTGCGGGTCCACATGAGGGACATCACGTACGGGGGTCCGTGGTGTGAAGTGTGAAGCGCGAGGACACGCTCCAAAAGATCAAGGGGTGAATGTAGCACCCAGCCATGAGCCAGCCACAACAGCCCTGCCAATCGGGCTCAGCCCTATTGGCGCGACTTGTTGTGCGTTGGACTGGCGAGTGGGAGTCCCGGGTTCGATCCCCGCTTCTGCGTAATACTACACCACAGTTCAAATCCATGATCGTATTGTGTATGTTGTAATTGTTTTGAAGATATTTTAGGATCTAGCTCTTTAAGTTATTTCTATTATATCCTTTGCGATTGTATTACTGCTTGCTACAGTTTGTATATTGTTCACTATGTCGCTGCAAACAAGGGCAACCTATGTGCCTTTTGAGCGTAAATAAGCGAATGAATTAATGAATTGGTAATTAATGACATTGGGAGACGGGAATATATTGGGAATCTCCTAATTTATGCCACATCTCCTAATCTTATGTTCAAGAAAGCACATCTGTGACCTGAATCTAGACACATGGCAAGCAAATTATAAGTTCTTTATTTAAATGAGAGCGACCAGTAGGCAGCCCACTATGCTGGACCTCAATGAACAATTTCAGTCCGGTTTTCGTCCCCGTCACAGCACAGAAACAGCCCTACTCAAAATCACCAATGACCTCCTGATGGCAGCTGATTCCGGTTTAATATCAATCCTCATTCTCCTCGACCTGAGTGCAGCTTTTGACACCATCTCACATTCCACTCTACTTGCCCGACTCGCATCCATTGGTATTTCTGACATCCCCCTGGACTGGTTTCAATCCTACCTCACCGACCGTACCCAGTTCATACTGTTAAAATCATTCACATCACAACCATCCCCCATCACCTCCGGCGTACCCATCCTCTTCATCAGCTACCTCCTACCCCTTGGTCATATCTTCCGTAAATATAACATCCAGTTCCATTGTTACGCGGACGACACCCAGCTCTACATCTCCTCCAAACCTTCTTCCTCCTTCCCACCCGCCTCCCTCTGCTCCTGCTTACAAGAAATAAAATCCTGGTTCACCGCAAACCTTCTCAAACTTAACAGTGATAAAACCGAGGCAGTCCTCATTGGTTCCAAATCTACACTCACCAAGCAGCCCAGTTTTTCTCTCACCATTGACAACTCCTCGGTTTCCCCATCCCCCCAGGTTAAGAGTCTGGGTGTCGTCCTCGACAGTACCCTCCCATTCAACACCCACATTAACAACGTCATCCGGTCTGCCTACTTCCACCTCCGTAATATTAACCGCCTCCGTCCTTCACTCACTCCTCACAGTGCCGCCATCCTGGTCCATTCCCTTGTCACTTCCCGCTTGGATTACTGCAACTCACTTCTCCATAAGCTCCAACTGGTTCAAAATGCAGCAGCTCGTATTATCACTAGGACCCCCATCTCCAATCACATCACCCCCGTTCTACACCAACTTCACTGGCTCCCCATCAATTTCCGCATAAATTACAAAATCCTCCTCCACACTTACAAGGCCATCCATAACCTCGCCCTCCCATATCTCTGTGACCTGATTCAGGTCAACATCCTCCACCCTTATCTCTGTGACCTGATTCAGGTGAACATCCTCCACCCTTATCTCTGTGACCTGATTCAGGTGAACATCCTCCACCCTTATCTCTGTGACCTGATTCAGGTGAACATCCTCCACCCTTATCTCTGTGACCTGATTCAGGTGAACATCCTCCACCCTTATCTCTGTGACCTGATTCAGGTCAACATCCTCCACCCGCTCTCTCAGGTCCGCCTCCTCCATCACCCTCAAAGTCCACCAAACCCATCTGTCCACCATGGGGTCAAGAGCCTTCAGCCGCTCTGCCCCTCACCTCTGGAACTCCCTCCCCCCTGATTTAAGAAACCTGGACTCTATCACCACATTCCAATCTCGCCTCAAAACCCACTTGTTCAGGCAGGCCTATGGTTGACCAAATTGTCTCTGCTGCTTGTTATTGTTGTTTTCTTTTTATTTATGCTCACTGACTGTTTTTAATCTGTGGTGTACGGCGACCTTGAGTGCCTTGAAAGGCGCCTTATAAATAAAATGTATTATTATTATTATTATTAAATGTATTCTTCATCTGGATTTTCTCTCTATGGGCCACTACACTCTCTTTCTTGCTTTCCTTGCTACTCGTCTCCGTGCAAAGCAGTGCTTTGCCTACCTCTATTTTTGTATTTCTTATTTGTAAGGAATAATCTAACATTGTTGGTGTTTTTTTTAACTGTGGCATCTTTATTTTAAAGCCAAGGATGAAGCCCTATTGAAATGTTATAGTTTCCGCTTCCCACAGACAATGGTTTCTGTAGGCGTATCTATATATTTAATTCGGGTGTGACTACTAGGACAATGGCAGTTGGTCATGCCCTAGTAATAGCCTATTTAAGATTGGTGGAACGAAGGACCTACGACGATAGTAATGAATCGCTCCGTGCTCGATATATAAAACTCGCGGCAGAGAAGATCGAAAAAAGAAGAATAGAGAAAGACTGCAAACAAATCGGGAGGAAGATGAAAAAATCTACGCTGGAGGCATGAAAGAGAAGCAAGGAAAGAAAAACGAGAGAAAGAGAATAGATTACAATAGAGAATGGATTGTTTTCTCCAAATAATAGCAGCATCGACAACTCTATTCATTATTTTTATTTTTTCATTTTGTTGGAAACTATTTTGAAATGTGCACTCGTTCAAACCTGACCCCAGACATTTTTTTTTTCTTGAACTCTTACATAGAATTTGAATGATTTCTTATTTCCAACTCATCTGAAAAAGAGATTTCAAATTCAGAAAATACATTATTGTTTTATCTAGCATATACCTGCTTTGAGAACTCTAACCTTTTTTTTTTTTTTTTTTAAGGATATTATCATCAAGTCTTACGATTTTTTTTAAATCCTGAGGACGAGTTAATGTTAAAAACACATTTATGTAGAGACTAAGATACGTTTATATATAGTCATGAGTATTGTCTCATTACACTCACAATAAACTACTTTGCAATGTGCACACGTTCAAACCTGAGCCCGGACAATGGAGACCTGTGCCCCGTAGGGGCACAACTCTTGTTTTAGAATGTTTTATACTACTACTAGTAGGCCTATGTTGCGCACTTCAGAAGCAACTTCTGTCCAGGTTCCAACAATCTGCATTAGTAACTCTGTAAAATTCAATCAAAAGACATAAAAGAAGACCGTAGTCAGTCTGACGTGTTGACCTTCTGACTGGTATGGTAAATCTCAGCTGACTGGGCGTCAGCAACCTGCGGCTCAGGAGCCGCATGCGGCTCTAGAACACAGCTCTAGTGGCTACCTAGCTGTAGCAGCATTATACTAGCTGTACATACACATTAGGGCGATCCGCCAACATAATATAGACATTTCAGTCACTGACAGCACCCGACACGTGATGTGCTTCTGACAGTTACGTCACCAGTTAAGATAGCACTTGTTGACCATGCCACAAAAGCCCAGAACGTACTGTATCAGAGATCCAGCTTTAATCTGAACCTCAAATTTTCAAAAGTTTACTCTATCATTAATATATCTTAGAGTTTTCCCGAGTTTTCCCGGTGGCCTGCGCCACCTAGTGGCCTGGACGTTTTTTTTTTGTTTTGTTTTTTGTTTTGTTTTTCAAAAAAAGAAAAGGTGTCCTGCACCAGAGCCTTCAAGTAGGAGAGATCTTCTACATTCTCTAGTTGTGTAGACTAAGTTGGGCTAATTCACATGAATATTTTAACTCTTGAGGGTGTAAAAATGAAACCAAATGGACCCGCAAGGGTCCATTTGGTTTCATTTTTACGCTCTCAAAGTGTTACATCTGGTTAACCAGTGCCCTGGCAAAGGCAAAATTGTCCCGGTGGGAAAATATGTGCCAATCCGCCCCTGCTTAGAGATGTTTTGTGGACCTGATAAAAAAGTCCCCCCATTCTGTGTTTCCTAGACCTAATGGAGGTCTGAAAAAACATCATTAACATGGTGAAACCAAACTTGATGACATCATCAAGTTGCGTTTCACCGTGATTTTTCTTTTAGAACCTTTGAAATGAAAATGAGTGAAATTCCCCTTTAAGGGCTTATGTACATTGTTGGCGGCTCCAGGCAGATTTTGAATTCATCTTTTGGTCAAAAATGGCTCTTTCAAAATCTTGGGTTGCCGACCGCTGACCTAGTAAATAGTGAAACTATATTCACCCAGTACACTGAGCACTATGAGCATACAGGTGAATAACTGAATTGTCATTTACAGAAAATACAGAAAATACCATTAAACGAATTGTAAATATAGGATATGAAATGTCACCCATAAATATAGAATACCTATGGAATGGCACATGTAAATATCCAACACAACATTGTAGTGATATTGAACCTTAAATGTAATTGAATTATATGGGTTCATGACCCGTAACTTCATTCTCCAACCAGAACTGTGCAACCCAAAACACTAGCCACATGGTACAGTGTAGCATTAGCGTGATTAGCTAACTACAGCTGTGTCACCACTAAAGCAACAGCATTTCATCATTGAAAACAGAAAACTCTCTGAGTCAGACCTTTAGCTTTATGCATGCTGCGTGTCTGTTGCAACTTCAACAACAACTGATGCTACTTTTGATGCTTTCCTTGACTAATAAAAGTCCTATAGCTGAAAATGGTATGGGGGCGGCTTCATCGCCCGTGGCGCGAAGCGACACGGGCGATGAAGCCGCCCCCATACCATTTTCTCTTGCCCCTCCAACATGTTCTCTTGCCCCCCCCCCCCCCCCCCCAAATGGTACATGTTACATCCACCCCTGATCATGGCTCCACACTTTATAATCAAATTCAAGTAATTATATATATGTCACAACTCAGTGTATGTGTCAGGTGTGCACTTCTCTCACCTGTAGAATGCAATCAAAGGACATAAAAGAAGACAGTAGTCAGTTTCACTGTTGACCTTCTGACTGTCTGGTAAGGATATGGTAGAGCTGACTTCCTAGCAGTGTTGCCAACTGCCAAAATCCAAAATGCACTAGTGGCACTTCCATAATGCACTAGAATGCACTAGACCAGGGGTGGCCAACCGCCACCGGTCATAGACTAAGAGCCACGTTTTTCACTGTGTTACTGCATAGAGCCACATCAAGCGGTCACAACGTTTATAAAACCGCTGCGACGGCCATCACGGTCCCAAATAGTTTTCCCCTCTCCTGCCATAAGTCACATGCATTTGTGTGCAGGTGGCTCAAATTCTGAATAAATGGTGGGCCCTGGTATAAAAAAGGTTGAAAACCACTGGTATAGGGAATGCATGAGTGCGCCAGTCCGAGCATTTTTAACAGTTTCATGTGGAAGCCCCTTAAGAGCCGCATGTAACCAGCTGAAGAGCCGCATGCGGCTCACGAGCCGCGGGTTGGCCACCCATGCACTAGACTCTAGTGCATGAAAAATGTTGAAAACCCACTGCTCTAGTGACTAGAGCAGTGGGTTTTCAACATTTTTCATACCAGGGCCCTCCATTTATTCTGCATTTTAGCCATGGACCACTATCTGATGTTGAGTTTAGTTTCTCTAATTTATAGGAGAGATAAACTGGCAAAAATGTTGGTCAAAATATCAATTCTCCTACATTTTCTAAATGTATAGATTCTTAAAGGTAGGGTAATTCAGACATTTAAATATAATTTAACTCTTGGGAGCGTAAAATGAAACCAAATGGACCCGTAAGGGTCATTTTACGCTCTCAAGGGTTACAGGTTACAGCTCTATAAGGCTCCATGTCATAGGAGGAAAAATGGTGAAAAACAAGTGTTTTATCTCTGGTGCCTGTCAATCTGGAAAAAAGCTAAATGCGCAAAGTTGGCAACACTGCTTCCACTATTCCACTATAAAATCCCATATGACCAAACCACCACTGCCATCTACTGGTGAAAGTTAGTATTGTCTCCCAGCCGGATGAAAATCTATGCTGTACAGGTGAGTTTATTTAAAAGTTCGGGGGCATAATTGTGGTGAGAGACCACATTAATAATCCACAGTAAATGGAAGATGTTCTTAGCACCTAAAACTTCCAGGGTGCCACACTTTTCATCAGTGGTCCTTGAGAGAGTTGTGGAAAGTCGGTTAACCAGATGTAACTCTTTGAGAGCTCTCAAGAGTTAAAATATTCATCAACAGAATTAGCCCAAGTCTGCACAACTAGAGAATGTAGAAGATTAATGGTCATTTTGATCTGTATGTTGGACTGTTTGGTTTCCCCAAATCCAGTCTGGTATTGTGGACAAAAGCAAAAGAAATCTTTAGTTTTGGAGGTCTGTGGGGCTAAAATGTTATCAAATGGTGGTACGTGTTACGGTTTGGCAAGAGAGAGAACCCAGAAGCAGAGTCTAAGGCAGAATAGTCTCAAAAAAGAATGAATTTATTAATGAGAGAAGCTTACAGGCAACACAAGTAAGCAAAAACAATAATCCAAAAATACTTCCCAAAAAGTATAGGTCATAGAATGCACAACTCCAGATACCTTACAGAAGCTTGAGAAAAACAGAAGTCCACAGGAGAACACAGGAGCAAGTATTATGCACTGGCAGTTTGTTAGTGGTAAGAGTCCAGTCTTATAGTGAGCAGGTGAGTAGGTAGAGTGTTTGCAGGTGGGGTAATGAGCTGATTGGTGAGCAGGTGAGGGAGTGAGTGAGTGACTGATAGTGGGAGTGGCTGACAAGGAGGCATGGTCTGCCTCAGACCATGACAGTACCCCCCCACAAGGGACGGCTTCCAGACGTCCCACAACAAGGACGAGCAGGGCGGGCGGAAGGGGGCCAGGAGGAGGGACACCGGAGCCGGTATACTGGGTGGACGACCAGGAGGCTGGACCAGGGCAGAGCAGGCGGCGACAGGCGGACGGCCCGGAGCCTGGGATGAGGCAGGTGACGTAGAGGCGTTGTTGGCTGGAAGATCAGGGGCCTGTGACATAAAGGCGCCGTATGGAGGTCGGCACGAGGCAGGCGAGTGGTCGGGAGGTCTCCCTGGAGGCAGGGATGAGGCTGGCGAGGGGTCCGGAGGCCGGCCTGGAGGCAGGGACGAGGCAGGCGAGGCGCCGTCTGGAGGCCGGCCTGGAGGCAGGGACAGGGCAGGCGAGGCGCCGTCTGGAGGCCGGCCTGGAGGCAGGGACAGGGCAGGCGAGGCGCCGTCTGGAGGCCGGCCTGGAGGCCGCGAGGAAGGCGAGGACGCGGAGTTGTCGTCTGGCGGTCGGCCGGGAGGCCGAGACGAAGGCGAGGACGCGGAGTTGTCGTCTGGCGGTCGGCCGGGAGGCCGAGACGAAGGCGAGGACGCGGAGCCGTCGTCTTGAGGCCGCCTTGGAGGCGGAGACGAGGCAGGGCTGGCCTCTGGAGGCGGAGACGAGGCGGAGACGGCTTCAGGAGGCCGCCCTGGAGGCGGCGACGAGGCAGAGCCAGCCTCTGGAGGCGGAGCCGGGGACGGCGCTGCAGGCTGGCTTGGAGGCGGAGACACTGCAGGCTGGCTCGGAGGCGGAGGCGCTGCAGGCTGGCTCGGAGGCGGAGACGCTGCAGGCTGGCTCGGAGGCGGAGACGCTGCAGGCTGGCTCGGAGGCGGAGACGCTGCAGGCTGGCTCGGAGGCGGAGACGCTGCAGGCTGGCTCGGAGGCGGAGACGCTGCAGGCTGGCTCGGAGGCGGAGACGCTGCAGGCTGGCTCGGAGGCGGAGACGCTGCAGGCTGGCTCGGAGGCGGAGACGCTGCAGGCTGGCTCGGAGGCGGAGACGCTGCAGGCTGGCTCGGAGGCGGAGACGCTGCAGGCTGGCTCGGAGGCGGAGACGCAGGCACTGGAGGCGAGGCCGGAGGCGGAGACGCTGCAGGCTCGAGGTGCGGCGCCGGAGGCGGAGACGCTGCAGGCTCGAGGTGCGGCGCCGGAGGCGGAGCTGCAGACCCGGCTGCAGGCTGGGGAAGCGGCGCCGGAGGAAGTGCAGGCTCTGGAGGCGGCACCAGGGATAGAGCTGCAGGCACAGGGGGCGAGGTGGGAGGCAGATGTGCAGCAGGATCGGTGGGCGTCACCGGAGGCGGAGCTGCAGACACTGTAGTCACTAGAGGCCGGACGACAGGCGGGGCCGCAGTCACAGGAGGCCGGACGACAGGCGGGGCCGCAGTCACAGGAGGCCGGACGACAGGCGGGGCCGCAGTCACAGGAGGCCGGACGACAGGCGGGGCCGCAGTCACAGGAGGCCGGACGACAGGCGGGGCCGCAGTCACAGGAGGCCGGACGACAGGCGGGGCCGCAGTCACAGGAGGCCGGACGACAGGCGGGGCCGCAGTCACAGGAGGCCGGACGACAGGCGGGGCCGCAGTCACTGGAGGCCGGACGACAGGCGGGGCCGCAGTCACTGGAGGCCGGACGACAGGCGGGGCCGCAGACACTGGAGGCCGGACGACAGGCGGGGCCGCAGACACTGGAGGCGGGGCCGCAGACACTGGAGGCGGGGCCGCAGACACTGGAGGCGGGGCCGCAGACACTGGAGGCGGGGCCGCAGACACTGGAGGCGGGGCCGCAGACACTGGAGGCGGGGCCGCAGACACTGGAGGCGGGGCCGCAGACACTGGAGGCGGGGCCGCAGACACTGGAGGCGGGGCCGCAGACACTGGAGGCGGGGCCGCAGACACTGGAGGCGGGGCCGCAGACACTGGAGGCGGGGCCGCAGACACTGGAGGCGGGGCCGCAGACACTGGAGGCGGGGCCGCAGACACTGGAGGCGGGGCCGCAGACACTGGAGGCGGGGCCGCAGACACTGGAGGCGGGGCCGCTGACACTGGAGGCGGGGCCGCAGACACTGGAGGCGGGGCCGCAGACACTGGAGGCGGGGCCGCAGACACTGGAGGGCTCCAAGTAGATGCTGGCAGCAGAGTAGGCATGGCTGGCTGGGTAGGTTTGGTGGTTTGGCGATTCTGGGAGATTTTGCGCCGTGTGTTGTTGCTACGGGGTCCTCCCAGAGCCAAGCGAGTGCCCAGATAAGGTTCAGGAGCATGACAAGGTTCAGAAAATGAGTCAATCTTTGCCTTTCTGAAAAAGTAGGTACGCAGGTCGATGTACTCCGTGCTCTGCTGAACAGCAACATGGGTGGTGGGATGTAAACTCACTGTTCCCAGCCTAATAGTTCCTGGCTGAGAAGCTGGCTGTGGATCACTGGGAAGCAAGCTGGTGTCTAAAAAATCTTTAAGTTTTCTGCGCACCACATCCAGGTGGGGGACGAAGTGACTAACCCAGGGTTTCTCCTTGAACCACAACTGTTGCTTATCAATCTCCTCTTGGAGTGAAAAACGCTGATGGGGTGGAGAGGCCACAAGCCGAGACACCGCATTCTCAAATTCTGCCACTTTACCACGAAAAAGCTTTAGCTCTGCTGGGTTCATACTGGCCAGTGCATACTGTTACGGTTTGGCAAGAGAGAGAACCCAGAAGCAGAGTCTAAGGCAGAATAGTCTCAAAAAAGAATGAATTTATTAAATGAGAGAAGCTTACAGGCAACACAAGTAAGCAAAAACAATAATCCAAAAATACTTCCCAAAAAGTATAGGTCATAGAATGCACAACTCCAGATACCTTACAGAAGCTTGAGAAAAACAGAAGTCCACAGGAGAACACAGGAGCAAGTATTATGCACTGGCAGTTTGTTAGTGGTAAGAGTCCAGTCTTATAGTGAGCAGGTGAGTAGGTAGAGTGTTTGCAGGTGGGGTAATGAGCTGATTGGTGAGCAGGTGAGGGAGTGAGTGAGTGACTGATAGTGGGAGTGGCTGACAAGGAGGCATGGTCTGCCTCAGACCATGACAGTACGTTGCTCAAATGCCAGATAAACAGTGGGCCCTGGTGTCAAAAAGGTGGAAAACCACTGCTTCATATGAAAAACTTTGGAGGTGCCCACCCCTTCCACTTCCAGCCCACCGGGCTGGCTAAATCCGGCCCTGGCAGATAAGGACCACGCCCCCCTCCCTCCACTCCTCCCGGCCCACGCTCCTCCTCTCTCCTCTCCCTCGGGGCACCACGGACCCCCTGCTGCACCAGAAGGGGTCCGCTACACATCACTCATGCGCTCAGTGACAGAATGTGGCAGATTTATGACCTGTCCAGCAGAGAGGGATCATTATGTTCTGTAGAGGGGGTCCGCGAGGAGGAGGTGGTCTCAATGAGGTCCAGAGGGGGTCCGCGAGGAGGAGGTGGTCTCAATGAGTGATGAGTGAGTGGGTGGTCCGTGGGCGGCACTGGTTGTCATCTTATACTCCCACTTAATGAGAACACACGATATAGAATGTATAGCCATATGTTCTACATCAGGGGTTGTCAACCTTTTTCATACCAGGGCCCACTATTTATTCAAAATTTGAGCCACGGATCACCATGTGATGAGATTTTAGACCCACGGACCCAAAAAAACAAAGATTTTTTCTTTTTTTATTCTACAATTCCAGGCTGGATTTCGGAAACATAACAGGCAAACATAGATCTAGTTGTGTAGACTTTGGGCTAATTCAGATGATGAATATTTTAACTCTTGAGAGTGTAAAAATGAAACCAAATGGACCCGCAAGGGTCCATTTGGTTTCATTTTTACCTTCTCAAGAGTTACATCTGGTTAATCAACTTTCCATCATTTAGCCTGGGGACCACCTGGAACCCTCTCCAGGACCAGTGGTGGTCCCCGGACCACCTGTTGAAAACCCCTGTTCTACATCATCAGTGGTCTTCCACCAGTGGTCCTTGAGAGGGTTTCAGGTGGTCCCTGCAGCTAAATGGTGGACAGTTTGGTAAAAAATGAAACCAAATAGACCCTTACGGGTCCACTATAGCTATAGTTTTACACTTTGAAGAGTTAAATTATTTTTAAACATCTGACCTACTTAATGCAAGAACCTACACATTTAGAAAATGTATAGAAGAATTGTTTGTTTTAACTTTTGACCAACGTTTTTCCAGTTTATTTCTCTTAAATTCTGGACACAAATTTGAAAATGATTCGTTTTGAGTCGGGGAGACTAAAGTCAACATTAAATGATGGTCCGAGGCTAAAATGCAGAATAAATAGTGGGCCCTGGTATGAAAAAGTTTGAAAACCACTGATTTACATGATGATACCAGTCATGTTTCAGGCCTGTTATGTAGGCTATTGTAAAATAAACGAAATAATAAAAAGAAAACTAAGAAATGTAATTATAGGTCAGTAGTTCTGCAGCCAAATGGGATATGGACCGTAAATTTACTCTATAAAGTTGATTTACTATAAGCTTAATCCGATATTTGATTGATTTTTTTTTTTTATCTTATTATTATTATTATTATTATTAATTCTTTGCGTTTTAACTTGAAAACCGGCTCTAGTCGGCAAGCGTCAGGGGCGGATGTAACATGTCCCATTGGGGCAAGAGAACATGTTGGAGGGGCAGTTATAGGACTTTTATTAGTCAAGTAAAGCAAAAATAATAACATCAGTTGTTGTTGAAGTTGCAACAGACACGCAGCATGCATAAAGCTAAAGGTCTGACTCAGAGAGTTTTCTGTTTTCAATGATGAAATGCTGTTGGTTTAGTGGTGACACAGCTGTAGTTAGTTAGTAGCAGTAGTAGTGTTTCAAATCATCTTAAATATAAACTGCATGGCATTATGTTTGGGGGAGAGCAGACTGGGTATTTAGGGGGGCATTGCCCCCCCCCCCCCCCCCCATGCCCATGCCTAGATCCTCCCCTGATAACCTACAATATACAGTATACTGTATATTGTTTTGTTGTTTTGTTTTTGTTTGTTGTTGTTTTGTTGTTGATTGTTGTTTTTTTATTTATTATTATAATAATATTATTATATTATTTTAGAGCTGTCAATCGATTAAAAAATGTAATCGCGATTAATCGCATGATTGCCCATAGTTAATCTTTGATTAATCGCATATTTTCATGAGTTCTAAATATACCTTAAATGAGTGTTTTTCAAGAATATTCATATCATGGTCAATTATTTATTCTGCATTTGAGCCACTGACCACCATTTGATGACTTTTATTTAGACTTCCAGACCTAAATTAAAGAATTTGTCAACGATATCATTAGGAACGAACATGCACATTTTCTAGAAAGTTCTCTACATTCTGTAATTGTGTAGACTTATTTTAAAGTAACTTAACTGATGCAGATATTTAAAAAATATTCACCTGCATTTGGCGAAATTGAACCAAATGGACCCACTTGGCCTTTGGTTTTACTTTGAGTTAATCTCGCTCTAAAAAAATTAATCGAGTTAACTCATGGCTGAGTTAACTCACGATTAACTAGTTAACTCTGACAGCCTTATATTATTATTATTTTTTTATTATTATTTCTTTGCGTTTTTAACAGTAGTAGTAGTAGTAGTGTTTCACATCATTTTAAATAGAAGCACTTTAAGTTGAAATATCTTGGGTTGTTTTGCATGGCATGGCATCAGGTTTGGTGGGGCAGACTGGGTATTTAGGGGGGCATTGCCCCCCCATGCCCATGCCTAGATCCGCCCCATCCTACAATATACAGTATAGTGTATATCTCCGCAGTAAAACAGGAACCACTGGTTCAACAGTCTGTCATCTTCAGTTTCCACCACTGCGCTTTGATTGTATTGTCATGCAGGTTGTTTGCGTTGATCCCCTGGGTGTGAATGATGATCCCTCCTGGATTTACATGCCAATACCTCATTACACGGACCCCCTAGAATGGTCCTTCAAAGCCTGGCTCGTTGTGGAACGGACCATTAGCTTCATGTAACATCTAACATCTTCAAAGTGTCACAGATCTAATCCTAGGAGGATCAACGTGTTGAGGTGTGAATTGCGCCATGTTTACCATGCATGTAATCTCCTCATTTAAGTGTATTAGTGTAACCGGTAGGATCCGTCTCATTCTGTGTTGTGTTAGGACTCAGGAGGGACAGCCCATAGTACTCTTTGTGGAGACTAGAGATGTTTATTCTGACAGAAAATAACACAGAACACGTCTCCACGTTAGCCTGGTGCATACAGTACACAGGTCTCCTCTATAAATCTGTATAAATCATTTTGTAGATACAATTCTTATTTTGTTATACAGGACGTAACAAAAGACACCCACCTCGTTCCAATCGTGGCAATAAAAGAGGAAGAGGTGAATGAATGAATGAATGAATGAATGAATGAATGAATGAATGAATGAATGAATGAATGAATGAATGAATGAATGAATGAATGAATGAATGAATGAATGATTTTTTTTTATTAACAGAGATGAGAGTTACAGCACAAGTCACTGCTACAAAACTGATAACAGCTTGGAGAATTACAGTACAATTCAAGTACAACTGCATCAAATCTGAAAAACTGTTTGGACACACTAGTTAAGCATATACACTTGTTTACAATAGTGTCCAACTTGTTCATTTCATTAAGGCATTCAAATACATACAAAACAACTACTTCAGTGAAGTCAGAAGCAGCAAATCATGGAGGTAAAATCATAGTGGAGGTAAAAAGGGAAAAGAGAAATGTACAATGAGGAGAGGGGGGTGGGTGGGGGGATTTTATATACATTTTTGTTTTACAGAGGCCAGTTTTGAATTGCAGCCATCTGTATCATGGGAAATTATACAATGGGCAGCTTGTACCAACTTTAAGGGACTGTACTAATTACTGCACTATACGTATAGAGAATCATGTCAGGTAGAAGCACTGATATTATATTTTGTGTAATTATACACACTGTTCACTATTCACACTGTTACATTCACCAGCTCATTATTTATTCTGATAGTCCATCGGACAACTGGTTAAAGCCGATGCTATATAGGCTATAACCACCTGTGGTCCCTGAGAGCAGGTGGTCCCCAGCTAAATGATGGACAGTTTGGTAACTAAAATGACCGTTATAGATCGGTAACTCTTAGATCGAAAAATGATACCAAATGCTCTCGCTGTCATTATATTAGGCTATACGCTCTTTAGAGTTAAATTATATTTAACCGTCCGAATTACTTAATTTTCAAGAATTTTAAATTTTCATTAGAAAATGTAGGAGAATTGCTATTTGCCCGATGTTTTGCTAGTTTATATTTAATTGTGGTGGTCCGTGGCTAAAATGCAAAGAAAATAGTGGTCCCTGGTTATCCTGACCTCAGTCTGAGTTGTCATTTCACAAAAAAAAAATAAGCTAGCCAGGCTATAGGGCCCTGGTATGAAAAAGGTCATGAAAACCACTGGGCTATAAACCAGAGCATAAAATAAAGTTGTGAAATAATAAAATAATCGTATATCGAGCCAAGGGATATGATTATTATATTGCATTATTTATTGAAAACAAGAAAAAAGACATTTACAGGAGTGTATAAATATATTACATGATACATTCTTCTTAGACATCAAGGACAGAACCATAAAAAGTGCAAGTACAGTATAGACCAGGGGCGGATGTAACATGTCCCGTTGGGGTGGGGGTGGGGGGGCAAAAGAACATGTTGGAGGGGCAAGAGAAAGTGGTATGGGTGCGGCTTCATCGCCCAGCTGTTGTTGAAGTTGCAACAGACACGCAGCATGCATACAGCTAAAGGTCTGACTCAGAGAGTTTTCTGTTTTCAATGATGAAATGCTGTTGGTTTAGTGGTGACACAGCTGTAGTTAGGAGCAGTAGCAGTGTTTCACATCATTTTAATTATAAGCAATTTATCGTGTTTGGGGGGGGGACTGGGCATTTAGGGGGCATGCCCCCCCCCCCCCCCATACCCATGCCTAGATCCGCCCTTGATATATATATGCGTAGTTCCCACATCATCAGCTGTCATTAACGGAGGAGCCTTTAGCCCGTCTGTGTCCTCCTCTGAGCGGTCTCCTCCGGTACACCTGTCCCGGGTCTCTCTTGCTGCAGTAGTGTTTGATCCGGACCTGGGTGCAGTCCTCACACTGCACCGTGCAGCACCAGTGGAACTTACAGTTACAGCTGCTCACCACCTCCACGCGCCGAGCCTCCACGCGCAGCCCGCAGTCCTGGCACAGCCGGCGGCAGCTGCGCTTCTCCCGGCCGTTGTAGTAGTGCTGGTTGTCGCGCTGCTCCTCCTTCTCCTCCTCCTCCTCTCCTCCGTGCAGGACGCACTCGCGGCCCTCGGTTCCGCGGAGCCCCAGGCTGTCGTTCCGGGCGCAGTAGTCCGGAGACTCCTCCAGGTATAGCAGCTCGGTAGCGGCCACGCCGCCGATGAGAGCATCCACCGCCGCGGTGCCGCCGCCGCGGCCGCGGCCCGGCAGCGCGCTGTCGGCGCTGTTGTCGGAGCGCGTCTCGACGTGCTTCGTCTTCCTGTTGTCGGTCTTCAGGCGCCGCGCCTGCTCGTGCTTGGCCCGCAGGTGGTCCCCGACGGCCCGGAAGTCCGACACCTGCATCCAGCACGTCTTGACGCTGCAGCTCTCCGACATGCCGTGGCAGCGGCACACGCGCTTCATGGTGGCTTTCACGGCCTGGAGCACAATGAATATGTTGTCGTTAGTTTTTTCTTCAACTAGGCCTAGATTACTGTAAGTTAAATGGGGAGGAAGATACAAATATTCCATAACAAGACCATATTATGCTACATATTTCTTTGCTCAAATAATAATAATAATAATATTGGTATCAATATGGACGCATACATGTGAAGTTGAATTTCCTGCCTATTGCAATTCAATTTAAACGTTTACTTTGCCAAAGCAAATCTCACAATACAACAAACAGTTTAAAATGTATACATTTGGAGGGGGTGCAGAGTTTTCTAAACATGTTAAACTGCATTAAAAGTATAAAGTAACCACATATTCTCCTCTGAAATTGTGAGGTAGGCTATACAGTAGAAGTATGACATATAAAACATGTATTGTTGGTTATATATCAACCATATAGGTGACCTGACCATGCACTGGTCTGGACGCGCCACCCTGCGTATAAACCGTTTGTTTTCCTCACCAGCCGCCCGGCCTCGTTGTTGTGCAGGTTGATCGCTGCTCGGTAGTCCTGGCCGGTCTCCAGAGCATCCACGTACTGCTTGGAGATCGTCTCCCCGAAGTCAGCGTTGTCACTGCAGCCTCCCCACAGCCAGCCTGTCCCTCCTGGGGGGAATGAACCAGTCAACTTACAACCTCGGAGACGTACTGGGCATCAATCATATAAACACGTTCAATAAATATAGCCTATTACTGGTATATAGGCCTAAAGCAGGCATAAAGCTAAAGGTCTGACTCAGAGAGTTTTCTGTTTTCAATGATGAAATCCTGTTGGTTTAGTGGTGACACAGCTGTAGTTAATAGCAGTAGTAGAGTTTGGTCAGCCCTGGCCTATATAGGCCTAAATTCTGCGCTCACCGATCTTCCCGTTCTTGGAGTCGTCGCAGCCACAGTTCTCCAGGTCTCCCATGCTGCAGTTCCTGGTCAGAGTGTACATCACACCTGCTGCACTGATGGCGTGCACGAAGGACGTCTCTCTGGTGGCTGAAAGGAAAGCAGGATTCGTTTTATTCTTGCTGTTTTATATTGTTTGGATTGTCAAGCACTTTAAATATATTATTATTACTATTGATATTGTTATTACAAGCAATTCAGCATTGTCTGCGCTATTTCGTTATTTTACGAAGCGTCAATCTAGCAATTTTACGCGTGCGTAAAATGAACGATTTATTGTTGTATATTAAAAATATTATTATTGTTGTTGTTGTTGTTGTTGTTGTTGTTGTTGTAAGCTATTAAGCATTCTGTCTGCGCTATGTAGTTATTTTTACGCACTATATTCTAGCCATTTCACGCGTGCGTAAAAAGGACGATTAAATGCTGTATATAAAAACTTGAATTATTATTATTATTATTACTGCAGCTGCACTATTTCGTTATTTTACGAAGCGTAATTCTAGCATTTTTACGCGCGCGTAAAATGAACGATTTATTGATGTTAAAATTATTATTACTATTGTTGTTGTTGTTGTTGTAAGCTATTCAGCATTATGTCTGCGCTATAGGCCTATCGTTATTTTTACGCACCATATTCTAGCCATTTTACGCGTGCGTAAAAGGAACGAATAATTGTTATATATTCAATAAAAAAACGTGAATTATTATTAACATTATTATTAGAAACGTACCACTTCTCAGTCCCTTCAGTTGTATGGCGCTCTCCGGACAGTTCCAGCGGTCCCAGGCGAACTGATGCTTACACTCCTCCATGCCGGCCTGCGCGCCAACCTGCACGCTGCTGGTGTATGTCAGATAGGCTTTGGGTCCTGTCATCAGGACGTTGTTCGCCGCCCTGTAGTGACGGGAAGGTTCAAGATTCTTTATTTGTCACTCCAGTGTATGTCAGGACATATACAGGGATGAAATAACGTTTCCATTGTTCCACAGTGCAATAATAAGACAATAGACAGTGCAATAAGAAAAAGGACAAATACAAACAATACAAGAAACAGTAAGTGACGTAGTGCAACAGACTAAAGCAGTAAAGTGCAACTGAGTAAATAAAAAAAAAAAAAATGAATAAATAGAAGACCCTCGTGTCAAAATGGTTGGTCTTACTTTTCTATCTTTTTTTAAATCTTTAAAGTAAATTAATATTACCCAGACTTTAGTTCAGCCTTTAGTCTTGGCTTCTCTACAATATTTTATGCATCTCATTTGGCCCCTTGGGAAAAATAATTGCCCAGCCCTGTAATAGAGACACAAAATAGAGACTTACCAAGCGTTTACCAGACAGCCGTTGTGGTGGAAAAATGCTACAAGCAAAAGCATAAGAATAGCCATGTTTGCGTCTTGGGTCGTTGTTGCTGGCACAGTGGAGCTCTAGTGGTTTATGTGACAGGTCCTGGATGTGCTTCTATCTCAGACCTGCTCCTCTATTTGAACAGGCAGCCACGCTTTGTCTCAGTGATCCACCGCTGATTGGGCGGCGATAGGCTTTCGGAAACGCCTATGGCGAAACATCAAAGACCCGTCACAGTTTGTCTTTCCACCCGCTGACTCCCAGGATGCCACCACGGCCCTCCGGACGGCCTAGTGTATGTCATTGTGTATTTAAGTGAACGCTTCGTGAAGATTTTTGTAAACCATGTTTTTTTTCTGTTCTATGAACCCTATGGAACATGAAAAAAAGCAGTTTACATTTTTTTGGCCAGGAAATATTTACCCATAACACCCCATATAATGTATTAAATAAAAATATAATCATTCTTTAAGAAGCACATGTGACATGTCAAACTAGGGTTTTTTCATGCTTTTGAATCCATCCCAAGCTTTAGTTTTGCCCAAAAAACATTCCTTGGCCTAAAAACGGCCATAGATACTTGCCCAAGTGTGCTGACCTCATCACATTTTCCATGATTTCTATGGCCGATTTTAACCCAATGAGTGTTTTAGGGCAAAACTGATGCTTGGGGTGGATTCAGAAGCATGAAAAAACACTAGTTTGACATGTCACATGTGCTTCTTAAAGAATGATTATATTTTTAATTATTACATTATATGGGATGTTATGGGTAAATATTTTCTGGGCAAAAATAAAAAATGTAAACCACTTTTTTCATGTTCCATATGGGTTCATAGAACAGAAAAAACATGGTTTACAAAAATCTTCACGAAACGTTCAATAAACTAGATTCTGCTACATAACTCACAGGACACCTGCACGGCCCTTCGGCCGGCCCTCCCTCCCTCCCTCCCCGGACCACGATGAATCCCGCAGAGCCAGTGGAACAACCACCACCGCTGCAACCACCAATATACAAAGATGACAGTTTCAAAGAAGCGCTACAGGCGGAATCCACACGTTTTTACAAATGAGACATGCATGGGCGAAGTTGCAAAATACTATTAAAATATTTATTAAGCTTTGTTTGTTCTCATGCAAAAACACATCCGACACGAAACGTCACACACAACATCGAACCAGACGACAACAAACAAACAGAAGGAAGAAGGGAGGGTCAGTCAGTCCGTGGGATAAAACAGGCTGCATCAGGGGCGGATCTAGGCATGGGCATGTGGGGGGGGGGGGGGTAAATACCCAGTCTGCCCCCTCAAACACGATGCCATACATGCAAAACCACCCAAGATATTTCAAATTAAAGTGCTTATATTTAAAATGATTTGAAACACTACTACTGCTACTAACTAACTACAGCTGTGTCACCACTAAACCAACAGCATTTCATCCTCTCTGAGTCAGACCTTTAGCTTTATGCATGCTGCGTGTCTGTTGCAACTTCAACAACAACTGATGTTATTATTGATGCTTTACTTGAAAGTCATGTAACCGAAAATGCTATGGGTCGACTTCATCGCCTTCGCACCACGGGCGATGAAGCCACCCCCATACCATTTTCTCTTGGCCCTCCAATATGTTCTCTTGGGACATGTTACATCCGCCCCCTGGTTGCAATATTGTCAGTTTGGAGATCTAATCTTTCACTCCAACTTATAAAGTGCATTAAAACTCTTTTTTTATGAAAGTCTGTCCGTTGCTGCGAGTCCAGGGCGTGGGAGGTTCGTAATGTAGGCCTATCTGATTGTGTGGGAACATTCATTCACACATTATAGCGGTGGTTTTCAACCTACCAGGGCCCACTATTCATTCAGCATTTTAGCCACGGACCACCTTTTGATGTTGAGTTTAGTCTCTCCAGCTCAAAACCGTAGGCTATAATAACGCACGGTCACTGCGTGTGCGCGGTGCGCATGCGGTGCCTCCGCTGGGTGTAGTTATTATTATTATTATTATTCTGCGGCCTGTTCCGTCTACTGCTCGGCTTCGTCCTGCGCGGACCCCCTCTCGGACCCCCTCTCTCCCGGCGCGAGCAGTAGTACTTGGAGACCACCTGCGTGCACCTCTCGCACTTGACCGTGCAGCACCAGTGGAACTTGCACTTGCAGCTGCTGACGACCTCGATGCGTTTCTCCTCCACGCGCAGGCCGCAGTCGTGGCACAGGCGGCGGCAGCTCTGCCTCTCCCACTGCGAGGAGGAGCCGTTGCTCTTGCCCGCGGGCTCTCCTCCTCCCGCCGGCCCGCGGAGGCACTCCCGGCCCTCCGTGCCGTGGTAGCCCAGGCTCTGGTTCCGGGTGCAGTAGTCCGGGGACTCCTCCAAGTAGATGAGCTCCGTCTTGGGCACGCCGCTGAAGGCGTAGGCGATGGCGTTGCGGTTGTCGGCGCTGTTTCCCGCCCGCATGCGCCTCGTCTTGTCCATGTCCAGGGTCCGCGCCTGCTCGTACTTCGCCTTGAGGAAGTTCCCCACGTCCCGGAAGTCGGACAGCTGCATCCAGCAGGTCTTCACGCTGCAGCTGCCCGACACTCCGTGGCACTTGCAGGCTTTCCGCATGGTGGATTTGATGGCCTGTTTTTGGTCGGAGAAGAACGGGGGTGTAAGTCAGGCAACTGCTACACTCTCCAGTGTACGGCGGTGTTTACTTGGCATTAAGATCAGGGGCGGATCTAGGCATGGCTATGGGGGGGGATGCCCCCCTAAATACCCAGTCTGCCCCCCCCCCCCCCTCCCCCCAAACACGATGCCATGCAAAACAACCAAAGATATTTCAAATTAAAGTGCTTATATTTAAAATGATGTGAAACACTACTACTGCTACTCACTACAATTTTGGCACCACTAAACCAACAACATTTCATCATTGAAAACAGAAAACTCTCTGAGTCAGACCTTTAGCTTTATGCACGCTGCGTGTCTGTTGCAACTTCAACAACAATTGATGTTATTATTGATGCTTTACTTGACTAATAAAAGTCCTGTAACCGAAAATGGTATGGGTGCGACTTCATCGCCCTTGGCGAAAATGATATGGGGGCGGCTTCGCACCCGTACCATTTTCTCTTGCCCCTCCAACATGTTCTCTTGCCCCCCCAAATGGGACATGCTATATCCGCCCCGATTAAGATTATTATCGCATGGTTTGGTTGTTCCAAACAGAGTGAAGCGCCACCTACCAATCTGCCAGCCTCGTTGTTGTGCCGGTTGATGGCCGCACGCGAATCGTGTCCGTTTTCCAGCGCGTCCACAAACTGTTTGGAGATTTTCTCGCCGAACGCAGCGTTGTCACTGCAGCCGCCCCAGATCCACCCTTTACCACCTGCAGAATCAAAAGGATCCGAGTTATAAATTATATACAGGCCTCAAATCTCATTTTATGTTAAGATACAGAATCGCCACGCATTATCGGACACTGACAGTTCACTTCCTTTTTTTTGAGAGTGTACAGAGTGGGCCAAAATTTAAAACTGATCAAAGCCGCAAATGGACCAAATGGACCCTAGCGGGTCCATTTGGTTCCATTTGTACCCTCTCAGGAAAAATGGGTCTGAAAGAAAAATCATTAACATGGTGAAATACATCTTGGTGATGTCATCAGATGTATTTCACCATGTTAATGTTTTTTCAGACCTCCAATTTTTAGGAAATACAGAATTGGGGGAACTTTTTATCATGTCCACACAACATCTCTAAGGTATATTAATGACATATTAAAATGTTGAAAATGGGTGGTCTTCCCCTTTAATTTGATAATGTCTCAAAGGCCAAGTGAAATTACACGACGGGCCAAATTTGGCCCACGGGCCAGAGTTTGACACCCATGATCTATACCAACTAACGCACCAGTTTGCCCGATCTTGGAGTCGTCGCAGCCACAGTTGTCAAAGTCTCCCATGCTGCAGTTCTTGGTCAGGGTGTACATCACTCCGGCTGCGCTGATGGCGTGGACGAAAGACGTCTCTCTTGTGGCTGAAATTGAGTTGCAAAAGAAAGTATGTCATTCATGTGTGACAATGTTACGTTGCTATCAATTGTGGCGCCATTATATTTCGCTGTTGTGCAATACATTGTCCAATGTGTGTGCGTAGCCGTGCGTAATTACGCACGGTACCGTGCGTAATTTCATTTGCCCATATAGGCGCTGCTGCGTTAACCTGTCCTACATCATTGGCGCATGCCGCTTAACTTAAAAGGAAGCCGGTATAATGAAAGGGCCGGATCTAGCCAGCCCTACTAGGGTGGGCTGGAAGAATGGCAGGGTGGGCACCTCGAAGTTTTTCATATGAAGCAGTGGTTTTCAACCTTTTTGACACTGTTTATTCGGCATTTGAGCCACGGAGGTCCACCATTTGAGGACATTTCAGTCCCCCACATACCCCAAAAGTAAAGATTTATTTTGCTTTTGTCCTCAATACTAGGTTGGATTTAAACAAAACAGTCAAACGTACAGATCAAAATGACCATTAATCTTCTACATTCTCTAGTTGTGTAGACTTGGGATCATTCACATGATGCATATTTTAACTCTTGAGAGTGTAGACATGAAACCAAATGGACCCGCAAGGGTCCATTTGGTTTCATGTTCACACTCTCAAAGAGTTACACCTGGTTAACCAACTTTCCGACATTTAGCCTGGGGAGGGACCACCCGGAACCCTCTCAAGGACCACTAGTGGTCCACTGGTTGAAAACCACTGATATTATGCCTACCTTTCATTGGGTGGGCATACAGGATGCACGTTTGGGTGGGCCTGCCCCCCCCCCCCCTCTAGATCCGGCCCTGTTATAATGAATGAATGAAATAAAAGAGAATGTGCGTTTTCCTCGTACCGCTGCGCAGGCCGTTGTGTGTGGACAGCTGTAGCGCGCTCTCCGGACAGTTCCACCTGTCCCAGGCGAACTGGTGTTTACATTCCCTCATGCCGTTCTGCGCGCCAACCTGTACGCTGCTGGCGTACGTTAGGAACGCCTTGGGTCCCGTCATCAGGAAGTTGTTTACGGACCTGGAGAGAGGACATGATGGAAGGTATGGACATTAAAGGGGAAGTCCTCCCATTTTCAATATTCTAATATGTCATTAGTATACCCTAGAGGTGCTGTGTGGACACGATAAAAAGTTCCCCCATTCTGTTTTTCCAAGAAATGGAGGTCTGAAGAAAACCACTAACATTGTGAAACATCTTGATGACATCATCAAGATGTATTTTCACCATGTTAATTGGGTTTCTTTAGACGCTTCTTTTTTCTGAGAGCGTACAAATGGAACCAAATGAACCCATTAGGGTCCATTTGGTTGCAAATGAACCCTACCGTATCCTCTCAGAAAAGGGACAGGTTAACGCAGCAGCGCCTATATGGGCAAATTAAATTACACACGGTACCGTGCGTAATTACGCACGGTTACGCACACACATTGGAGCGTACCAATGCAACCAAATGAACCCGTTAGGTTAGGTTGCATTTGTACGCTCTCAGAAGAAATGTTGAAAATGGATGGAATTCCCCTCTAAGCTTATCACAGTATTTATTCGTTGAGGATCATGCATGCAAAAAAGGTAAACGGAAAACTTTCAAAATGAGAAGTAGGCCTATCTCTTCTTACCAAGATGCTGCAAAGTGAATTTGGCAGAACCAAAACATGATGAAGTGAAGATGTAGTTCCATGGTAGCTCTATATAGTCCAAAAATAAATATCAGCCCCGAAAAAAGCAATGCTGTCTGTCTCTTTGTTGATAATATCCAAGGTGTGCGTCATGTGTTGGAGGAGTCAGAGGCTACTGAATGTCAGCAGACTGAAGACTGATCATATTTATACGTCTGTTGCCCTTGAGTGACAGGTCACTGTGAAAATGCCCCAACGAGGGGCATTAATGGCCGCGGCCGAATAGACCAATAGGAGACGACGTCGCGTAGCTGCACTTCAAAGAGCTGAACGCAGACTGTTAAACATTCAGTCATTCGTTTCGTTTATTCAGTCACTCACCTGCCGTTCACACACACAGCGATGCACTGTGGACTTTTCCCACGAAACGGAACATTTCCACGGCTTGTGCAATAATAAAAACAAATTCTTTTCAGCTTTCTGTCTGCGCTACAACGTTATTTTTTACGCACGTCATTCTAGCATTTTTACGCGTGCGTAAAACGAACGATTAACGGTTGTATATTCATTAAAATGTGTATTAGTAGTATTATTGTTGTAACTATTATTATCCTATTCCAATTTTCCCCATGAAAGACGTGGAGTTGGATCGTCAGTGCGCACTCACGGGGCCGACAAAACGAAGGCAAATATAGGCTATTTTCCCCCCCATACAAATATATTTTTGCCACCAGTTGTAAAATATTAATAATAATAAAATAAAATCCTATAAAGGATATAACAAGTGTCACAACGCAATGGAGACTTAAATAAAATACAAAATAAATCATAAAATAAAAAAGTTAGACCTACGTGTTTTTTCACGCCAGGTATAGGAATGTTAATGCGGAGCTTTGGGAAGTGGTGGGAAATTTGTTCTTTAGCCAAAAAACTGACATGAGTGTTCTGAGATGAGGAGATAAGCTGTGCTAGGACTCAGGAGAGGAGAGGAGGAAAGGTGACAGTGAAGCCATAAAGAGAGGATAATAGTCATGTAAATCTCACCTCACACAGAGCTGACATTGACAGGACTGTGATAATAGGCTAATAGATGTTTCCGAAGGAGCAGCCTAGTGCGAAAACAGTCTGGGATTTACAAGAAATCAGGGGCGGATCTATAGGCATGGGCATCGGGGGGGGGGGGGGGGGGGGGGGGGGGGGGGGGGATGGGGAGGCAATGCCCAGTCTGCCCCACCAAACACGATGGCATGCAACAACAACAACAGAAGATATTTCTAATTGAAATGATTTGGAACACGATAGGTCTATATAGGTACAGCTGTGTCACCACTAAACCAACAGCATATTGTTATTGATGCTTTACTTGACTAATGGAAGTCCTGCAACTGAAAATGGTATGGGATACCATTTTCTCCTACCCCCCCCCCACCCCCCCCCACCCCCACCGCAATTGGGAAATGTTACATCCGCCCCTGACAAGAACGCAAAGAAAGGAATTTCCTCAAGCAAACACCAAACACATGTATTGACACCACGGTGGTTCCCCTGGCTGTTTGAGGATCATTATTAGTAGAAAATTTACATTAAAAAATGCTCCCACACATCTGATTCAAATCTTATAAATATACCCTATATGTTAACGAATACCTGGTCCATATTGTGTTCTTTATTTAATGACAATGTAATTACGGAGTTGATGTGTTAATTGTCACTGCCATAATCAACAGCCATTAATAAAGTGCTATAGTTTCTATCAATTCATAATTCAACGGATTAAGTGGCTCAAGCCCCATCGGTAGGCCTGATTATCGATTGACACTCAAGGATCATCGAATCCCCTGATAATCCACTCAAAACCCTGTGAAACCACTTTGTCACCCGTCAGTGGAGCATGAGGATTACAGGGATTAGACCCATGTGACAATAGAAGCGATGATAATCCCCGATAATTCAACTTGAAGCTGAAAAAACAAATCTCATGATGGGGAGATATTGACCGAGGGGGAGATTTTGAATCTATGATATTTCATTAAAAAAAAAATCCAGAGAGGGTACAAAAACAATTTTACATTTGTAAAATAAGGTCATGATAAGAAAAATCTTGATGATATCAACAAGTCGTGTTTCACCATGTTAATGGGGGGATCCATTTGGTTTCATTTTTACATATTTCATTTTTACATTTTTACATTCATTGAATATGAATTAATTTTGGTTATCCTGTTTTGTTTCCAGCCTGGAATTGGGGACAAAAACAAAAAAACCTCTTGAAGAAAGTTTTGGGTCTGTGGGGCTAAAATGTCATCAAATGGTGGTCCTTGGCTCAAATACTGAATAAATGGAGGGCCCTGGTGTCAAAATGGTTGCCCTTCCTCTTAATTTTATCTTGAAATTAAATTAATATCACACAGACTTTAGTTCAGCCTTCTCCACAATATTTTATTTACCTCATTTGGTCCCTTGGGAAAAAATAATTTCCCATCCCTGATATAAGGTACATTAAGGACATATAGTAAAATGTTGAAAATGGGTGTAATTCCTCTTTAACATTTGTATGTTTTGGGTTGCATTCATTTATAACTCTCCGTGTCCCGTTTGTTATATAGCCTGTGGGTCTATATAGGGTCTATAGCTCTACAGGCATTTAAGCAAACAGCAGCATATATCCTCTATAGTCTTCCATATTGACCAGATTGGTTTATTGGTTTTATTGGCAATAAACGATGGTGATAATATGGCGTTCCACGTTGCGCGTGAAAATGGGAGGCATGATGTGATTTTAGCAGCCATTCACACACTGTAGCCTATAGGCTATCATCAGGGCCGGATCTAGAGGGGGCAGGGTGGGCAGGACCCGCAAAAATGTGCATCCTGCCCCACCCAATGAAAGGTAATATCAGTGGTTTTCACCAGTGGTCCTTGGGAGAGTTGTGGAAAGTTGGTTAACCAGATGTAACTCTTTGAGAGCGAAACCAAATGGACCCCTTGCGGGTCCATTTGGTTTCATTTTTACACTCTCAAGAGTTAAAATATTCATAATGTGAATTATCCCAAGTCTACACAACTAGAGAATGTAGAAGATTAATGGTCATTTTGATCTGTATGTTTGACTGTTTTGTTTCCCAAATCCAGTCTGGTGTTGTGGACAAATTCAAAAGAAATCTTTAGTTTTGGGGTCTGCGGGGCTAAAATGTCAAACGGTGGTCCGTGGCTCAAATGCCGGATAGACAGTGGGCCCTGGTGTCTAAAAAGATTGAAAACCCACTGCTTCATATGAAAAACTCTGGGGTTGCCCACCCTGCCAACCTTCCAGCCCACCCTAGTAGGGCTGGCTAGATCCGGCCCTGGGCTATGGGATGGATCATCAGCTAATCCACTCAAATCCCGTTAAACCACGTATTGTCACCCTAACGAGATGGTCCTCATTACTATAATCTGTCATCGAAACTGACGAATATTCAATATGATGATGATCATGACATCGATTTGCTGTAATTAATAATGTCCCCATTCATATCATATGACAAAAGGAGGGGGGCTATAGGCTGTAACCCAGGGGTTTTCAACCAGTGGTCCGAGGACCACCTGTCGTCCCTGAGAGGATTCCATCTGGTCCACATGCAGGCTAAATGATGGAGAGTTGGTTAAACCAGATGTGGATGTAACTCTTCTTGTGAGAGTGTAAACATGAAAACAAATGAACCCTTTAATACGTAGGCCTACGGGTCCTGGATTTGTGGAGAAAAGGAAAATAAATCTCTAGTTTTGGGGTCTGTATGTGCATGGGGCTAAAATGTCATCTAATGGTGGTCCGTCCGTACGTGGCTCAAGTAAGTGCTGAATAAATGGTGGGCCCTGGTATTTAAGAGGTTGATTTTTCATTTTAGTTTAGTTTTAGTTTGTTTTGACATTTTATTTCCCACTTCAGTTAGTTTTAGTTAGTTTTTAGAGTGGGTTTGCTAGTTTTTATTTAGTTTTTATTTTGGTGAAAATATTTATTTTTAGTTAGTTTTAGTTTAGTTATAGTTTTACATTTTTCCCCTGTGTTTTGGTTGTCATGTAAATGATTAAAAATGTACCAAACTAGTAAACGGTTGGTATTCAACCCTTGCTTTGAGTTTCTTAGTAGATTGGACGATTGAACATAATTTTCCCCCCCCAGTGTTTATGGAACTCAGTAGTGGATAGAAGATCTAGAAACATCTAGGCTATACTCCTCATGCTGGTCACCAAAACATTTTGGATTTAAAAGCTTTATAAAACGTAAAACTAAGGGTAGGCCTATTTTGTGTATGATT
>CM076984.1:46061995-46091995 GCA_039105355.1 Benthosema pterotum | reverse complement strand
TAGTGAGTAGAAAAACACTTTACACATTAGTGTAAAATATTTCGTGAAGACAGGTTTAACAGTGGTCCTTTATCCAACCAATTTGGACCAAACATTAAAATTAGTATTACACACATTGACATTGGTCTGTCCGTGGGATTAAAATAAACAGATCATTATTATTAATTAAACGATTACATGTTAAATTATATAGTCTCCCGATTCTGGAAATCTGATTTTTTAGCAGATCTACAAGCTCACAGCACAATGAGCACATTGGATATTTCATGTGCAGGAATATAATAAAATACACACACACACACACACACACACACACATCCTTGTTTTTGGTCCATAGTGAGGTCTACAGTAAAATGCCTACAGACTGAGGACCACCACTTCTGATTGATTTACGAAAATACCAAGGGTCATTCTGGACACTTGGGGGCACCCTTATCCCAAACACTCACTTAGATTAGCTGAAAACCTCTTTTTTTAAAAATATTTTTTACAAACAAAGTGAGGACCGGGAAAAAAACACACACACACACACACACACTCCTGTTTGTTTCTGGGGCATAGTGAGGACCGGCCACAAGCTGTAGATTCTATGTTGGTGTGTTGCTTATCTGAACTAGCGTTAATAATGAAAGTATTTAGATAAAATGTAATTATGTAACAAATGCATCTATTGCATCTATAGACCTGTAAACCATGTCTTTTGTTCAACTTGAATAAAAACATTTAATTTGAACTTGCGCTGCCTGTTCCCCCCCCCCCTCTTGTGTAGATACACTGTATAAGCAGATTCAACCTACCATAAAGTACCTTTGGGATGGAGCCATCTGTGGGTTTAGTGTGTAAGCCAGTTATTTGTACTATGCTCAGCAGTGGGACAAATTGAATATAACAATTATAATACAAGAGAAGTTGGAGCACTTTTTACTTGCGTCTTCAGAGCCAAATGTTGAATTTACTACAAGTCACTATACCCTCACATGTCCTTCCAGAATCAGCATCTGTGATGGAGCCAGATAAATGTAAACACTAATATACGTGCACTAGGGCTGGGGCGGTATGGGATTTTTAATACCGCGGTAATTGCGGACCCCCATACCGCCGGTATGGCGGTAATGCGGTACACGCCCCCCCCCCCCCCCCCCCCCGGCGACGCAAAAAAAACCCTCCCGTTTATAGTGTTATTCAACACAGACTGCAAAATTCGGACATGTACAGTACAGCGGGTGAGTGCACCCCCCGCCGCCGCTTCCCTTCCTCTAAGTAGCCTACCTCTATACCACAGTAGCAGGCAGCGTCCTTTTAAAAACAGCCGGGCAACTTTTGTCCATCAGTTTACCAAGCTGACATCCAGTGTAACATGCGTCGCTACAGTGAATAAGCTGTGCAACATGACGAAACACCAGCTGTAAATAATCGTCCCTTGATTGTGTTTTAAACGGATTATACGAATCATTTTGGGACAAATAAGGGTAGGAGCCGGCGATCAGCTAGGAGGTTTAATATCTTTGGCGTGTTTATATGAGGGACAAACATTGGGCTACACGCACTATGGATTATGGCAAGTAACTGGTTTCAAATGCTGCCGAGTGAGGAAAAAGCCCTGTGATGCGAGCGAGGCTGTCTGGCTCGCACCCGAATAAAACTCGGACCAGCCAAAATGAAGGGATTCATAAACACTAAAGTTTTGCTGTTGCCTGGTGTCTGATGTGTATGCTATATTATTACAAACCGATCTGAAATAAAGATAAAGAAGTCTATGTAGAACAGCCGCAATGAAGAGAACAGATGGCTTAAACTCAGGGCTGAATTGGGTCGAGCCCTCCTGTTACGCCTCGCTCATAGTCGCATGGACGAGGGAGAGAGGGAGAGAGAGAGCGAGAGAGAGAGAGAGAGAAAGAGAGAGACAGACAGAGAGAGAGAGACAGAGAGAGAGATGGTCCGTGGAGAGTATCGCACATTACAGGCAGGAGGACCACCTCTCTCTCTCGCGATCGGATCGCACGAGAGAGAGAGAGAGAGAGAGAGAGAGAGAGAGAGAGAGAGAGAGAGAGGTGGTCCGTGGAGAGTATCGCACATTACAGGCAGGAGGACAGCCGCCCCATCGGCCACAACTATGATCTTTTGACTGACAAAACATTTAGAGTTCGGTTAGATCACATATGTCAAACTCAAGGCCCGCGGGCCAAATCAGGCCCGTGAATGAATTATCTTTGGCCCGCGGGATAAAATTGAATTAGTATTAGAACTGGCCCTCTGGTATATTGCACACACCATGATAAGAAATGAATGCAACTAATTGTTTTACTTCTTCAACTTAGTCTCATTTACTTTCTCAATTAACTATGAAAGCAGCACTTGGTGAGGATCATAGAAGAAAAAAAATCCCTGAAAAATAGCAGGTGTTCACGTCTCATAGCGCGCCACAGAGTGGCGCGCTATGAGACGTGAACACCTGCTATTTTTCATTATACGTTGTAACTTAAAACAGTTTTTAATGCAGGCAGTTTCATCTTTACAATTATTTTGCCATTAAGAGGCATTGATTTTTGAAGGGAAATTACTATTTTGCTGTTTGACAGGGACGTCATTGTAAACCGGTGTTGAAACACAGACCGGTATCTCCGGCCCTCGACTTGTACCAATTTTTCTATTTTGGCCCACTCTGTATTTGGGTTTGACACCCTGGGTTAGATCTATCGAGCTGGATTGAAGCAGTCAATTGGAATTGCAACGGCTGCCAGTGCATGCATTCTAGCTCGGATCAAACAACCATTTAACGACCTTCCTTTATTGGCCCTGCATAATCATGCATAATAATCATTTTAATACTATTGTTATTATCTTAACATATTAAACAAATTCCAAGTTCGCCAGGCAAACGTGATAAATTATGAGAAAAGACTATGGTGCTGCCCTCTCCTCGGCAGATCCACAGAGTATAGACAGAGTTGTGACAACTCCATTCACTTCATGGGGCCAGTCCAATACATAGACTTCTATTGAAGAGGGACAACCGGACCCTATGGAGTCTATTGGCTCGCGCTCGCATTTTTTGACCCCTCAATGTCGCAAAAAAGTAACAAACAAAAAAAGTCGAAAATATTTTTTTATTATTTTTTTATTTTACCGCGGTAATGAAGCCCATACCGCGGTATGCGTTACATACCGGCGGTATGGCGATATTGCGGTTATTGCCCCCAGCCCTAATCCAGAGGTGGAAAGACACTGATGTAGAGAATCTAGAGATGGTTTCATTTCCTTTTATTGCATACAACAACAACAACAACTTGTTAGGCCTCTTCCTCGTTCCCCCAGGGAGCTCCCAGGGATGATCCTAGCCGAGCAGTGTTGCCAACTGCCGAAATCCAAAATGCACTAGAGTAGTGGGTTTCAACCATTTTCATACCAGGGCCCATTATTTATTCCTCATTTTAGCCAAGGACCACCATTTGATGTCGATTTTAGTCTCTCAGACTAATTTAGGTGAAATAAGTGGTAAAACGTTTGTCAAAATAGTATTTGTTCTACATTTTCTAAATGTGTCGATTCTTGAAAATTAGGTAATTCAGATATAATATAATTTAACTCTTGAGAGCGTAAACTGAAACCAAATGGACCGTAAGGGTCCATTTGGTTTCATTTTACGCTCTCAAGAGTTACAGATCTATAAGGGGTCCATTTGGTTACCAATGGTCCTTTCTAGGAAGGAAGGAGGACTCTATCATAGGAGGAAAATGGTGAAAAACAAGGGGTTTGTCTCTGGTGACTGTCAACCAATTTCGCTCCAACTCAAAAGCACCAGATTTTCCGCCAGAAGATTTTCACTAATTTTGACGCTAGGGGGGTCTGAAAAAAAGCCAAATATAGTGACAAATGTGCCTAGTATTATGTATATTCTCCATGTCTTCATCCTAGCACTAGTCTTTGTAGGAGTCAGTACCATGTCACTACTAATGACACCAATTACTTTGCAAGCAAGATATCATAAGATAACATAATAGATGTATATATATATATATATATATATGTATGTATGTAACCCCCTGTGCATTTGCAAAGAACAGCGAGCTAGCCATTACAGACTGATAGAACATCAACATCACATTGTTTCATGCACTGACTGACCACAGCCAACCCATATACGTTTCAACCCTGTGGTATGCAGATATTTGAGATCTAATCTGTCTTTGTCACATTTATGCCAATATATGGAGATCTCGGTATTGTTATTCCTCCTTATATGCTGCCCAAAGCACTGTTGTTAACAGACAAACTGAGCTTGTTCCCAGCTACAAGTACCTTGGCACAATCATCGATAAGAAATTGAAATTTGACCTCAACACTGGCATGTTGTACAAAAAAGGTTGACAGCACCTACACTGTTTGAGGAAACTGGCTAAGTTCAATGTGGATAAAACTCTCATGAAACTGCTCTATGGTGCTTATGTTGAGTCTATTATTACTTTCTTGATTATCTGCTGGTTTGGTAATCTTAGCGTCAAGGATAAGAACTCCCTTGTGAGATTGGCACCCAAATGAACAGCCTAGACCACATCTATAATAAGCAGGTGTTCACTAAAGTTAAGTCCATTCAAGCTGATAGAGCTCACCCTCTATATGTACATAGTACATACTGTTACCGTCTGGGCGCCTGCAAGCCCCCCTCATTCATAAGAATTGCTTTATGTTCCTTTGTCCCTAACTCCATCGGCCTGCTGAATGCTGCTGAGGGAAGGTTGGGGAGGTAGTTTTGCACTTCAGTACTTGGTGACCGTTTCAGCTCTGTTCTATCGCTGAGGACCTGTCTGTCAATGCATGTGTAGCCCCAAACAAAATAACCAGCATGCAACAGCCCAGCTAATCGGGCACTGCCCTATACTTGCGTAATACTACATTCGGCTAACAAGATTTTGGAAGCAGGAGTGGGTGATGGCCGGGCATTGACCAGGCCCACAAAAATAGGGTATGCCATCACAATTGAAGGCAGGGAACCCTCTTGAAAAACCCAGTGGGTTAACCTTTGCAAACCACACAGATTACCAGTATGGTGAAGATGAGCAGACTGCTAAAGATTTATTCACCACCTGTTTCCTATAGCCTACCAGACCACCCATAAGACTGCTTCTTTGACATAGGACCAGAGATGAATGCATGGTTATGTGATTTTTTTACATTGCCCACAAGCACTGTACTGCATCCAACAGTTCCTGGTTAATTGTTGACAGTGTAACACTGGGTCAATTATGACTTAACAACCCCACTATCACATATAGGAGTGAGAGATCCTATAAATACATTAACCACAGCATGAACCATATACTGTTACTGTAGGTACGGGCTCCGTATGAATAGAACCAGCGGCTGATGTATCAAAAGTGTAAAGTTTATTCACAATTAGAAAGACTACTTTAAAATACAGAAGGGAAGCAGGGGTTATATTAAGTCATATCAATATATATCATGATGCTCTAGGGCGGATGTATAGGCAAACAATAGTAATAGATTTACTGAGTCCTCTAAACTAAACAAACACTGCAAATCAACCACTCCAAATCAAAGGAAGTAACTTATGTAAACAAAGCAAAATAAAGTAAAGTAATCACGGCAAACAAAACTCAAATCATGCAAATAATAAATAATTAAATAATAATTAAAGGCCCAGTATAGGCCTAATAAGTTCTATTATTGCACACAGCCCGACTCATAATCATTGTAACACTCAAACTTTCAAATCCCCAATAAATATATGTATGTATATGGCACGTGGGAAAAAACTGTGATTTAATGAGCAGATTGGTCCTCCAAGTCAGTATATTTTCAGCAGCCCACTGTATGTAGGAGATTTGTGAATAGCTCGTCTAAAGGACCTGGAGGCGCTGAAGGCTTGGTTGTTGCTTTCAGCCACTTTCAGCTCTTCTGCCTCACATAATTCAGTATTGTCGATGTCACCTTTGTAGGACTGAGCACCACCTGCCTCCAGCTCACAAACACTCTGGCACAGGCTCTGGCCAAAACAGTAGGCCTTGAGCCTGAACTGCCCTTGCATTAAATACCATACAACTCTATTTTGTATGGATTTTTTTTATATATATATTTTGGACATTAAGGGGTTAATAATTAAAAATGCCCGAGGCATATCAGTGGGCACCCTCTTGAATTCTTAAGAGGTGACTGCAAGCTACAAGAATCACTACTATATCACATATCCAAAACATTTTCTATCAATATTTATTTTAGCCAGTTTAAATACACTTATATTATGTGATTAGAATAGATGTTTGTGTGAGGCAAAAATCAGTATGATGCAATAATAGGATACTCAGATTTTTTTCTTTCACCTGTCAGAACAATTCACTGCTGTAGTTTCTGTAAGCTCAGTTCAACTGCTGCCCTTCCCCCATACTGCCACGGTTGGGTCGTTAATGTAGCAACACAGCCTAATTAACGACCCTGCACTCTACTCTATGAAGGGCAGAGCAGAACAGTTTGGAATTTGGAACAGTATCTCACACCTTGGACCTTGGTAAACCTGTGGAACTTTCTTTTTGTATTCTTATGAAGAAACCATGATGTACATTTTTACAACCATCATATGTGCATTATTATATATTAGTGCATATTGAAAAGTATGCCTTTCTGGAAAGCAATCCTTTGCTTTCCTGGTGCTTCCTGGCTGGTGCTCTCACCTGCAGCAACTAGTCCACTCTATTCACTGAACGGATCAAATTGGAACTACTTGACTTATGTTATTTAGACGTCCCTAAGAATCATAAAAATGAGTTTGAGACCCCTGTCCTACTGCGTGTTCCATGCTGAAAATAGAGCAGCTCTGCAAGCTCACAGCACATTGTGTCTGCGTCGCGTTGTGAGCTTTTAGATCAGCTATTTTCAGCTTGTGGTGATGTGAGAGCTGAACTGAAAGCCTTCGCAAACAAAAGAAAATAACTGGTCTTGGCACCGTTCTGGGCTCTGTTAAAGAAGTGTTTCACCCCAGACTGTTTATAAGTTACTCCATTCAGTATTTAGGTACGTGGTGACCATTTTAACTGACTGGGGTGTTCACATGAGACTGAGTAGACCATAAGATGACCATTTTTTTTTGTTGTTGTTTTTGTTTTTTTCTATACTTGGTACACTGCCAAATCAGTTGATTTAAGCAGCCAGTGTGGCCGAAATGCACAGGATCGAAGTGGTTAATGCTTAAGTCATATCTCCAAAGTAAAGTACCATTAAGGATTTAAAGGTATAGTAAGTGGTTCAAAAACATTTTCTGTTAAAATGCTCCATCCATTATAAGGTGTGCACTGTTGCACTTCACCTCACTGTAAAGTACAGCAGGGGCGAAATCCAAAAGCGACCTCGCCCGCGGGCGCCCGTTTTCAAAAGCGGGCGCCCGCTTTCACAAAAACGGGCGCCCGGTTTCACAAAAACGGGCGCCCGGTTTCACAAAAACGGGCGCCCGTTTTCAAAAGCGGGCGCCCGTTTTCACAAACGGGCGCCCTTTTCAAAAGGTTATGGTTAGGGTTAGGTTAGGTTTAGGCATAGGTTTACTCAGGTTAATTTAGGGTTAGAGTTAGGTTTAGGCATAGCCTAGTTTGTGAAAACGGGCGCCCGCTTTTGAAAACGGGCGCCCGCTTTTGAAAACGGGCGCCCGTTTTTGTGAAACGGGCGCCCGTTTTTGTGAAACCGGGCGCCCGTTTTTGTGAAAACGGGCGCCCGGTTTTGAAAACGGGCGCCCGCGGGCGAGGGCTCAAATGGATTTCGCTGGCTCTCGTAAAGTATGTGCATGTGCACATACCAGGAGGACTGGAGGATCTCCCAAATCACACAAATCACTAACTATACCTTTTATATAACTGTAGTGGGAAATGAGCCTTATACAATGTTTGGCTCTGAGATAGTGCAGTAGAATTGCCTGTAATCAATGCACCTGCGCAGCCCCCCCCCCCAATCCCCCACTCCACTCTACTGTAGCATTTTGTAAAGCTGCTACAGAATGCTACAGTAGAGTGGAGTGGGGGATGGGTGCAGTTCAACTCGGAGCATAAATGAAACAAGCTATTGAAGAGGTCAGACCAACTTTACACACAGCTCCAGTGTATACTGTACCCCAAGGTGGGCACTGTTGCACCTATATAACAGGCCTCTGTTATATAGGTGCAACAGGCCTCTGTTAGGCCTAACAGAGCAAAGCTCTGTTAGGCCTACCGTAGGTGTCCAAATTACAACTAATATTTGTAAGCTGGGGACTCTGTCAGGGGGACCTTTGCGACTACATGTAGGCAGTTATGAATTTGTTGTACTTCTTCATCAGAATCTGGTTCACACATGTTAGTTAGTTAGTTTATTTATTGTCCACAAATGGAAATTTGCCTTTAGTCTCATGTACAAAAAACATTAAAAACGACAACAAGATCAACAACAAGCAACAAACATTTACACACAAAACATCTTAACAGGCAGAGATGAGCACAACAAGCCATAATACTGCACCAAGCCTTTGGAATAAAATATTTTTTAAAAATATTACGGCTACGGTTAAACTTTGGTGTTCTATAACGTCTACCTGAGGGGAGTAATTCGAACTCCCTGTGGAGTGGATGAGAGGTGTCGTTGCTGAGGTTACCATACCACATAGTTATGTTAAAGGTCATGATTCCCTCTATGAGGTTCATGTAAACAGTCTCCATAATGTATTTGCTACTCTGAAGGAGTTAAGCCTGCGCAACAAGTGGAGACGTTGGTTACATGATTTAAAAATATTATCTGTGTTATCATTGAAGTCAAGGTTGCTGTCAACAATAGATCCTAAATATTTAAAGTTAACTATCTCTACATTTTGTCCCTTCATCTTAAAGGGCTGCACAGGGTCCTTTTCATAAATAACCAGTTCCTTTGTTTTTGTTATATTAATATCTAAGGAGCTTACGTCGCACCAGTTTTGGAGAGAAGACACGTGTCCTCTGAATACTTCTTCCCCCACTATTTCTCCCTTTTTTAGCATGGCAACCAAAGCCATATCATCAGCATACTTAAAGAGACTAAACTTCTCCTGATCTAATTTGATTCATTAGTGTACAGGGAGAAAAGTAAAGGTGATAGTATTGTCCCCTGCGGAGCACCTGTGTTAAGCACAGTGATGTCAGAGCGGGTGTCATTGACACGGACCTGTTGAGGACGGTTAGAGAGGAAGTCTCTGACTAGGTGGATGATACCACCATTAACCCCTATATCAATGAGTCTCTGCAGGAGAGTGTGTATCTGCATGCTATTAAAAGCAGAAGTAAAATCAATAAACAGAACCCTGGCATAGTGGGTGGGAACCTGGATGTGCTTAGTCAAGGTGTTGACCAGGCTGACAGTTGCATCATCAGTTCCCCTCCCCTGACTTTTATAAGCAAATTGTAGATGATCAAAACAATTAGAAACAGACTCTGTTATTAGTCAAGCTATAACTCTCTCAAAACATTTCCCCAGAATAAAGGTAAGGGCAATGAGCCTGAAGTCTTTCAGTTCAGTGGCTCCAGGCTTTTTGGGAAGAGGTACAATGCAAGACATTTTCCATCCATTGGGCATAGTTAAAGAATCAAGCAGGTACTGAAAAAGCTCCAAAAGAATACCTTTAAGTTCATAAATGTTTTTTTAAGAACTCTGCCTCTCAGGCCATCAGGCCCAGGAGCAGAGTTGGGCTTGATACAGGACAGGCTAGTTACAATCTCATGTTCATTAAGTGTAATAGGGACATATTCAGGAATTGACCTCCACACATTATCACGCTCCGTACTGAAGTCGTTATTATCAAAGCGACTAAAAAAGATGTTTAAGTCATTAGCAAAGGATGGAGAGGGGTGACAGGGGGGTGCACTTTTGCTTAGAGTCCCTGGCCATCATCACCTTTAAACCTTCCCATGCTTTCTTGCCATTTCCTGAAAAGTAGTGATGCTCCACTTTATCCTTGTATTCTATCTGTCTCCAGCTCGCATCGCATTTCCTCCTTACAGTCCTCTGTAAGGAGGACTGTCTTTTCAGCCGAGCCCTGTAACGTGGAAGAACATGTACGACCTTGTGGTCTGACTTCCCCAGGGCAGGCTTGCAGGTGGCTTTATAGGCATCGGGTATGTTGCCATAGCACTTATCCAAAGTGCGTGCCAAGCGCGTCGGACAGTCTACATCATGGGTCTCCAACGCGTCGCTCGCGAGCGACGGTCGCTCGTTGGTTGTTTTTGGGTCGCTCGCAAAGGAGTGCACTGCAATGCACTTTCCCTATGTCAGTCATTCCCAACGACCGTGCCGCGTCACTTTACTGTGACTTGGAGCAAGGCCAAGTGTGCCGTGAGAATTGCCGAACAAATTCCTTAGCATTTCCCGAAACCAATCGATACTGCGGTCCATTGTTCTTAGGTGCGAGAAAAAACAACATGCTAATGACGGCCGGGCGCCACCACGGAACCAATAGATACTACATTACAACACGCTGACCGTCGCTCCCTATCCCTTGGCCATCGAAATGCTAATTCAGTCTTTGTTTCAACGGGGCCATCACATTACCGTTGACTATAGGTAGGCTATCTGTGTCGCAGAACTGTCGAAAACTATGCATTTCCAACTCCAGTTTGTCACCGTTCCAGGCTGCATGAACAACAGCAGCGCGAGCACAGCGCTACTCCTCCGTGTGTGTGAGAAACTTGAAATCCGAGCGATATGCTCGGATCGCTCCCACTATTGTGCCAAATCAATAATGTCGCAAAATGCCACTAACCCGTGGGTTCAGATTTACCCAATGAAAGGATTAAAAAGCTCACTAAAAATGCCATGAGGCATGGCAAAACACGTGACCGAGGCTTACACATGAAGGAGAGAGTAAATGCAGCTTCTCTCTGTGTTGCGTGATCGTTGACCATTGGCAAGAAGGGGGGGAAATCACACCCATGTGAAGAGAAGTAGTGCAACTGCAAACAACATTCACAGATGCTGAGATGATAACCTCCACTATGATTTGCTGCTTCTGGCTTTACTGGAGTGAATATTTGATTAAATGTGCATGGTGGACACAATCAAACTTAATTAATCTCCAAAATGATGTGCAGCTAAAAGCACAACAGAATTCACAACATTTCTGGGCGTTGGTGGACCCAGAAAAATATAATAATATTCACCAAGCAGCCCTGAAAGTGAGTGCTTTATTTGGCTCTACTTATCTATGTGAATCTGCATTCTCTGATATGAATGTGATCAAATCCAAATTCAGAACTAGGTTGACTGATCATTTGAATGACTCTAAGAGTGAACCTGAGTGGATACACCCCAGCGTTCAAGTGTCTTGCAGAGGCCATGCAGTGCCAGGCATCTCATTAGAGGAGAATGCAAAATGTGAATGCACTTTTGAACCAGAACAGAGTTAGTGCCTGGCCTAACTAAAATAAAACGCAGTTTGTTGTTAATGTTGTTGAATAAGGCATCTGAATATGCACTGTGATTGTTAATTGTTAATGTTGAATATTATTGATTCTGTTAAATAAATGAAAGCTAAAAGTGAAGTAGCTCTCGGCCCCTCAGATTTTTTCAAAGTAGCTCTTAGATGAAAAAACGTTGGAGACACCTGTTCTACATACTGATGTAGGTTGGGGAGGTGATCGGACAAGTCACAAGAGTTAAAGTCCCCAATAAGCAGCACGGGTTCTTTCGCTGCACGGGAAAGCGGACGCATAGCGCGTATTTCTTCTTTCTTGTTGGTCAACAAGCAAACATTAGAAAGAGTTATTACCGGCAAGGGGGGTCTGCTGCCTCGTCTCCTTAGCCGTTCTCTCACTCCGCCTCTCGATCCTCTTTTCTTGAATTTAGTCCATTTTCGCGTTCCGGTATTTTTAAATTCTGGATACTTATCCAGCGACTCGAAGTCAGAGTCTCCTGGTCTGGCTGGTTACCTGAGTGACAGGAGCTGGTCCTGGCTGCAGGTGAGGACGCCGACCTTGCCATTTACGCTCCATACTTCAGCGATTAAACAGCTGACAAGGCACATAACCAGCCACAGTATCATACCGATCTTGAACTTCATTTTGACGAAAAGAGAATGCGGGTTCAAGCACTTAAAACAACGTAAAACATAACAAAACAAAAGACGAGACAGAGAGATGAGACACGGGTCGGCAGCAGTGCAATGTAATGTAAGGCTGAATTTCACCAATCTGTCCTCCCTCTGGCATTTTGTAAACAAATGGGCAGGGCATGGGCAGCCCTTGTGAGGATGGAGGTACTAGGACAGGTAGGCCCTCTCTAAACACAAGTTAAGCTCCCCCGGAATTCCCATAGAATGCCGTCATAAAAATCGACCCGGAAGAAAGGATACTGAAAATCGCTTGCAACTGGTACATGCAGTAGCGGTCCTAGAGTGATTTACTCCCTGGGCGAAATCCCCTGCTGGCGCCCCCCCCCCCTTCCCCCCCGCCACACACACACACACACACCCTCCGGGATCAACCCAACGACCACCTCTACTCCACCACTCAAGACTAAACAGACCATCGTCCATACTAGGCCTACTACAAAAAAAAAATGCCACACACACATAATACATAAAATACATAAACCTTCTGAGTAGATATCACCATCTAGTGAGCATGTCACCTTGACACCACCTTCTTCACACAGGTGTGATTTCTTTTTCCCTTTATTTTATTTGTTCATAATAATAATATCAATAATCTAATGATCAATTTGAGATGCATTTGCATTACTGAACTCTTCGAAGCAAAGTTGGCTATAAATCACACAGGCAAAAAGTAGCCTTCCATGGGGTGGCATTATTATTATTATTATTACCCTTATTATTATTAGTCTTGATTGCATTTGAGTTTATGCTTTATAGCCTACTATAGTTTCAGTTAATTCAATGAATAAGTAGCTATAATGCAAACTGCATTGGAGGAAGGGGGACCTCAGGGTGAAATTTGGAAAAGGGGGCATCTATGACAATAATCAAGAGCATTATTACACATGTCACAGGAATCAAGGTAGATTGCTCCTAATATGTTTTGGTGTGGAATTCTCCTTTAACCACTGTGGAAAGTCCCCACTAATTAGTGCACCTGCTGCACGAAGACACTGACAGAAAGAATGCGCTCCATATTTCCATAGAGTTCCATATTAAATTTCTGAGATTTGAAAAGGCCCTGTTGACTTTTCTCAACCTTTAAAAAATAAAATCAGGACTTCCCAAGAAACCATGTGAGGTAAGATTTTATTTACTGTATCATAAATACTGTTGCCACCATTCGCCAGTGAACTCTTGCTTTTTCAAATCTCAAAAGATTCATGCAAGAGCGCATTGGAGAGCGCATTGGAGGGAGAGCGCATTTAACATTGAAGTCAAGCGGTCCAGCGGTAACACCACAACTGGACCCCCCAGACCAGGACACACATCACACACGCTGAATTGCACGACATTACCATTTTTTGTGCGCAAGTGGGCGCAATACCTGTATTGTAGATCCATGCTGCAATGACAATAAGTGACGGAATAGCCGATTTCTTTTCTCTTTTTTTTTTTTTTTTGCTTCACTATGCCGCCCCCCTCGCGATGCCGCCCTGGGCGGCTGCCCATATTGACCATGCCTAAATCCGCCCCTGGGTACATGGGGTGACAGTTCATCAGACTTGGGGTCCGTTACTTTCCTTGCATTACTTTAGAAAAGGTAGTGACTCAATATGATGTTATTATAACAACTCAAAAGGTATATTAATGACATAGTACAATGTTGAATGAAGAATTGTGCTCTTATATACCTGCATGTGAGAAGTAACAAAGAAGAAACCTTGAACCTTATAACGTAATCTGTAATTATTATTGGAAGTTATATTCAAGCATGTTCAAGGCCATGAAGAATTGTGAATGTCAAGTACAAAGCATTTATTCCATTTTTGGTTATGCATCCTGGCACAACATAGCTCCATTATGCTTAGCAATAAGCATAAAGGAAAGTGAGGACCGGCTGACCGACCGACCACAGCGCTGTAGGGGGGCGCTGTGGAGCCCGGTCCTCACTTTCCAAAGGTCCTCACTCTGTCGGGTTAACAACGAAGTCAGTCCTCACTATCCCCCAATAAAGTGAGGACCAGCAAAATGTCCTCACTTCCCAAACGGTCCTCACTCTGTGAGTCGAAAGCACGTGTGTGTCCTCACTATGTACCAAAAACAAACACACACACACACACACACACACACACACACACACACACACACACACACACACACACACACACACACACACACACACACACACACACACACACACACAGTATCTCGTGGCACTACAAAGGGTTAATCAGGTGCTGCACATACGCATAACTATTACTAGTTGATGAGTAACTCTAGAAAACTAGTTCACAAATCCACTTATAACTGTTAGAACATGGGTCGTCCCACCATCGTCCCATAAAAATGTCAACACAGTCTCCGTCATCATTAGGCTGACCTCTCTGCCAGTACCTGTAGAAGTAGAAACATTAATACATTACAATTCCTTCACTACAATGGTTTTACCTGGATGTTTAGTTTTTGAATCATGACACCAAATTACATTTAATATTAGCATTTAAATGAACAATGAATTAGACACGACGCGATCGACGACCGCGCTATTGGTATGGAGTGTGTTAATGAACTGGTAGGCTGGAATCATAAAAAAAAAAAAAAAAAAAAAAAAAAAAAGTTTAAACAATGTACACTTTTTGGGGAAAAAAACAACAACTTACTTTTCATATAACATTAATACCTGATGATCATGTATTAGGGTAGAAAGAAATCATGGCATTCTATCTTTAATGTAGTTAAAATGTTTTTTTAGATAGAATAATGAAGGTAAAGTGTTACGTTGGTGAGGTCAGTGCTGTTCCGTCGACCCACTTGAAGACTTCTTCAGTCTCTCTGTCGGTCAGACCAATCCACACTGATCCGTCAGCCAGTCTGTCAACCAAGTCCTGGACAGAAAATCAGCTGTTACTGAAGTACAACCAGTGCTGCAAACTGCCAAAATCCAAAATGCACTAGTGGCATGATCTAGAATGCGCTAGAGCAGTGGGTTTCAACCATTTTCATACCAGGGCCCACTATTTATTCTGCATTTTATGTGATTTGATGTTGAGTTTAGTCTCTCAGACTAATTTAGGAGAAATAACTGGCAATTCTTCTACGTTTTCTAAATGTGTAGATTCTTGAAAATCAGGTAATGCAGGTGTTTAAATATAATTTATCTCTTTTGAGAGTGTAAAATGAAACCAAATGGACTTGTAAGGGTCCATTTGGTTCCATTTTGGTCGCATTTTATGTCATTTTGGTCGCATTTTACGTCTTTGGAAGTACCTCCCAACCAGGAGCTACTCCATTATGCATCATCACAAATCTAAGAAATCCCATGTACAATAATAAGAAAAATAAGTACTGAAAATAGCTGATCTACAAGATTGCAACATGGCATGAAGTCACACACACACACACACACACACACACACACACACACACACACACACACACACACACACACACACACACACACACACACACACACACACACACACACACACACACACACACAGTACCAGTTTCTCGTTGCTCTTGATGGTGATCAGGTCAGATTGTCTGTCTCTACAGAATGCTCTGCTGTCGTTCCAGGTCTTCTTCTCAGTAGAGACGTAATAACACACACCATCACCATATGTGAATCCATGGGATTCTAACAACAAGATATAATAATGTTAGACACTGTTTTATGTGCTCAGATTAATGACGCATGATGAAAACACAGTAGTTTAATGGTCAATTGGGATGAATGGATAAAACAGAGTGTTTTCACTGACCACAATGAATCCTCTTCTGTTCAGTCATGGCATTAAGTCTAGTCTCTAACTGGTCTCTCTGTTTGGTCATGTTGGTCAGAGTGGTCAGTGACTGGTCTCTCTGTTTGGTCATGGCATTAAGTCTAGTCTCTAACTGGTCTCTCTGTTTGGTCATGTTGGTCAGAGTGGTCAGTGACTGGTCTCTCTGTTCAGTCATGTTGGTCAGAGTGGTCAGTGACTGGTCTCTCTGTTTGGTCATGTTGGTCAGAGTGGTCAGTAACTGGTCTCTCTGTTTGGTCATGTTGGTCAGAGTGGTCAGTGACTGGTCTCTCTGTTCGGTCATGTTGGTCAGAGTGGTCAGTGACTGGTCTCTCTGTTTGGTCATGTTGGTCAGAGTGGTCAGTGACTGGTCTCTCTGTTTGGTCATGTTGGTCAGAGTGGTCAGTGACTGGTCTCTCTGTTTGGTCATGTTGGTCAGAGTGGTCAGTGACTGGTCTCTCTGTTTGGTCATGTTGGTAAGTCTAGTCTCTAACTGGTCTCTCTGTTTGGTCATGTTGGTCAGAGTGGTCAGTGACTGGTCTCTCTGTTTGGTCATGGCATTAAGTCTAGTCTCTAACTGGTCTCTCTGTTTGGTCATGTTGGTCAGAGTGGTCAGTGACTGGTCTCTCTGTTCGGTCATGTTGGTCAGAGTGGTCAGTGACTGGTCTCTCTGTTTGGTCATGTTGGTCAGAGTGGTCAGTGACTGGTCTCTCTGTTTGGTCATGTTGGTCAGAGTGGTCAGTGACTGGTCTCTCTGTTCGGTCATGTTGGTCAGAGTGGTCAGTGACTGGTCTCTCTGTTTGGTCATGGCATTAAGTCTAGTCTCTAACTGGTCTCTCTGTTTGGTCATGTTGGTCAGAGTGGTCAGTGACTGGTCTCTCTGTTCAGTCATGTTGGTCAGTGACTGATCTCTCTGTTTGTTCAGGTCCAAATCTGCAAGAAGGATAATCAACAAACGGATTAGTTTTACAGTACATCCAACTCTGTTGTCATAGTAAAGGCTCATGCAGTACATCGCATTTGAGCCACAGAGAACGACTATTTGGATTCAAAACTAAAGATTTATTTTTTTGCTTTTGTCCACAATTCCAGGCTGGATTTGGGGAAACCAAACAACACAACATACAGATCAAAATGACAATTAATCTTCTACATTCTCTAGTTGTGTAGACTTGGAATAATTCACATTTTTTAAACTCTTCAGAGTGTAAACATGATTCACGTTTATGCTCTCCAAAAGTTACATCCGATTAACCAACTTTCCATTTAGCATGGGGACCACCTGGACTCCTCTCAGGGACCACTGGTGGTCCCCGGACCACATGCTCTAAGGGTGTGAATGTGCCTTCTTGTATTGTTTGTTATTGTAAAGTCATTGTATCACATGGTCAGACATGTGGACTGGATCCTCTAATACAGGGATGTCAAACTCAAATACACAGCGGGCCAAAATAGAACCATTGGTACAAATGGAGGGCCTGAGCCGTCAGACTGTGTTTCAACACAGGGCAGCGGTTTACGATGATGTCCAAGGAAAACAGCGACAAAATCATTTTCCTTCAAAAAACAAGAATGTCCCTTAATAGCAAGATAAATGCAAAAATGAAACTGCATGAATCCAAAACTGATTGCATTATCAAAGTTCAGTTTCCTGTTCTATGGTCATGGCTTTCAAAGTAAAATGAGGAATTAAATCAATTGACCTGAGAAAGTAAAACAATTACTTCCATTCATGGTGTGCAATATACCAGAGGGACAGTTCTAATAGTAAATAAAAATGATACTGCAGGCCGAAGATAATTCATTTACGGGCCTGATCTGGCCCGCAGGCCTCGAGTTTGACATATGTGCTCTCATATCAGATTTTGTATTGAAATGTAGGCACTTTCCTTCCTGATCTTTTTGGTGAACTTTGACTCAAACAATAAAACAAACAACACTATTCTTAACTTAACCATAAAGATACAGATAGTGTTCATGAAATTCTACTCACTGTATATGACCAGGCCAACAGTACCAGCCAATAGGAGCAGTCCCACACACACTGCCACACCTCTGACGATATACTTCTGATATCCTGAAAGTAAACGTCAGACACATTCTGAGGAAATACTTCTGATATCCTGAAAGTAAACGTCAGACACATTCTGAGGAAATACTTCTGATATCCTGAAAGTAAACGTCAGACACATTCTGAGGAAATACTTCTGATATCCTGAAAGTAAACGTTAGAAACATTCTCATGTGTATTGTGTTGCTACAGTAATATGATTACATCTCAATACATGTGAATGTACACAATTATAAGCTTTGTTTTTTGTTTTTTCGGCATTTCAATTTGGCTAGAGAGGCACTTAGTTTCGCCTGCATCGACGCTATAAAACTGCTATTGCATTACAATGTGTCCACAAAATTATTCTTATTGTTGTTGTTGTTGTTATTTTTGTTACTATTACCATTATTATTATTACCCTTATTATTATTATTATTATTATTATATTATATCATATCATATCATATCATATCATATCATATCATATCATATCATATCATATTATATTATATTATATTTACCTCCATGCTGTGCTGTGTTCTGAGGGTCAGAAATCCTGAGGGTCTGGTAAACATCGTCGGTCGGCTGTGGTGTGTCGTAGATGCTTTCAGACATTTTAAGTTGAGTTTTACGTTGAGTTGAGTTATGAGTTGAGTTTTACGTTGAGTTGAGTTATGAGTTGAGTTTTAGGTTGAGTTGAGTTGAGTTGAGTTGAATTTAGGCTGAGTTGAGTTGAATTGAGTTGAATTTAGGTTGAGTTGAGTTGAGTTGAGTTGAGTTGAGTTGAGTTGAGTTGAGTTGAATTTAGGTTGAGTTGAGTTGAGTTGAGTTTTAGGTTGAGTTGAACTGAGTTGTGTTGGCTCCAGTTGAGTTCTGTCTCCACGTCTTCAGATATTGCAGCGGCTCTACAAACTACTCTCCCTGTGAGCAGCTTGATGAAAATGAAGTGACAACAGAGGAAGTTTGAAGATGGACATGCAGTATGAAAAAAACATATGCACGCGCTATGCGCTGCAGCCAGCCAATCAGAGAGCAGATAACGCCATACAGTAGATTCACACCAGGCTACTGTAGCAGGGGCGGATCTAGACATGGGCATGGGGGGGGGGGGGGGCTAAATGCCCAGTAAATGCCCACAAACACGATGGCATGCAAAACAAGCCAAGATATTTCAAATTAAAGTACCAGACTTTTAGCTTTATGCATGCTGCGTGTCTGTTGCAACTTCAACAACAACAACTGATGTTATTATTGATGCTTTACTTGACTAATAAAAGTCCTGAAACTGAAAATGGTATGGGTGTGGCTTCTTCGCATGTGGCATGAAGCGCCATGGGCGATGAAGCCGCACACATACCATTTCCTCCTGCCCCTCCCCCTCATTGGGAAATGTTACATTCGCCCATGTATGTAGTGTGAATTTAACCAGCAATGACGTTGGTGGATTGGCAGATAAAAAAAAAGAGAATAAAGACACGCACATCCGGAACACAAACTTGTAGGTGTTGAGCTACTGTAACAGACACTATTAGAGACATCTCATACTACAAACAGATATTGGCCTGAATTGGACTTTCTTCTATTGAAATATCCTGGGTTGAATTATACTGTGAGGCTGGCTGTACTATTTGACCTTCAGTTTCACTCATTTTTCGGCCGCTGGTTTGACCCATGTCTAAACAGAGTAATTCAAACAAAACAGCCAACATCAGGGGCGGATTGGCCATCTGGTGTACAGGGAGTTTTCCCGGTGGCCTGCACCACCTATTGACCTGGACATTTTTTTTTCCAGGGCAGGCCACTAGGGCGCCAGGCCCAGGCCAGGCAAACTAGTGTTTCTATCCTTCAAAAAAGAAAAGGTGTCCTACAGCAGAGCCTTCAAGTAGAAGAGTTGCCATATTCCCGTTCACTCCTGTGCACCAGGGCACTGCCTGGCGCTGCTGGAGGCAGTGTTGCCAACTGCCAAGATCCAAAATGCACTAGTGGCACTTCCAAAATGCACTAGAATGAGCTAGATGCTCGCCTGGAACATACAGATCAAAATGATAATCTTCTACATTCTCTAGTTGTGTAGACTAAGTTGGACTAATTCATATGATGAATATTTTAACTCTTGAGGGTGTAAAAATGAGAGAGAGAGCGTGTGTGTGTGTGTGTGTGAGAGAGAGAGAGAGAGAGAGAGAGAGAGAGAGAGAGAGAGAGAGAGAGAGAGAGAGAGAGACAGAGAGACAGAGAGACAGAGAGACAGAGAGACAGAGAGACAGAGAGACAGAGAGAGACAGAGACAGAGACAGACAGAGAGAGACAGAGAGAGAGAGAGAGAGAGAGAGAGAGAGAGAGAGAGAGAGAGAGAGAGAGAGAGAGAGAGAGAGAGAGAGAGAGAGAGAGAGACAGAGACAGAGACAGAGAGACAGAGAGAGACAGAGAGAGACAGAGAGAGAGAGACAGAGAGAGAGAGAGAGAGAGAGAGAGAGAGAGAGAGAGAGAGAGAGAGAGAGAGAGAGAGAGAGAGAGAATAGAGAAGTTGGCATTATGGTATTTCTGTGAAAGAGAATAGAGAACTTGCTATTGTGGCAATTAAATTTGAGAAAAAAAAAACATGAAGTGTCAGAAACGAGGAAGGGACAGGAACCCTCAGTGGAGATATGATCAAGGCTGTACTGCTAACAGAATGTGAGAAACAAACATTAACCCTCTTTACAGACACTCACTATAGAGTAGAGTTCTCAAACTCTGCCCCAACCCCACCAGTACCCAACCCAAACAGGCCCGACCCGACATTTAGGGCCTAAAATCTATGCTAATCAATAGGGCCGCGTAGGGCCTCGGGCCCCATGAAAAGTAATATATATTGAATAATTTTATTATAGTAAGAATAAGGATTTAAATGCTTTTTCATGGTGTGAAAGAAAGGCTGTTTTAATTGTATTTGTATTTAATTATTTAAAGAGTCTGTTTTCACACATTACTTACTATAAAGCAATGGCAGTTTATTGGACTGCAGGCTGTTGGTGTGTGTGTGTGTGTGTGTGTGTGTGTGTGTGTGTGTGTGTGTGTGTGTGTGTGTGTGTGTGTGTGTGTGTGTGTGTGTGTGCGCGCGTGCGTGCGTGCGTGCGTGCGAGAGAGAGAGAGAATAGAGGAGTCGTCATTATCTTATTGCTGAGGAATAGAATAGAGAAGTTAATTTTTACCCAGAAGGAGATTAGAGAAGTTGATATTGTGGCAATTTTTGAGAAAAACACTAAACTGTCAGAATCAAGAACACTGCTGTAGATCATTATTATTATTATTATCAAGGGCGTAGCTCATTTTTACGTTCTCAAGAGTTACATCTGGTTAACCAACTTAACTGGAGACCACCTGGAACCCTCTCAAGGACCACTGGTGGTCCCCGGACCACCTGTTGAAAACCCCTGAATCTAAACAACATAATTCAAACAAAACAGACCACATGATGACCAGTGATGACATGACATTAATCCTCAATACCAAACTAGTCTCATGAGGTTTAAGTGAATATGCACGTTATGCACGGGGCCCATTACGTGAATACTCGCCTAGAATAGGCAAAAATCTGTGCATATTCGCTTACAATAAATCCGTGCATATTCGTCTTTCCACTGATAATGACGGAGCGGTGCCGTCTCTGCCGACCATGAGCATTGTGAAGCGCCACTGAGCGAGGCGCTAGCCCAGCGAATTGCTGCGCTGAGCATTGCGATGGGCGGCAGAGCCGACTCAGCCGCGTCCGAGTTGTGATGTGTTAGAGACAGAATAGTAAATATTATATAAAATCCAAACTGCCCCACCCCCAACCAGCCACTTCCGGTTTGGGGAAAAACACGCCCACGTGCATATTCACGGATTTTTGCTTTAACTCGCAGTGTATGCACGCAATTCCTAGGTGGCATTCCGTGGATAGTGTAGTACTATCTGTGAGACTGCACTGATAATACACTCTGTGGGGATTTGACTAGTGAATATCTGGGGTTGTTCTTCATTTGTTGTCTCCACCAATTCTGTATTTCCCAAGAAATGGAGGTCTGAAAAATCATCGACATGGTGAAATACATCTGATGACATCATAACGCTGTATTTTCACCATGTTAATGATTTTTTTTTCAGACCCCTCTTTCCTGAGAGTGTACAATGGACTGCGTGTGTGCGTCAGGGGCGGATCTAGGCATAGACATGGGGGGGCAATGCCCCCCTAAATACCCAGTCTGCCCTCCCCAAACAAGCCATGCCATGCCATCCGCCCCTGCAAACCTACCAGAAAATAACAAGTCTGACCGGTTAAAATGGGTAACAAAATAAAATGGCAGCACAACCTGTCACAGCCCTCCCTGAATACACAAAAACGGAGTGAATTAAAGGTAGGGGAAGTGATTTCACTTTTGTCAGATATCACCCAAAAATATTTTTCTTTTCTGTTAAAATGCTCTATTATAAGGTGTGGAAACCACATATGGAGTTTCCCCCTCCCCCACGTTAGCAGAGGAGCTAATAAAAGTTCCCCAGGTCACCACAATTCTCCTCCAATCAGGATCGAGCAGCAGGTTCACATAGTGTAGCTACTGTTGGGGGCCCCTAGTGCACCAGGCTGGTACTACACCATGAATTTCAAATCACTTCCCCTACCTTTAAGGCAGTTAGATTTGCTTACTACTAACACAAAAAAGCCTAAAATAACTTAATACAGTATGTATAGCGCATACTACTAGTCTGATGAAACTTGTCATTAAACTGTAATCTGGAACACAGTCTGGAGTACATGGGCGGATCTAGGCATGGGCATGGGGGGGGGGGGGTGTCCCCCTGTCCCCCTAAATACCCATTCTGCCCCACCAAACATGATGCCATGCAAAACAACCCAAGATATTTCAACTTAAAGTGCTTACATTTAAAAAGCTTAAAAAGCTTTATGCATGCTCCGTGTCTGTTGCAACTTCAACAACAACTGATGTTATTATTGATGCTTTACCTGACTAATAAAAGTCCTGTAACTGAAAATGGTATGGGTGTGGCTTCATTGTTCGTGCCACGGGCGATGAAGCCGCACCCATACCATTTTCTCTTGCCCCTTCAACATGTTCTCTTGCCCCCCCAAATGTGATATGTTACATCCACCCCTGAGCACTAAACAGATATGACAGACTGGCTCAACCAATCATATGGACAATATAAACCTGATCTCTAAGGATACAAGTAACAATTATTTCCATAATATAATTATCGGATGATTTATTATACGATTAATCAGATAGCAACACTTCTTTAACCATCATCTTAAACTATATGTTAGACATGTTCTAACAAAAGTAGGGGGGGGCAGGAGAAAATGGTATGAGGACGGAGGCCGCACCCATATCATTTTCGGTTACAGGACTATTATTAGTCCAGTAAAGCATCAATTATAACATCAGTTGTTGTTGAAGTTGCAACAGACACGCAGCATGCATAAAGCTAAAGGTCTGACTCAGAGAGTTTTCTGTTTTCAATGATGAAATGCTGTTGGTTTAGTGGTGACACAGCTGTAGTTAGTTAGTAGCAGTAGTACTGGTTCACATCGTTTTAAATATAAGCACTTTAATTTGAAATAATATTTCAAATGAAAGTGCTGATGGCATGCAAAACAATCCAAGATATTATCTTGGGTTGTTTTGCATGGCATGGTGTTTGGTGGGGCAGACTGGGTACTTAGGGGGGCATTGCCCCCCCATGCCCATGCCTAGAACCTCCCCTACATACATTTGACTAAAGAATATCTAACACGTGTCAGTCTAAAAGCTCTAAACTTTAATAGGTAATTTAAAAATAAATACAAAAGGAGTGAATATTTAAGGAGCAATCCTATACAGAGATACTTAATCATTCTTACAGGTCACAACTTTTAGGTTAGAGATTTAGTTTTTTTTTCTTTAGTTTTAATACCTGGGCATTTTGCAGTCCGGGGGCCAAATGCGGCCCTTTGGCTGACTCTGACCGGCCTGTGAAAGGGTACCGTGGTTTATAACCAGTGGTCCGGGGACCACCAGTGGCCCTTGAGAGAGTTCCAGTGAAATATGGAAAGTTGGTTAACCAGATGTAACTCTTTGATTCATCATCTGAATTAGCCCAAAGTCTACACATTCAATCAGAGAATGTAAGAGAATGGTCATTTTTGTTATCCTGTTTTGTTTCCCAAATCCAGCCTGGAATTGTGGACAAAAACAAAAGAAATATTGGAGAAAGTTTTGGGATCTGTGGGGCTAAAATGTCATCAAATGGTGGTCTGTGGCTCAAATACTGAATAAATAGAGGACCCTGGTGTCAACATGGTTGGACTTACTTTTTGCTCTTACTTTTATCTTGAAATTAAATTAATATCACACAGACTTTAGTACAGCCTTTAGTCTTGGCACTCCACAATATTTTATGTATCTCATTTGGCCCCTTGGGAAAAATAATTGCCCACCGCTGTTTTAGTAACACATAACACTGGTAAATGTATGGTTAAGTGGAAAACACCCATGATAACCTCAGTGATTAGTTTTGAAAGGTTTTGGCCAACCCATGTGTAATACATTTTAAAAAGCAATGTCTACATGTAGACAGAAGAGGGCAGTGTAATACTATTAAATCTATCTCTACACTCCAGCCTATACTTAAAGGGATATTCCACTTTCAAAAAAACGTTTGGTCATTTTATGGTCTACTCAGTCTCATGTGAACACACCAGTTTATAAGTTACTCCTTTCAGTATTTAGATATTTGATGTTCATTTTAGCGCCTCCAGCTCCTTCCCATAGAAACCCATTATGAATTAAAACTCCATTTTAACCATGACAGATTATTCGAAAATAACCCATCTTTTTTTGGTGACTGATATTGTCCTCCTAATATGTGAGAGGGCTGTGGAATTTCATTTAAAGTTTTCATTCATTTTTAAAATATTGTTTTAGGGGGTAATGCCTCCCTAAATACCCAGCCTGCCCCCCCAAACACAATGCCATGCAAAACAACCCAAGATATTTCAAATTAAAGTGCTTCTATTTAAAATGATGTGAAACACTACTACTGCTACTAACTAACTACAGCTGTGTCACCACTAAACCAACAGCATTTCATCATTGAAAACAGAAAACTCTCTGAGTCAGACCTTTAGCTTTATGCATGCTGCGTGATGGTTGCAACTTCAACAACAACTGATGTTATTATTGATGCTTTACTTGACTAATAAAAGTCCTGTAACCAAAAATGGTATGGGAGCGACTTCATCGCCCGTGGCGCAAAGCGAGACGGGCGCTGAAGCCGCACCCATACCATTTTCTCTTGCACCTCCAACATGTTCTCTTGCCCCCCCCCCAAATGGGACATGTTACATCCGCCCCTGGCTGAATGAATGCTGACTGAAATGTGCACGCACGCACGCACGCACGCACGCACGCACGCACGCACGCACGCACGCACGCATCGCGCACACACACACACACACACACACACACACACACACACACACACACACACACACACACACACACACACACACACACACACACACACACTCTAATGGTTTCTCATATAGGGGGATAGACTGAAGAAAAATAATTGCTTAATCCCACTTCCGGCATTTCTGTTGCGTTTGTGTGAAACACACACACACGCGCACGCACGCGCACACACACACACAACACACACACACACACACACACACACACACACACACACACACACACAACACACACACACACACACACACACACACACACACACACACACACACACACACACACACACACACACACACACACACACACACACACACACACTCCCCAAACAGCCAATTTCCCGTGAAGTCATCAGGGTGTGACGATGGCAGCTGCCTAATGGCCACAACATTTCCAACATTTTCCATCCAGCAAAGTCAATTGTATTATTAATCCTTTAGGATTAGCAGCTTTAATTCACAACACATTTCCAAACTCAAAAAGTTCTTATTCCTTCCAGAAAATAAGATGAAAGCTGTTCAGGTTAATGTTTAAATCTGTCCAGAGCTGTGAGGTTTCTCTCGTCAAACTGGAGAGGGATGATTTCAGGTTCTCAACTCAGTCGCTCCACAGATAAGATTGAAGGAGTTTAAGGCATGTGTGTCAAACTCTGGCCAATGGGCCAAATTTGGCCCGTTGTGTAATTTTATTTGGCCCTTGAGACATTAAAAGAAAAAAGGATGCCACTCTGAAGTTCATTTCATGGTTTATTTACCTCGGAGGGCAGACTATGGCATGGACGCGTTTCGCCCCTAAAGGCTTTCTTAACACACATGAGACATGTGTGCCCTTGAGACATTATTAAATTAAAGGGGAAGACCACCCATTTTCAACATTTTAATATGTCAATAATATACCTTGGAGATGTCGTGTGGACATGATAAAAGAAAAGTTCTCCCAATTCTGTATTTCCTAAAATGGAGGTCTGAAAAAATCATTAACATGGTGAAATACATCTGATGACATCATCAAGATGTATTTCACCATGTTAATGATTTTTCTTTCAGACCCATGTTTCCTGAGAGGGCACAAATGTGAACCAAATGGACCCGCTAGGGTCCATTTGGTTCACATTTGTGAAAATTTTGAAAATGGGTGTTATTCCCTTTAAAAGGTTAGTTCGTTCAAACTTGGCCCGCGGCTTTGTTCAGTTTTACATTTTGGCCCGCTCTGTGTCTTAGTTTTACACTCCTGTTTTAAAGAGACAGAATCTCAGAGGAATAAATGCTGGAATAAAAGTGTTTATTTAAAGTCTTGTTAAGACCACATATTTGCAGCAGCGCTATAAGGCCAAATTAAAACTTGCAATCAGTTGCAATATAATTCCCCAAACTGTGGTTTGAAAATGCAACGTTATTAACAGTTCACAACAGAGGAAAGAAGCCATCAGAAATGAAGCAAAAACAATATGCTGGACAAATGCGATGTCATTTCTTTGATTTAGAATAGGGGTTTTCAACTGGTGGTCCAGGGACCACCATGGGACCATGGGATGTTATGGGTAAATATTGTCTGGGCAAAAAATAAACAAAAAAATAAAAAATAAAAATGTAAATCACTTTTTTCATGTTCCATAGGGTTCACAGAACAGGAAAAAATATTGTTTACAAAAATCTTTATGAAATGTCCATTTACAGTAAATACACAATTACATACAGTCAGTGGACTCTTCTCCATGGCCACCACCACCCTATCTCTGCCCTCAATTTCAATAAGGGAAGAGTATATATGCCCACTTGCTTCTCCTGTCAGTTGTGCATCGTATCTTGTATCTCTGGAGCCTTGGCCCCCCTCGTATTCACCCCCCCCCCCCTTCCGTAGCACCACTAGATCTATAACTCTGGATATCGTAAAATTCATTTCAAACTCTCAAGAATAAATTCTATTTAAACATCCTAATTACTTAACTTTCAAGCGCCTACACATTTAGAAAATGCTCTGCTCTAGCACATTCTAGCACTAGGAAGACTAGAAAAGCCTAGAAAAAAAGTGGCCGGAATTATCATTTGCTTAAATTCATATTTAAATTTTTTTCAGACGACCAAAATTTCTGAGATGATAGAATGATGAAGGATGATGATGGTCATGGGAGGAGAACCTTCTGAAAGCTTCATGGGCAAAGATGAACAACTTTAAAATATCAACAAGTGCGAGTTCATTTTTGCAGTTGGCAACACTGTGGCAGTGGAGCTCTCCGTGGTGCTGAATCAACAACTCTGTGGATGGGGGGCACCAGGGAGAGCTCCACTGCTCTCTTCAGCACTAGGGAGAGCTCCACTGCTCTCTTCAGCACTATGGAGAGCTCCACTGCTCTCTTCAGCACTACGGAGAGCTCCACTGCTCTCTTCAGCACTACGGAGAGCTCCACTGCTCTCTTCAGCACTACGGAGAGCTCCACTGCTCTCTTCAGCACCACGGAGAGCTCCACTGCCCTATTCAGCACTACGGAGAGCTCCACTGCTCTCTTCAGCACTACGGAGAGCTCCACTGCCCTCTGCCTTTCAATGTTGTCCTTTCCAAATAAAATGTTAAAAGGTGTTTGTGAATGTCACGAGTGAAAAATGTGTTATTGTGCATCATCTTTTACTTGGTACTGTGGTGTTGTTCCGTGTTGAGAAGACTGAGAATGCTCTGAAGCACAATGAATTTGATTTTTATTTATACACTACACCCCTTGTATCTACAGCATACCTGGGCATCATGCGGCCCTGGGCCCAAATGCGGCCCTTTGACTGACTCTGACCGGCCCGGGGACCACCAGTGGTCCTTGAGAGAGTTCCAAGTTAAATATGGTTAACCAGATGTAACTCTTTGAGAGCGTATAAATGACACCAAATGGACCCTTGTGGGTCCATTTGGCGCTAATTCATCATGTGAATTAGCGCCAAGTTTACACAACTAGAGCATGTGGAAGATTAATGGTCATTTTGATCTCAATTTGACTGTTCTGTTTGTGAAATCCAGCCTGGCGTTGTGGACAAAAGCAAATTAAATCTTTAGTTTTGTGTCTGTGGGGCTAAAATGTTATCAAATGGTTGTACTCTGTGGCTCAAATGCTGAATAAATTGAGGGCCCTTGTGTCAAAATGGTTGGTCTCACTCTTAGTATTGTCTTTAGATCAAATTAATATTAAACAGACTTTAGTTCAGCCTTTAGTCTTGGCTTCTCCACAATATTTTATGTATCTCATTTGGCCCCTTGGAAAAAAATAATGGCCCACACCTGTGTTAGAATATGGTACCGAATATTATAATTGTGCATCTTTTATTTTGTAGTGTGTTGTTACAACGAGGAGGACGCATGTTACTTCCTGTTGTGCTAAGTTACATCAGCGTCTACACTTTCTTCGTAGACTCAGATTGTTTGGAGTCAGTTTGAATATTACGTTGATTTTCTACAGGGCAAGCATAGAGTCAATCCTGAGATATGGGATAGCTAACTGGTTTGGTAAGCTAACTGTCAAACATAAATCTCAGAATGAGAGACTTATAACAATGGCTGGAAAGATCATGGGCTTGTCTAGCCCCCCGATCACCCCAAAAGCCATCTTTGATCAAGCTGTACTTAAGACAGGCTCAAAGCATTGTCTCTGACCCATTACATGTTCTCAACTTCGAGTATGTGACAATGCGAACAGGCAGGAGATACAGAGCTCCACCGTTGATAAAGTATAACAGGTATAGACGCTCATTTGTACCTCTCTCTATTAAGCTCCTCAACGGTGAGAGCATTTAGCCCCCAACCGTGGTAGGGTACACACTAGGGTGTATATATCTATGTGTGCAACTGTATTGTCCTATGTCTACTGTTGTCTGTCTGTACGTCACTGTATGCAGCTCTGGTCTCTGACTCCAAGACAAATTTCTCCCACGGGAGACAAATAAAGCTAACCTTGAACCTTGAACTTCTTCTGTGTTGAAAAGACAGAGTGCTCAGATGCACAATGCATTTAATTTTATTTATACAGTACACCCCTCGTATCTATAATATACACACAACAAATACTCTTGAACCTTGGGCCTGTATATATGGAACACACAAACACATCCTTACACCTAGAGGTTATTGTGTGAGATTTTCCTCATTTATCTCAGTAAATACATTTCATAGTCCTGTACAGTATGTGGTTTAGTTGTCAGCAGAATGGAGGAGTTGGTAATTAACCAACGAGCATCTGTGATCCGTTTCAGAACGGAGATAAAACCTCATCTTAACCTCCCCCCCCCCTCCCCCCCCCACACATACAGGGCGGATCTAGGCATGAGCCAAGAGGGGCCCAGTCCGCCCCACCAAATGCCCAGTCTGCCCCACCAAACATGATGCCATGCAAATCAACCCAGGATATTTCAAATTAAAGTGCTTCTATTTAAAATGATGTGAAACACTACCACTGCTACTAACTAACTACAGCTGTGTCACCACTAAACCAACAGCATTTCATCATTGAAAACAGAAAACTCTCTGAGTCAGACCTTTAGCTTTATGCATGCTGCAGCATGATGCATGCTTCAACAACAACTGATGTTATTATTGATGCTTTGCTTGACT
>CM076984.1:45999495-46059495 GCA_039105355.1 Benthosema pterotum | reverse complement strand
TATGTGGAATGGTCTTTGCAACCAAATTCCACTGAAAAAAAGTCGACTCTTAGTGAGTCGACAGCAAGTCATTACCTCCAGAACAGAGGTTTTCAACCAGTGGTCCGGGGACCACCAGTGGTCCTTGAGAGGGTTCCAGGTGGTCCCCAGCTAAGTTGGTTAACCAGATGTAACTCTTGAGAACGCTCTCAAAGAGTTAAAATATTCATCGTGTGAATTATCCCAAGTCTACACAACTAGAGAATGTAGAAGATTGATGGTCATATTGATCTGCATGTTGGATTGTTTTGTTTCTCAAATCCAGCCTGGAATTGTGGACAAAAGCAAAACAAATCTTTAGTTTTGGGGTCTGTGGGGGTAAAATGCCCTCAGATGGTGGTCTGTGGTTCAATGTGCTGAATAAATGGTGGGCCCTGGTATCAAAAAGGTAGAAAACCACTGCTCTAGAACATTATCTCTTGTCAAAATATTTTTTATTTGTCAAGCTCACATACTGGACGTTGACTATTGACACTGCTCTCTGACACACACAATAGTAGAAAACTAAAAGCAATCGGCCAGCAATAAACTGTACTGTATAACAATAACTTATCACACCTTAGCCCTGCATGGCTATTATTCCTCTAATAATAGCCATGCTTCCGATACATTGACTTGTGGTAACATTTAATTGTGGGCGCACTTTGCGTGCTAATCATTCCCTGTGCACTCACCCATTAAATAATTCCAAAGATGTGTGGCGTCATATAGTCCTCTACTTTCATATCCATGTCAAAGTTGTGGCACAAAACGCCTATTTATAGTCAAACATCTCTACTTTTCACGAGACGCACACAGACATCTCTCCCTTCGGGCAAAAGGGGATCATAAGAACAGCTGCACCTGATCACTGCAAACGTCATCATGGTAACACAAAAAGTTTGGGGAACACAACTGCCTGGTGCACTGCGATAGGGGCTGGGTAATTAATCACACCACCTGCCAATTGTGTTCCCCAAACTTTTTGTGATAACAGTAACTTATCACACCTAAACACAGAACTTTACCAGCCTGACTCATAAGCCAGACTGAAACAGCTGTTGGGAAAAAAGCAAAGCAAAAGCATAGCAAATCAAAGCAAAGACACCACCTCCAACAACATTATTATCCATCCAGGCTCGTAGTTTCCTTCATGTAACCTTTGAATCTGGTTCATTACCAAAAAGAAATGATGTGAAATCACATCCAACTCAGACTCTGGACTCAGGTTAGCCGCAATGCAACTCTAGATTTATTTCATAATGGGATGAATTTAAACTCTCCATTGACTCCCAATGACAATGTTTCATCTGTGATCTGCTTGTATTAAACAATGTTAAACTCACCAATATATTGCAGTATGGAAAGCTTGAATTATCCTCCTTCTATCTGCAAAGCGTTTGTTTGATAAAACTCTGCCATAGAAATGTTATGAGCTACTTTCTGTCAGTAAATAAAAGCACAACACTACTTTATAAGTACTGTAGACACTAGAACTAGAACAACAACAGTAAAGTCTCTGGTTTAGCAACAGACTCAGTGACAAACAGCCTGCACCCAACCAAACACAGTGCTTTTATAGAGCACAGGCCAGCATGATTGGTTGAAGGCAGGGCCAGGTGATCACAGGCCGACCAATGGGAGCTGATGCAGTGATTGGTGGCTGAATACTGGTGATTATGGACCTCATATAGAGATGCGCAGTGACGTCACCGCCCCGGTTCCGGAAGTCTTTTCCCCATTCATTTTTCTCATAGACTTTTCGAAAATAATTTATATCAACACGATCACGCCGCGGACAAAGCCAACTCGAGTCGTGACGAATCATGATGACACACACAAACTTTTGGGACAATAAAATAATTATGAAAAACGAAAAAAAAAGTCTTGTATCATGCCGTTTTCTACTATATTGTGTTTGTTGTCATGATTTGTCACGACCCAAGTTGGCTTTGTCCGTGGCGCAATCGTGTTTTTATTAGCCATTTTCGAAAGGTCTATGAGAAAAATGAATGAGGAAAAGATTTCCGGAACCGGGGCGGTGACGTCAGTGCGCAACTCTATGTTCACCAGCCTTAGAAATAGACGCCAACTCATCAACATTCACGCCATGGACCCAGTCCAATATAGCAGCTCTTTTTCTGGAACAGGGGCGGTGACGTCACTGCGCAGGTCTATAGAGCCAACTTTTTAGCCCCAAATCAAAATAGATATATATATATATATATTTTTGCCTGTTTCCCCTCTGTATGTTGCTTCTACTTTGATGCTGCAGCTGTTTCCCTGCAGACAGACAATTGCTTCATCCTTCAGACAGTCCAGAAATTTGCCAACAAATCATGAAAAAAAAAAAAAAAAGTTGATCCCCCCCTCCCCTTGACTGGGGGTATGTGACCCGGTCGGGGGAATTGAACCCAATCATCCCGGTCTCAGGGCGGAACACTCCAACCGTTTAACCAGCCTGGTATTAATTCTTTATTAGCAGAACATCTCACTATGGTTTCAAGGATCAGTGAATGTTTGTCTGCTCTCTCCGACACAAAGGGAAACAGTTTGTAATTGCTGCATGAATGAACGAGGCAACGCTAAGACCCAATTATATTCTCACGAGGCCCAAACTAAATCCATTCTGTGTTCCGACAGACAGACAGACAGACAGACAGACAGACAGACAGACAGACAGACAGCGCGTCATCTGGGGGATGAATTCATTCCTGCCCTGGTTTGTTTGTTCGTCTAATTTGTGGACGTGTGGTTTTAACCAAATCAGTTTTGTTAATGTGTTTAATCCATTCAGGCCCCGCAGTGCAGTGGTTTATTCGCATGTTTGAAGTATTTTAAATCTCTCTCTCTCTCTCTCTTCTCTCTCTCTCTCTCTCTCTCTCTCTCTCTCTCTCTCTCTCTCTCTCTCTCTCTCTCTCTCTCTCTCTTCTCTCTCTCTCTCTCTCTCTCTCTCTCTCTCTCTCTCTCTCTTGAAAGAGAGAGAGAGAGTGGAGGATGAGGAGAGGAGAGCAGAGCACTGTGCCAATGACAAGTACCAAGGATTAAAAGCTCTGAAACCAAGTTGTAAATCCTCTGTTACTCCAGGAGGTATTATAGACAGCGCTGCTGCTCAAACACAAAATGCCGACGACGCGTAGGGTAGACTTTTTCCCCGTCAGCGTTAAAATACACCCTGATACCCGATAAGGTGCATTAAAAAGGTGTTTTCTGTTTGGAGCCCCCTCTCTCTCTCCCCTCTCCACACACCCCTATCTCCTGCTCTCTCCTCCTATATCTCCATCTCTCCAGCTGGTTTGGTGAGATAAACTCCTCCCTACTGGAATGCTCTCGGCTCATTGGTCCAGGTGATGAACACACGGCGTCCAACCAGCTGTCAGATCATTAGTCTCAGGACTGTGGCGACTGTGGAATTTTTGAATGGATGTGGAAGAGTTGTGACATTGAGGGGTCGGAAACTGAGCTCACAAACTGCTGTTCATGCAGCCTGAATAGGGACAACGTAGAGTGGGAAATATAATTTGTTTTCAACAAGGACGGCGCAAATAAGAGCTCTTTTAGGCATGTGTGAAACATGGCAACTGTTTTAAAGTATTGTACAGTAACAACTAAAGATGCTGTACTATAGCTCCAAAACGATTTTAAAATCAAGGGATTTAAGATCATTAAAGCTGGGCTGTTGCCTGAGTTGAATGCATTTCTGCCTAGTTGTCACAGTTCAATAGAGGTCTATGTGCAGTAGCTCAATACAATTTTGGACGGGAGTGTCATAACTCTGTCCCACTTTGGCTCTGCTGTCCGTCTCCTCTCGGAACCGCCCAAAGCCTCGGAAGTATTTCAAAGGGCCGCACATCAACATTCATCACAAGACCATTCACAACACCATTCCATCACAGCACCATTCACAACACCATTCCTCACCGCACCATTCATCACAACATCACACACATGCAGACCACAGAACCACCAGACACTTATCTCAGAATATTCTGATATTTTAGATTTCTTTTCAAGCAGACAGATTGAGTTTCTTTCATAGAGTTGTTTTGGAGCTGATAAATGTCTCAGAGAGTTTATAAGGTGGTAATTACACCTGAAGCAGCAGCTCTAGTTGAATAACAATGAGACGTTTCTCTGTGTTCAGAGCTTTAGGTTTGGCATCCAATCCTCTCTGTTCCGTCCCTGTTGCTCAGTGCTATATATGATCCAATCCTCTCTGTTCCGTCCCTGTTGCTCAGTGCTATATATGATCCAATCCTCTCTGTTCCGTCCCTGTTGCTCAGTGCTATATATGATCCAATCCTCTCTGTTCCGTCCCTGTTGCTCAGTGCTATATGATATATTACCTTTAATGGTATTACACTATAGACAGTGAATTTTGGCCTGGCGACGAGGACAGTGGCATCGTCTGTCCACTGCCTTGGGTAAGGTCAACACCGTTGAGGCGACAGTCTGGGACTTTGTTCTAATGCCACTCTATTGGCACCAGATAGAAATCACAATCCGTGCTTCAAATATTTAAAGGTAGGGTAAGTGATTTGAAATTCATCCTGTAGTTCCAGCCTGGTGCACTAGGGGCGCCAAACAGTAGCTACACTATGTGAGCCTGCTGCTCGATCCTGATTGGAGGAAAATTCGCCACCACCTGGGGAACTTTTATTAGCTCCTCTGCTAACGTGGGGGAGGGGGAAACTCCATATATGGTTTCCACACCTTATAATAGAGCATTTTAACAGAAAAAAAATATTTTTTGGTGATATCTGACAAAAGTGAAATCACTTCCCCTACCTTTAATAACATCCTTTCCACCACAACCAGAGGGCTGTGTTGAGGCTCTTCCAGGAAGTTTTCCCTGTGTGTAATCTGGTCAGTCGCCACTGGGTGGTGCTACACACCTAACAATCTCCACACTGTTATGCAGAGGTCTGTGGGGAACAAAAGTACATGACATCTTAGTATTTTTTTTACTGGTGGATGTAATCAGGGGCGGATCTAGGCATGGGCATTTGGGGGGGGGGGCAATGACCCCCTAAATGCCCAGTCTGCCCGACCAAACATGATGCCATGCAAAACAACCCAAGATATTTCAGATTAAAGTACTTCTAATTAAAATGATGTGAACCACTACTACTGCTACTAACTAACTACAGCTGTGTCACCACTAAACCAACAGCATTTCATCATTGAAAACAGAAAACTCTCTGAGTCAGACCTTTAGCTTCATGCATGCTGCATGAAGCTGATGTTATTATTGATGCTTTACTTGCCTAATAAAAGTCCTGTAACCGAAAATGGTATGGGTGCGGCTTCATGAAGTCGCCCCCACGCATCCCGGATTGTCCAGATTGTCCCAGATTTTCATGGTCTGTCCAGGAAAAAATAAAATAAATCCTGGACACTTGAATGTCCTGGATTTTTATACATGGTCAACCGTCAAAAGTATTTATTTTTATTTTATTTTATTTTTTACACGGCCGCAGATGTAATTTCCTTGGGTTTATTAGGACTGTAGTAGGTAATAAAAAAGAAATCACTTTAAAATTTTGAAAGCAAATATTATGTATTTAGGACCATGTTGGAATGTCCCCTCCCATCGCTAAAATCCCTAAAACTAAAGAAAGCAAGGAATGTAAAACAATGAACAGCCATCTTTTACTTGCTCTAATAACAACCTAAAACTAGGCCTGTTGAATGAGTAAAAAAATGTAATCAAATTAATCACAGCTTCAAAATTAATTTAATCATGATTAATCACCATTCGAACTATGTCCAAAATATGCATGTTTTCCTGTAGGCGATTTCAACATTTAAAAAAAAATAAACAGAATCTGTGAAAAAAATAACCATTTATCTTTAAAATATTCATCAAAATAGGTGATCTACAAGCCCTCAATGCTTGTAGATCCTCCAGCTATACTCTATGGCTCTGGTTACAGGGAGACACAGCTATATGTCTCTGTAAAACTATACTCTATGGCTCTGGTTACAGGGGGAGACACAGCTATATGTCTCCGTAAAACTCTACTCTATGGCCCCGTACACACAGTTATGTCGCTATGTCAAGCCATAGAGCCACATTGACACAGTGACACATGGGCCCAGACCTGCATTTCCCACAACACCTTGCAGGATTTGGGCGGTGGGAGGAGACGCGGAATCGGATGTAAACGCCTCAGTGTAGTTTTCTTGCAGAGTTGAGCTGTTTGTGCGCTTGCAGAAATTGTTGGACAGCAGCTCACATTACTGAGCTTTCAGCCGCAGCGGCTCACTCTACCGCAGTCACAGAGCAGCAGGGCCGGATTTAGCCAACCCTACTACTAGGGTGGGCTGGAAGAATGGCAGGGTGGGAAACCCCAAGTTTTTCATATGAAGCAGTGGTTCTTTTTGACACCAGGGCCCACTATTAATTCGGCGTTTGAGCCACGGATAGGGTTGCCAACTCTGAGATCTTGGAATAAGGAACACTTTATACGGCCACGCGGCAAAGCAGCGCGGTTATTAGGTTATGTCTGCGGTTTTCTGGTGGAGCTGTTGCCCCTGTGACCCAACTACGGATAAGCGGTTGAAGGTGGAGGGATGATTTCACATACCATATTAACCTTTGGGGTCAGTTAAGGCATGTTTACTGTGGTCAGTAAGGAAGAATAGGCCGGTAGGCCTATTGTGCTGTATAAATGTTAATCAATCAAAAAGTAGTCCATTGTCTTTATAACATTAAGAATCCCGATAATATGTTTTTTTAATGGGCAAAAATTGTATTGAAGCCTATGCACACTTTTATTAGACTTTCTAATAAATCGCCAACCATATTAGCCTACTGAAATAGCCTGGCTATAGGCATATACCCACATCAGCAGCTTTAGGCAGGAAAAAGAAATAGGCTAGTACTTAACATCTTGTAAAAAGATACAAGCATACCAAATCGATCTCTGGGTGCAGTTTCATTCATGAGAACTGAGTCTGTGACAGTTGTTGTGGGGGGTTTGCATAACTCTCTTACTATATGGCTCTGGAAGTTTGCAGAACTCTCTTACTCTATGGCTCTGGGCACGGCAGGACTTGGCACACAGAGCAGCAGCGCTACCAGCGCACCGCGCACACACACATGCAGATCTGCAGCCACGGGGAGGTTTTGGTTTGGTTTCTGCTCGTGAGAAGTCCTGTGTGCACTCACCACAGAGCAATTGTGCTGTATTAAATATATCTCCTGTTTTATTTCGTTCACTACTGTTAAATTCAGTGTTGATGTTTGTGCGACGGATCGCACAGGAGGCATTTAGGGAAATACGGAACAAACCGCGTTCCGTATCGATTCAATACGGAACGCATCATTTAGTGTTCAATTAAGGAACGATTCCGTATTATACGGAACGGTTGGCAACCCTAGCCACGGACCACCATTTGGTGACATTTTAGCCCCACAGACACCAAAACTAAAGATTTATTTTGATTTTATCCACAATTCCAGGCTGGATTTGGGGAAAAACAGTCAAACATACAGATCAAAATGACCATTATCTTCTACACTCTCTAGTTGTGTAGACTTGGGCTAATAAGATGATGGATATTTTAACTCTTGAGTGTAACTCTCAAAGAGTTACATCTGGTTAACCAACTTTCCACCTGGAACTCTCTCAAGGACCACTAGTGGTCCCAGACCACTGGCTGAAAACTGTTATTACCTTTCATTGGGTGGGCAGGATGCCTGTTTGAGGGGGCCCTGCCCCCCTCTAAATCCGGCCCTGAGCAGCAGCAGAGAGGAGCGCAGATCACAGCGGCGCATCCAAACAGCACCCAGCAAAAGGATAAAACCCGACGTTTGGAAAATGCTCTCTCACTGGCCATCCCATCATCATATAAAGATATTAACTAAATGCAAAGTTGCATTATGTTGTAAGGCTTATGCGGAGCCAATCACATTTGTTTTGTTTCGCCACAATTTATGATTAAATCATATGAAAAGAAGTAGCGGGCCATGCCGCAATGAACCACGGACGAAAGCACTGAAGTAGAAAAAATAAGCAAAACTAAACTAGATTGGCTATTTTTCGGGGCTTGGCGGCACCAAGAAACAAACCCTCCTTTCTCTCTCTCGCCAAGACGAGCGCGCTTTTTGGCAATACTTTGTGATTACAGTTTTACATCGATCAGACTCAAACTCCTGTGCGTAATGCGCGTCTTGCTGCGTCTCCCAAACCACAGACATGCAGCTTTTTTGGCCACTTTATAACCACGGCGTGGGACAAAGGCAACTGCACAACTATACATGTTTCTATAACCAAATTAGTTTTGCAGGCATTATGTGGTCAATGGCCAGGATGGCACATTATATGGAACTTAATGCAGTGAAGGAAATAATAACGATCAAGGCCAACCAGGCCCCAGCAGCATCATTAGGGCACAGAGACCACAAACCCGACGTTTGAAAAACTCTCCTTTTCTCACGATGACATCTTCACAGAAACATAGCCTGATTAAACAAATAGAACGTTACAGTAAATTGTAAGGATTATGCAGGGGCAATCACATTTGTTTAGGTTTGCCGTATTATTATTTAAATACTATGATGAAATGCATCAGTTGCAGCGGCATCTCCACATGGATATGAGAAGATATGATGATCAACACAGCTGCACACAGCTGCGCTCCGATGAGAGAAATAAAAGGCGAGGGATCGGATTATTTTTCCGGGCATTTCATTCATTAATGTGAGTTCAAAATACCATAATGACTCGTCAAGACTCCACAAGTCATTAAGAGAGATTATAGCAAAGGTCTTCAGTTCTATACAAAATAGGCAACACATAGGCCTACATAGCCTACATACTAAAAATCACACTGATCTCACACAAAAATAATAACAAAATGTAATATTAACAATGTCACATTATGTACTGATTATTTCCCTCAACAGGCTGGTGAAAGCTTCTGTCTGTACTTGCCTCCATAGCTCTCTTCAGAAAACTATAGGGAGGAAATGATGATGGGCGTATATGTATTTTATACAATGTTTAATGCACAATTCAAACTTGAATTAATAATCGGGACTGGAGAGGGAGCGAGGAGAGGAGAGGAGGGAAGGGACGTCGCGGACACAGAGCCAAAGAGTGTAGACAGAGTTAGCCTACGCCAACTCCGTTCACTTCATGGGGCAGTCCAATGGCGGCTCTTGTACATAGACTTCTATTGAGAATGGGACACCAGGGAAAAGTCCTTGCCTCAGCTTTGATGGTCTTAAATCCCTTTATTTTAGATAGGCTACATACACAACATAAACACTAGGCTACAGAGTCTTTAGTCGTTACTACAATACTATTTTAAAACACTTGCCATGTTGCGCTTATGCCCTAAAATATCGCCACCCTAATTGCAAACAATGTATTTCCAACTCCTCTATTTAACTGCATGAACAGCAACTCCTAAACGTCACTCATTACTCCACAATCTCGTATTGGTTCGCTTAAAAGCCCGCCTGTGTTTGACATATGGTGGGAGTGTTTGACATTGGTGAATGCCTACTGAAAACTGATGATATGATGCCTGATGCCCCCTCCCCCACACATGTCAAAGTGTCATGTGTCACCGTTGTAGGCATGTCAGCGGTTATGTGTCTGTCAGCCCACGCCCCCTTCACCACGTGGTTCACACAGAAACCAATAGGAGAGAAGCAAGGAATGGAGGAACTTGGATATTGTAGTTTTTTTCTGTGGCAAGCGAGTAAAGGAGACTGGATTCAGATAGGATTATGCACGGAACTGACAGCACTGAGGTGCTTTATTGAGTGTTTTAGAGAAATTATATTATTATATTAGGGGCTGATTGTTATTTATGCACCAGGCAGGGCTTGTGCAGATGTGATTTCGTTTTTTATTTGAATGGATGCACCAGGGGATATGGGTGTTTGGAAAACTACACTCAGATGTGAGGATATCCTCATTGCTTCTTAGCCACTACCCAGATCCTGCAAGCATTGTGGGAAATCGAGGATCTGGCCATATGTCTATCTATCACCATGCCATGACAGGCCATGTATATCTGAACGCACCCTATGGCTCTGGTTACAGGGGACACACAGCTATATGTCTCTGTAAAACTATACTCTATGGCTTGGTTACAGGGAGACACACCAGCTATATGTCTCTGTAAAACTATACTCTATGGCTCTGGTTACAGGGAGACACACAGCTATATGTCTCTGTAAAACTATACTCTATGGCTTGGTTACAGGGAGACACAGCTATATGTCTCTGTAAAACTATACTCTATGGCTCTGGTTACAGGGGGAGACACAGCTATATGTCTCCGTAAAACCCTGCTCTACACATTTCTTTCAATGAGAAAATGCTCAGCGGGTTGAGTCAGTGTGCACATTGATTTAATTGCGTTAATTTTTTTTTATCAGATTAATCAACAAAATTAATTTAATCCCATTAATTAACTATTTTCAATAGCCTTACCTAAAACATGAACCTTGGTTGAAAAAAAACTAACGTTGTCCTTTAACATTTGGCCTGTGTGAATCCACCACAGTGCAGGCGTTACAGCTTTCATCAGGGCCGGATCTAGAGTGGGGCAGGGGTGGGCACAGGCCACCCAATCAAAGGTAATATCAGTGGTTTTCAACCAGCGGTTTATTTCTTACACTCTCAAGAGTTAAATTGTTCGTCATCTACACAACTAGAGAATGTAGAACCTAATGGTCTTTTTTATCTGTATGTTTGACTGTTTTGTTTCCTACAGTAAATCCAGCTTAGTATTATGGACAAAAGCAAAAGAAATCTTTAGTTTTGGGGTCTGTGGGGATAAAAATGTCATCAAATGGTCGTCCGTGGCTCAAATGCCAAATAAATAGTGGTTGAAAACCACTGCTTCACATGAAAAACTTTGGACTTGCCCACCATGCCATTTTTCCAGCCCACCCTAGTAGAGTTGGCTGAATCCAGGCCTGGCTTTCATTCACAACTACAACCATACACACAGAGGCCTGTAAGATAAAGCACATCCACTTTATTGATTGCTGTAGAGATTTTAAGTCTTAATAGTAATCAAAATAGGCTACTATACATGTATTGTTTGCTGTAGCAAATTTACTATCATAGTAAGTCTTAGAATTATAATTATAAATAATGGAAAGAAAATAATCCCAATGTAAATGCACAAAATCTCTACTGTGTGCGTGTACTGTGTGCTGCATCTGTCCATAATCCCGATAATCCTAATATTGATAATAAACTTTATTTATGTGTAAAAGTGTGGACAAAAGTCTTAAGATGTGTTCATTAAAAACAACAACCAAAAAAAAATCATTCTATACAACTATTCTTAGGTGTCAATTCCAATACACTACAGAAAACAGCAAAAAGAAAGAAAAATAAATGAATGAAAAAGGAAACAAGCCCAAAACACCTTTATCCGCTGTATTCTGAGGTGGAATAGAAAATAGTACGAAAACAATTACTAAAAAATACAACAGATTAGAAATACAGGCGTGTCAATCGGTGAACAACTGCCTGTTGATCGAAATGATGATTCAACCTTGAAGTCATACTGTGTCTGTAATGAGCCCTTCTCAAAACCAAACCCCTTTGGGGCGGAGTTTAGTCACTGTCCAATCACTTCCAGTCCAAACAGTTTAGCAACTGTTGCTATGTAGCCTCGACACCCAGGCTTTCATTTTCGTTCGCCTTGCGCGAAAACGGAAAGCCTGGACTAACGCACGTTGGAAAGTGGCCTTCAAGTGGGAGTGAACCTTCCGGGGTGGGCGTCGCTCTAAATAATGTGACGTAGAACAGCAGTGGACGGGCGTGGGAGGGGCCGGAGATGACGACACGTTAGTGAGATCAAATCAGAGCGCAGCACTTCCGCCGTGTGGATCCCACGACACCCCGCCCCCCAAGGCCAAAATCATTGAGGGCTAGACCAGGCTAGTTGCTATGCAGGTCAAGCTTTCCTCTTCTGACCTGCCTATTGGACAAGGACGGATTGGGGGAGGGACTTAGTGTAGGGCATTGTTTTTTGTTACCAATTCTGGGCTGATGAAACGCTATGAAACACAGACACGCCGTGATTCAAATATTAACATACTAGAACTACAGAATTATTAAAAAAAAGAATGCAAATCTTTTAAAGCAGTGGTTTTCAACCTTGGTCATATCGAGGCTCATTATTTCTTCAGCGTTTGAGCCACGGACCACCGTTTGAAAAGATTTTTTTTTACCAAAACTTCAGCATTTTGTTGTCATTGGGATATGATTTTGCCCACAATTCAATTCCATAATTGTGTAGACCTCTTTTGAATTAAAGGCATATTAAGTGATTAGACTTAATTCAAATAATTCTTTCCTTCTTTTTTTTTGCTAATCCGCTTTACTATAGAGGCTCGTGGCGCTCAGTTTGGGCTTTGGGAGAAAAGCCTTTTTCGTCCAATCAGGTTGAGAGGCCGCTTCCTCCAATCAGCAACTTGTTTCCGGGCGGACCGGAGAGTTTTCCCAAATCACTGAATGCTCCTGGTAATAATGCAGATGTTTAACAACAAACAACTCTTGAGAGCCAGAACTGAAACCCTCAAACATTAAACTCATAAGGTTCCGTTTTCTTTACCAATTCTCTCCATCATTTTAGCTGGGGACCCCCTGGAAACACCTGGAGGAGCAGTGGGGGTCCCTGAACCACAGGTTGAACCAGGGCGGATGTAACATCTCCCAATTGAGGGGGGGGGGGGGGGGGGGGCAGGTGAAAATGTATTGTATGGGTGCGGCTTCATCGCCCGCACCCATACCATTTTCAGTTACAGGACTTTTATTAAACAACTTCCGTTGTTGTTGAAGTTGCAACAGACACGCAGCATGCATAAAGCTAAAGGTCTGACTCAGAGAGTTTTCTGTAGTCAATGATGAAATGCTGTTGGTTTAGTGGTGACACAGCTGTAGTTAGTTAGTAGCAGTAGTAGTGTTTCATTTTAAATCAAATTATTTTAAATATAAACCCTTTAATTTGAAATATCTTGGGTTATTTTGCATGGCATCGTGTTGGTGGGGCACACTGGGCATTTAGGGGGATCTAGGCATGGGGGGGCATTGCCCTCCCAATGCCTAGATCCGCCCTGGGTTGAACAGCACTGCTCTAAAGGAGGTAGTGGTGAATGTTAAAAGGAGGATTGGTAGTGATCCAAACCCAGACCATCTGGTCCCCAGAGAGAGACTCTCCCAAGTCTGCACAACTAGAGAATGTAGAAGTGCATGTAGAATACAGATCAAAATGGTCATTTTGATCTGTATGTTTCACTGCTGTGTTTCCCAAATCCATGCTGGAATTGTGGACAAAACAAACTCTTTAGTTTTGGGCGTCTGTGGGACTAATATGTCATCAAATGGTGGTCCGTGGCTCAAATGCTGAATGGATAGTGGGCCCTGGCATGAAGGAGTTTGACAACCACTGCTTTAGTGCTAAGCAGGATCCTTGATTGTGGGTAATTGTAGGTGGAATGTTAGCCTACAGTATATTGCATGTAATGGCAGACTTAAAAAAAAAAATAAAAAAAAAAATACCGTCAAGAGTTCAGTTATCAAGACAATTTTTGTAGTTCATCTAGACAACATTAGACATCATGTCTTTATTTATTTTCTTTTTTCCTTATTTTTTCTTACAAAGACAGTCATTAAGAAAACGGATGTGTACAGATGCCCTAAATACATGATATATAATCCAAAATCCCGTCCAAATTGTTGCCGGGCAGAGCTTCCGAAACATAACGAAGAAACGTAAATCATGGGTGTCAAACTCTGAAATTTGGCCCGCCGTGTAATTTCATTTGGCCCTTGAGACAAATTAAAGGGGAAGACCACCCATTTTCAACATTTTAATATGTCATTAATATACCTTAGAGATGTTGTGTGGACATGATAAAAACAAAGTTCTCCCAATTCTGTATTTCCTAAAAATGGAGTTCTGAAAAAAATCATTAACATGGTGAACATCATACATCTGATGACATCACCAAGATGTATTTCACCATGTTAATGTTTTTTCTTTCAGACCCCTTTTTCCTGAGAGGGTACAAATGTACCCTCTCACGAAGATTTTGAAAATGGGTGGAATTCCCCTTTAAAAGGTTAGTTCGTTCAAACTTGGCTTTGTTCAGTTTTAAATTTTGGCCCACTCTGTATCTGAGTTTGACACCCCTGACGTAATTAGAAGGGGGAGGGAGGGGGTGGGGATCGGATGGGATTGGATGGGGACCGGCGGCCGAACAGCTCCTAAAAAATCTCTATAAAAACAGTCCCACTCGTACTACAAATGAAGTACAGTACAATAATAATTGCACACACACAGCACTAATGTAAAGTGCCTTTGCTTTAGGTGCTGACGCAACAGTTTGCTGTGAATGGCTTTCGATCGATTAAGAACAACAAAAACACGACCAGAAGAAGGAAACAAACACAACTCTGACAAAAAAAAAGGTTTGTATAAAGAGAAGAGGAGAGGTTGCAGAACCGATTCACAGCTTCGCACTGTTCCCGAATAATACTATTTGGCCGTGGGCCGTGATTCATCCTACACTTTGTCCAACTGTATCGAATGCTTTGAGCGCATCGCATCGCACCGATCCGTGTCCGAGTACAAAAACACCTCCAACAACCGGGTCCTGAGACTACCTCCTCCGTGTCTTGGTGAGGTCCCTGGAACGGTTGGGCCGGCGTTCCACTCCCGGAAAGCGGTATACGCAGCGGCATTCACACTGGTGATTCACTGGTGTGAATATGCCCTTAAGTCTCATGTAAGATGAATTTAATCCAGTTTGAGTGTTAGGAAACATGGAGGTCATGGAGGGTTGTTCATAAGCCCCACAGCCAAAGTCGTACCAAAAGCATTAAAAAAAATTGCACCCAATTCCTTCCAACTGCTTGAAGAGTTGGATTGGGTGTCAAGCGAGGCCTGGTGCCACGCCCATCACGGTGCCTCTGTCCTTCAGGTCCATACGAGGCGATACTTAATGTAAAAGTCAAGCAAAATATTATACCACAGCTGAATTGGACGCCTATAAAAAGAACGTGAGTGTGTTCGGGAATGGGAACTGTTTCTGCTTGGTGCTCTGGATGTCTCTTGTCCCGACAGCCACAACAACACCCGAAAAATAGTAGGACAGCACAGTAAAGTACGCAAATATCCTTCACCCGGCAGCGACTTGAAGACAGACAGAAGAAAATCCACAGATATCCAGCGGCGTCCCTTCAGAGCATATACCTGGGCATTATGTGGCCCGGGGGCCAAATGCGGCCCTTTGGCTGACTCTGACCGGCCTGTGAAAGGGTACTGTGGTTTTCAACCAGTGGTCCGGGGACCACCTGTGGTTCTTGAGAGAGTTCCAGTTAAATATGGAAAGTTGGTTAACCAGATGTAACTCTTTGAGAGCGTAAAAATGTTTACACTCTCAAGAGTTAAAATATTCATCTGAATTAGACAGAGAATGTAAGATAATGGTAATTTTTGATCTATGTTTGCCTGTTTTGTTTGTGAAATCCAGCCTGGAAGTGTGGACAAAAGCAAAATAAATCTTTAGTTTTGGGGTCTGCGGGGCTAAAATGTCATCAAATGGTGGTGGTATAAATTGAGGGTCCTCGTGTCAAAATGGTTGCTCTTACTTTATCTTGAAATTAAATTAATATTACACAGACTTTGGTTCAGACTTTAGTCTTGGCTTCTTCACAATTTTTTATGGATTTTTTTATGGATCTCATTTGGCCCCTTGGGAAGAATACTTGCCCTATAATGAAGGCATCCCAGCGACGATGGAGTTAACTGGAATTCACGGCGTTGGAGACGTTTTTCTGCCTGTTAGAGAAACTCTCTCCTCCTCCGTAGGGTTTCAGTTTGACACAGAGCAGGGCTGACGTTGGCTGACACAGACACACCGGCTCACTTTACCCCAATGGCTGGAACAAAAAAAAACAAAAACGATGCATATCCAGTGTGACATGTGGAACATGATTATCAGCGCCAGCAGTGGCGTTTGCAATTTGGAGCCCTAGGTAAGATTTTCGCTCCAGGGAAAATCTCATATTATAGAACATATTATAGAACATATTATATGTGTTTTAAATGTTCAATTCTAGCTATAGAGGACAAGTATAATATATTCATCCATATTAGTCTTATTAGCCTGGTATCCCTTTAAATGGGAATTCCACCCATTTTCAACAGTTTTTTCGGAGAGAGTACAAATGCAACCAAATGAACCCTAACAGGTTCATTTGGTTCCATTTGTACACTCTCAGAAAAAAAAGAAGCGTCTAAAGAAATCCATTAACATGGTGAAAATACATCTTGATGATGTCATCAGCACTTGGACCCTTATAGATCTGTAGTACCGCTCTCAAGAGTTAAATTATATTTAAACATCTGAATTACGTAATTTTCAAGAGTCCACACAATTAGTAGCTGGAGAATAATTGTTATTTTGACCAACATTTTGCCAGTTCTCTTTCCCAATTGTGGACAAAAAACGTGAAACTTCTTACAGTAGTTGTGGGTGAGACAGACTAAATTCAACATCACAAACTGTCAACGTATAGTAGCTTATACAAGAAAACCTTCCAGTTCTCCCCGATCTATTTTTCATTATAAGTGCATTATTCTTAACAGTAAGTAACATCACCACTATTTCAACGCTCAAACTTTCTTGGGGGGCCTTGAAATGTATTGTGTTATTATTATTTTTTATGTGTAGGCTAGATCTTGTTGAGCCGGTCATTTTGAAAGTAGCTCTCAAGTCAAAAAGGTGCTAGTGTATGTAGTTATGTAGCAGAATCTAGTTTACTGGACGTTTCGTGAAGATTTTTTAAACCATGTTTTTTTCTGTTCTATGAACCCTATGGAACATGAAAAAGGTGGTTTACATTTTGTATTTTTACCCAGAAAATATTTACCCATAACGTCCCATATAATGTAATAATTATAATCATTCTTTAAGAAGCACATGCTTCTGAATCCATCCCAACCATTAGTTTTGCTCCCAAACACTCCTTGGGTTAGAATCAGCCATAGAAATCATGGAAAATGTGATGAGGTCAGCACATTTGGGCAAGTATCTATGGCAAGTATCTATGGCTATGTTTTTAGGCCAAGGAATGTTTTTTGTGCAAATCTAATGCTTGGGATGGATTCAGAAGCATGGAAAAACCCCTAGTTTGACATGTCACATGTGCTTCTTAAAGGATGATTATATTTTTAATTCTTACATTATATGGGATATGGGATATTTTCTGGGCAAAAATAAAAAATGTAAACCACTTTTTTCATGTCCCATAGGGTTCACAGAACAAAAAAAACATGGTTTACAAAAATCTTGATGAGATGTTCACTTAAATACACAATGACATACACTATGTGGGCAATCCCTGGTACAGTAAATGTGCGACCATCATCAACATGGAACCTTAACTATCATGAACAGTGGCTTCTTCCAACCGTGTTAGCACACCTTTATCTTTTACAGGTGACCAGCCGTGGTTTAGCCACTGGAGCTTCGTCAGGGCTGTGGAGGAGGAACCAAAGATGGAAGGACCGGCACTGTGTTCAGACTGGATCCTCTGGATGCAGCCTGAGTTAGGATACGTCTTCATGTACTGCACAAATCAGGAGGCGTGGTTGGTGGTTGGTTGGTTGGTGATTGGTGGGTGGTGGTTGGTGGTTGGTTGGTGGTTGGCTGGTGGGCGGGGCGGGGCGGGGCGGGCAGCAGGGCGAATTAAGGAGCTCAAAACCGGAGCCGCGTTTTTGTCCGAGTTCAAATACTCTCCTGTGTTTTTCCTCCCCCTTCCCCTGGACCCTCCCCCTCCCCACAGCAACCCAATCGTCTCCTCCCCTCCCCTCCCATCTCCTTAACCCCTCCCCCTGTCGTGGAAATTTGTTTATAAACATCTTAAAACGTCCCTAGTAGTAGAGTTTGTTATTTCAGTTGCCTAATGCTCCAATCCTGTTGGATGGATGGGTTTCATTTGTGACTGACCATTTGTTGACCTATGTCCTGAGTGCTAAACATAGGTTGGTTCTTACGCTATATAAAAGCTTTGTGAAGACATTGTAATTTGAACCATTTGCTGGGAGGTTTCCGATACGTGATGTAAGTTGTCATGTAAGTAGCTTGGGTTCCGACTCGAGTAAAAAAAAATCAATGATACATTTCAATCTGAGTTGTGGTCTCGCTTCATATTTTGTTGTGTATCTTGTTTTTCTGAGCGCGCGCACACAGGTCTACTCTGCAGTCCTCCTGGAAACCCTCCACCTCACCCCCACCCCCCTTAAATTCCCCAGAGTCGTCTGATTGGCTGGTTGGTGGTGCTGTCCAATCACATGCCGGAGGCGGCCTGCAGTCCCATGCTGCTGCTGCTGGCTGGGTGTCCCAGACAGGAGGGCAGTGTCTGGACGCTCTGGGGGAAGTCGTGGGCCAGGATGCGTCCGTTCTCCCCTGATCCTCCTCCTCCGTCCATGGCACTCACCATCCTGGTCAGCGTGGAACAGCGCAGAGCGTCGTTGATGGACAGCTGGTGAAAAGCAAACATAAAAAACACACTGTTAGAACTCTGGACGAGACCTGCACTTTAGAGTCTATCAGCGGTAGTTGCGGGGGTTGCTGGATCCCGCTTCTACCGTTATCAAGCGATAATTCCCAGTAGGCTGCATATTAGCACCATCTTATGGAGGAGGCATGTTGTCTGGGAGCCTACTCACTGATAAGATGACAACTGTGATCTTATCCACTGATAACAGTTAAATCTGCTTGCAGTTAGGTTTAGGGGTAGGTTTAGAGAAGGGTGTAGCAATGTTTGTAGCAACCCGTAACCGTTACGGTTGGAGGGGGCTAGGGTTTTGCGTCTCGGAACAATGGGAGTGGTAGCGGGTCCATTTGGTTCACATTTGTACCCTCTCAGGAAAAATGGGACTGAAAGAAAAACCATTAACATGGTGAAATACATATTGGTGATGTCATCAGATGTATTTCACTATATTAATGATTTTTTTCAGACCTCCATTTTTAGGAAATGGGTGGTCTTCCCCTTTAATTTCACAATGTCTCAAGGGCCAAATGAAATTACACGGTGGGCTAAATTTGGCCCACGGGCCAGAGTTTGACACCCCTGCTCTAGTAGATCTCACTGACTGCCGTCTGACTCACAGACACACAGAGTGTTTATATTAATACCCAGAGGAGCAGGAAGACTAATAATAATGCAGTGTTTAGGGCTATAGAAGTAAACAGAGTGTGATTTGTATATTATATTATATTATCCTCCCCATGGGGGGATGTTCTATGAGAACAAAGATGACAGCAGCAAAACGTTGCGTCTCCTCCTGGTCTGAGTCTCTTATTGATGAAGAAAACCCTGCTAGGAAGAAAACAGCATTATTTACATGCTGGTCTTTGCCAGTGTTGCCAACTTGGCACCTTTGTCACTATATTTAGCTCTTTACCAGACCCCCTACCGCCAAAATGAGTGAAAAACTCCTGGCGGAAAATCTAGTGCTTTTTTGCTGTATGGTGAGTTGGGGTGAAATTGGTTGACAGGCGCCAGAGATCAAACCCTCCTTTTTCACTATTTTCCTCCTATGACACAGTCCTCCTTCCTTCTTAGAAAGGACCATTGGATGCTTGAAATGTCTTTGATTGTTATTCATGCCATCATGTTTGGTGGAGCAGACTGGGCATTTATGGGGCCATAGGCCCCCCCCCCCCCCCCCCCCCCCCCCCATCCATGCCTAGATCCGCCCCTGATGGGAGTTATATGAAGTTGAGTTTCCAGAGTCGCGGACCGTTGGCTTTTATCGTCTTTCTACGTAGCCTCCAGCGGCGCGGACAGACGCATCAGCATCCTCATTTTGGTGTCTGCCGGAGCGGGGCAGGGGCGGCAGGGGCAGATCTAAAATGTCCCATTTGGGGGGGGGGGGGGGGGGGGGGAACATGTTGGAGGGGCAAGAGAAATTGTTATGGGGGCGGCTTCATCGAAGTCGCACCCATTTTTCGGTTACAGGACTTTTATTAGTCAAGTAAAGCATCAATAATAACATCAGTTGTTGTTGAAGTTGCAACAGACACGCAGCATGCATAAAGCTAAAGGTCTGACTCAGAGAGTTTTCTGTTTTCAATGATGAAATGCTGTTGGTTTAGTGGTGCCAAAATTGTAGTTAGTAGCAGTAGTAGCGTTTCATAAAAAATAAAAATAATTATAAGCACTTTAATCTGAAATATCTTGGGTTGTTTTGCATGGCATCGTGCAGGGCCAGACTGGGTATTTATGGGGGCATTGCCCCCCATGCCCATGCCTAGATCCGCCCCTGGGGGGCGGGGGAGTGTATGTGGGCACAGGGAACCGAGCTCTCATCACTTTTACGGCTTCATTCTTCAATTTATTACAATGGAAGCCAGTGGGCCTGGAAGTGGAGCTAATGAGGCGATTTGTGGAGGCTCATTTTGGCGCCGTGCACGTGTGTGTGTGTGTGTGTGTGTGTGTGTGTGTGTGTGTGTGTGTGTGTGTGTGTGTGTGTGTGTAAGGGGCGGATCTAGGTATGGGCATGGGGGGACAATGCCCCCCTAAATACCCAGTCTGCCCCATTCCCAAATACGATGCCATGCAAAACAACCCAAGATATTTCAAATTAAAGTGCTTCTATTTAAAATGATGTGAAACACTACTACTGCTACTAACTAACTACAGCTGTGTCACCACTAAACCAACAGCATTTCATCATTGAAAACAGAAAAACTCTCTGAGTCAGACCTTTAGCTTTATGCATGCTGCGTGTCTGTTGCAACTTCAACAACAACTGATGTTATTATTGATGCTTTACTTGACTAATAAAAGTCCTGTGACCGAAAATGGTATGGGTGCGGCTTCATCGCCCGTGGCGCGAAGCGCCACGGGCGATGAAGCCGCACCCATACCATTTTCTCTTGCCCCTCCAACGTGTTCTCTTGCCCCCCCAAATGGGACTTGTTACATCCGCCCTGGTGTGTGTGGGTGTGTTGCTGCTGCGTATTTTCCCATCCGCCTATACATGTCTCATTTGTAACGGATTCGGTTTCCCAGCGAAAGACGGTGTGATTCAGTCCGTTCCACACACGGACTGACAATAAAGCATACCGGGCATTTTACCGGTGGACCGCAAGGATTTCTGGCCTGCTGAGATGGACTGCTGTCACCATCTACTGGCCTTTCTGTGCATTGCAGCATCAACACCTTAAAGGTAGGGTAAGTGATTTGAAATTCATGGTGTAGTACCAGCCTGGTGCACTAGGGGCACCCAAGAGTAGCTACACTATGTGAACCTGCTGCTCGATCCTGATTGGAGGAGAATTCACCCTCCACCTGGGGAACTTTTATTAGCTCCTCTGCTAACGTGGGGGAGGGGGAAACTCCATATATGGTCTGCACACCTTATAATAGAGCATTTTAACAGAAAAAAAATGTTTTGGGTGATATCTGACAAAAGTGAAATCACTTCCCCTACCTTTAATTATTTATTGTATACAGCAGTGCTTTTCTACCTTTTTCATACCATTAGCCCACTATTTATTCAGCATTTTAGCCATGAACCGCCATTTGATATTGAGTTTAATCTCTCGGACCCAAAACTATAAGGATGTTCAAGTTGAGAGAGTAAAATGAAACCAAATAGACCCGTGAGGGTCCATTTGGTTTCATTTTACTCTCTGGTGGCCTGGTATAGGCTTCCCAACAGTCCCGTATTATGCTAGCCTGGCTCAGCCCTGAATCAGCACCTTAAAATACTACCTTATTTTTTCTTTGTGATTCAAGGACTGGCTTCCTTGCCTTTGGGGCCGTTTTTGTCGGTTGGAAATCCATGCCCAGCACCTGATTGGCCAACAGCCCTGTCACTCACTTCGTTTCACTTCATTATTTTGCATGGCATCGTGTTTGGGGGGGCAGTCAGGGCATTTAGGGGGGCATTGCCCCTCCATGCCCATGCCTAGATCCGCCCCTGAATGCGTGGGGGACCACCGGGCATTGATGGAGCGCTCTAATTGGATCTGCTCCGTTGTTGCTTTAAGCCCAAACAGAAGAAAGACCAGAGACTGGACTAATAATGTACCGTCTCAGTACTGTAGGATCAGGTGTCTCATTAAAACAACTCACAGAGACCCGCAGTGAAGATTAGTCATGGCCTGATGTTTGCTTTGCAAATAAAGAGCATTTCATCATGTCTGGATTAGTTTAACACCTTCTTGATTCTCAGTGTAGAGTTGTTATTATATTAGCACCATTGTCTAATGCATACCCGGGCATTATGCGGCCCGGGGGCCAAATGCGGCCCTTTGGCTGACTCTGACCGGCCCGGGGACCACCAGTGGTCCTTGAGAGAGTTCCAGTTATATATGGAAAGTTGGTTAAGCAGATGTAACTCTTTGAGAGCGTTACACTCTTAAGAGTTAAAATACTCACCATGTGAATTAGCCCAAGTCTACACAACTAGAGAAGGTCCAAAATTCAGCCTGGTATTGTGGACATAAGCAAAATAAATTTTGGGTTCTGTGGGACTAAAATGTCATCAAATGGTGGTCTGTGACTCAAATGCTGAATAAATAGAGGGCCCTGGTGTCAGAATGGCTCTTACTTTTATCTTGAAATTAAATTAATATCACACAGACTTTAGTTCAGTCTTTAGTCTTGGCTTCTCCACAATATTTTATGTATCTCATTTGGGCCCTTGGGAAAAATAATTGCCCACACCGCTGGTCTAATTTCTAGGCTGTAGCAGGTGGCTACAGCCTCTGTCTTGATGGCCTCCAAAGTCTAGTATCTGCCCCCGGACCAAGGGGATGTCCCTTTGGTCTAGTGGTTTAGATGTTGGACTTTCAACATGGGAGACCTGGGTTGGAATCCCGGGTGTTACATTGGTGCCGTGACCCAGATCGGGTTTCCCCGTGGAAGGAGGTCAAAAGGGAGGTGAGTGTAGCAGGTGGCTACAGCCTCTGTCGTGATGGCCTCCAAAGTCTAGTAGCTGCCCCCGGACCAAGGGGATGTCCCTTTGGGCCCAGGTTCGAATCCCGGGCGTTACATATGGTCACTTTTTTTATTCAGCCTGTTCAACCAGTGGTTCAGGGACCACCAGTGGTCCCTGAGAGGGTTCCAGGTGGTCCCCAGGGTAAATGATGGATAGGCGGTTAGCCAGGTATAACTCTTGACAGCGTGAACATCCATTTGGTCCAAATGGTCCATTAATTTGGTTTCATGTTTACGCTATCAAGAGTTAACCCATTGTAGACTATCCCGATTCTAAAAATGTCTTTGAAATACTAACCTAAGTGTATTGAAAAACTTCAAATTATTGTGTAACACCATCACATTTTTGACATTTTTTGATTCTGTACATACTGTACAGAACGCATATTGGTGTTTCCGTCAACTAGGGTAAAACTACCACTAGGGGTTCCCGTCTACTATGGGTTTAAATATTAATCATCTGAATTAACCCACTTCATTAAGAAATGTATGCAATTAGAGAATGTAGACAGGCTGCCACCAACCTTCATGCGGTGAGACTCGGTCCTGGACTTGTAGCAGAACTCCACCAGAGCCACCAGCATGGCCAGACCCAGACCCCCAATGAGGATGTAGAACACCCCCGCTACGTTGGACAGGCTCAGGGCTGACGTCTTGTCCTGGGTGTGTGTGTGTGTGTGTGTGTGTGTGTGTGTGTGTGTGTGTGTGTGTGTGTGTGTGTGTGTGTGTGTGTGTGTGTGTGTGTGTGTGTGTGTGTGTGTGTGTGTAGGAGAGAGGAAGGATGAGTTGAGGACAACAACAACAGACACTGTACTACTAGTCCACACACCAACACACAATTACACACATTGGACTGCATAACGTCATACAAATACAATCACATACACACACACACACACACACACACATAGCCCTAATTCGTTCCCTCAATCCTCTCTGCTCACTCTGTAGCTCCGAGATGAGCTCACATGAAAGGCTTTGATAAAAAAATGGTCATTTTTGACCTATGTTTGACTGTTTTGTTTGTGAAATCCAGCCTGGAATTGTGGACAAAAGCAAATAAAGCAAATAAATCTTTAGTTTTGGGGTCTGGGAGGCTAAAATGTCATCAAATGATGGACCTCTGTGCCTGTGGCTTAAATACTATATGAATAGAGGTCCCTGGTGTCAAAATGGTTGGTCTTACTCTTACTTTTATCTTGAAACTAAATTAATATTACACAGACTTTAGTTCAGCCTTTAGTCTTGGCTTCTCCACAATATTTTATGTATCGCATTTGGCCCATTGGGAAAAATAATTGCCCACTGATGTAGAGTATTGAGGGAACGTATTGGGGTTAACACACACAGTGCGTTTTAACAACAGAAGACCATCACCTAAACAGCCAACCATCACCGGACAATGGCTGGTATTGTCCAACAGATTTTGTCAGGTATGGAGTAAGTCCCATCGGCTGAATGGCAGCAAATCAGGTCTGGGGCCTTGTGGTAAGCCAAAAGCGTTCACTACTAGATCTGAGCTTACCAAATAATTACCCATAATAATTAAAGCCAGCCATCAAGAGCTTCAACTCATGGTGAACAGACGAGTACAGTAATGTTAAAGAGGGGGTGCTGTGATTTTTGTATTTTTTTCCAATTTTGTACATGTTTAAGAGGTGACAGTATGTAAATAGACCCCTAGGTGTGTTTTTTATGTGCAATGATGTCTTCCCTTTGTATTTAGAGTTTCTTCCTGGGGACTGAAATTTTCCAGTTAAACGTGCCAATGAAAAAACTTCAATATAGTGAACTGGTTTAACAAACACTGTACACTTTTTTGGAAAAAAAAATCTTACTTTTCATATAATATCAATACCTGATGATCATGTTTTAGGGTAGAAAAAAATCATGGCACTCCATCTTTAAACAATAGGACTATTAAGGTTTTGCCGCCAATGGTGGGGCGTGCAACTGTTTGTTTGTATCAATGTATTTACAGCGATTCCAGTGACTGGTGATTCTTTTGTTAAAATGCACTGCTATTGTAGAAAAACTGATATATACAGCAAAATCCTGGAATATCCAGAGTTGATTCAATTAAGACACACACACACACACACACACACACACACACAACACACACACACACACACACACACACACACACACACACACACACACACACACACACACACACACACACACACACACACACACACACACAAACATGTATTATTTTACTTACCCTTTAAGAACGATATAAATCTACATAAATCCTGGGTTCATTAGTTTAGGGGATGTAATGACTAATGGCATTTACTTAGGCTGTATGTCTATTTAAAATGTGAACATTAAATTAGAAACAAATTCTTTTTGGGAATGGGTATATTTAGAACGGGGGCATATTTCTATATTTGTCATTAGTTTACAACTCTGAGGGAATATTCGTTGTTATCATTTCTGGTAGATTAAAGAAAAAAAAAAACTTTATAAACAGTAATTTGCACTTTTCAGCACAATCTGCTTGCATTCACATCCAGACAGACATGCGCACAGAGTCCAATCAGCATATACTGGCCTACATATACTGTAGGCCAAAGGGCAAAGGTCATTCCATATAGGCTAAAGGGCAAAGGTCATTACATACAGGCCAAAGGGCAAAGGTCATTCCATATAGGCTAAAGGGCAAAGGTCATTACATACAGGCCAAAGGGCAAAGGTCATTACATACAGGCCAAAGGGCAAAGGTCATTCCATATAGGCTAAAGGTCATTACATATAGGGCCAAAGGGCAAAGGTCACTGCATATAGGGCAAATGTCATTACATATAGGGCCAAAGGGCAAAGGTCATTGCATATAGGCCAAAGGTCACGGCAGCTCAACATACGTATTGTTCCTACAAAGAGCTTCGTTTGCTTCTCTCTCTCTTTCTCTCTCTCTCTCTTTCTCTCCCTCTCTCTGAGTTCCAGTTAAATAAGGAAAGTTGGTTAACCAGATGTAACTCTTTGAGAGTGTAAACATGAAACATGGTTTCATTTTTACACCCTCAAGATCAGAGAATGTTAAATATATTCATCATCCGAATTAGCCCAAAGTCTACACAATCAGAGAATGTTAAAGAATGGTCATTTTTGATCTGTATGTTATCATGTTTTGTTTGTAAAATCCAGCCTGGCATTGTGGAGAAAAAAAAAACAGTTTGGGGATCTGTGGGTCTCTCTCTCTCTCTCTCTGCATCTCTCTCTCTCTCTCTGCATCCCTCTCTCTCTCTCTCTCTCTCTCTCTCTCTCTCTCTCTGCCTCTCTCTCTCTCTCTCTCTCTCTCTCTCCGAGACAGAAATAACTCTCTCTGTTGCGTCGTTCTCTGGACGCAAATCTCTGCAAAGTGCTTCATTATGACCGGAGCCGCGCCAGGTATAGCTCTTTTATTAGAGTCATTCACATTCAATCGCCTTGATATTGTGCCAAGCGTTATGCTGTCATTATTTCATCAGCGTTGGATCATTGCGTCTCTAGGTGGGTCAGAGGAGGCCCTGGAGAATAAAATCAACGCACCCTCAGTTGACTGCTGCTATTAGTACACCTTAGCGAGGCTGCCTGGTTTGACTGAATGACTGCTTGCGTTGGCTGACTGACTTTGGAGTGGCTGTACCCGCTTCTACCGTTATCAAGCGATAATTCCCAGTAGGCTGCTTATCAGCACCATTTTATCGATGATAGCATGTTGTCTGGAGCCTACTCACTGATAAGATGACAACTGTGATCTTATCCACTGATAACAGTCAAATCTGCTTGCGGTTAGGTTTAGAGAAGGGTGTGTAGCAATTAGGGCTTTAACCAAAAAATCGATACATCGATTTGCATAACACGTGTCGACTCCAAAAAGCACGAGTCGATAAGTTGTTTTTTTTCCCTTCCTCCGATGGAAAGCAGTAAGGAGGTGGAATTCAACATTTACTTTGTTTTTCCCTTTTTTCTTTATGTGTGCGACGCGTGTAATTCAACTGTAATATTGGTTACTGTCACTCACGGACAGAAGTCTCTTTGAAGTTTCCTTTGCAACTCTATCGGAGTTAAGCCTTAATTTAGGCCTACCCATCTTATGCAGCTGCATGCGCAGCGCGCTTTGGCGCGTGCAGCGTTCCACTGATCATTACGTACACAGATCAGATCGAACAGCAAACAGTGTCAGAGAAATACAGAACTTCATCAACCAACACCTCCCCGTGTTACAGTGACCGTCTTGTTCCTCGTTTCGCATTAGGCTTCGCACGTGCTTCTGTCCGCGTCATTCTCATTAATTGACTGAATGGATCAGAAAAGAATAGCGGCAGCGATGGTGGTGTTGGAGGAGGAGGAGGAGGAGGCGGAGGCTACATGTAAATGGATCGTAATGTGGCCGCTGTTAGAACGACTCGAGCATGTCTTCTGTTGCGTTCTAACGTTGTGCGCTGTGTGCCAATATTGTTTTCATATTAAGCTTGCCACATGCTTCATGCGTAGCCTCGCGATGTGTTTTGTATAAGCACTGCGCGGCATATAGCGGCACCATTTGATCCCCGACCCCCCGAACCACCACGACGACCCCCCCCCCCCCCCCCCCATAAAACGATAAATCGATACAACTTCGACTTGACCTGTCCGACAAGTCGACTTGAAAAAATCTCAAGTCGTTAATGCCCTAGTAGCAATGTTTGTAGCAAAACACCTAGACCCCTCCAACCGTAACCCTAAGCCTAAATCCCTGACACTCAACCACGTCACAGACCATCAGGTCTGTGAGGTTTTACAAACAGTAAAACATGTAGTAGTTTGATCTATTGCATTAGTTCTACTGCAGAGCAAATCTTCTGTGACGTCATCACTATGACAGGTCATGTGACAGGCACAATAAAATGGCGACCGCCTTGGGATAAAAACATTAACTGTTTTTAAACTAAAGAGCTTATTCTATGTGTTTTAAATGTTCAATTCTAGTTATAGAGGGCAAGTATAATGTATTATCCATATTTGTCTCATTATGCAGGGTTCCTTTTAACACCAAAATGCAATAACAATACACAAAGGGTTAAGTAAGGCATGCAGCCCAGGCTGCAGGGAGATACTGTATGCGTGGGTGGGTGTGTTGACATTCCACCATCCATCCATCTCCCAGGGGTCTCGGATAGGCGGACTGACAGCGTACATATGCCTCACTGGGCTGATACTGACACCAAGACGACACTGTGACCCACTTGTACTGTTTTGAATCATGTCATACTACCAGAGCCAGTGAATCACGGCGTTGTAGTGATGCAGAAAAGCCATCCGACTCAGTATGCATTATTCATAACGCACAGCCCTGAGTGAACACTTAACGCTGTCTGTACTGTCACGAGTTTTAGTGTTTTAAGCATACTTTAGCTCATGGGTGTCAAACTCCGGCCCGTGGGCCAAATTTGGCCTGCCGTGTAATTTCATTTGGCCATTGAGACATTATCAAATTAAAGGGAAAGACCACCCATTTTCAACATTTCAATATGTCATTAATATACCTTAGAGATGTTGTGTATGTGGACATGATAAAAAAAAAAGTTCCCCCAATTCTGTATTTCCTAAAAAATGGAGGTCTGAAAAAATCATTAACATGGTGAAATACATCTGATGACATCACCAAGATGTATTTCACCATGTTAATATTTTTTTCTTTCAGGCCCATTTTTCCTGAGAGGGTACAATGGAACCAATGGACCCGCTAGGGTCCATTTGGTTCACATTTGTACCCTCTCAGGAAAATTTTGAAAATGGGTGGAATTCCCCTTTAAAAGGTCAGTTTGTTCAAACTTGGCCCGCGGCTTTGTTCAGTTTTACATTTTGGCCCACTCTGTATCCGAGCTTGACACCCCTGCATTATACTTTAGCTATATTGAAAGATAGCAGATCTACAAGCTCATACCCTAACCCCCTATGAGCTTGTAGGTAGGATATTTTTGCGTCAGAAACTAGAATGTAGCGTGAGAAACTACAATCTACCGCCGGAAATTAGAATCCATCGTCAGAAACTCAAATCTACCGCCTGAAATTACAATCCAGTGTCAGAAACTAGCATCTACTACCGGAATCGAGAATCAGCAACTAGAATATAGCATCAGATACTAGAATTTAGCATCAGAATCTAGAATTTAGCATCAGGAATTAGAATCTAGTATCAGAACCTAGAATCGAGCAACAGAAACTATATTCTATCATTAGAACATATAGAATCTAGTGTCAGACAGGAATCTAGCGTCAGAAAATAGATTCTAATGCCAGAAACTAGAATCTAGCGTGAGATACTACAATCTACCGCAGGATATTAGAATCTATCGTCATTCGTCAGAAACTAAAATCTAGCGTCAGAAACTGGAATTGTGTGCCAGAAACTAGATTCTAGTGCCAGAAACTAGAATCTAGCGTCAGAAACTAGAACCTAGCGTCAGAAACTAGAATCTACCACCGGAAATTAGAATCCAGTGTCAGAAACTGGAATCTAGCATCAGAAACTAGAATCTACCGCCAGAAATTAGAATCTAGTGGCAGAAACTAGAATCTAGTGTCAGGAAGTAGAATCTAGTGTCAGGAAGTAGAATGTAGCGTCAGGAACTAAAATCTAGTGTTAGGAACTAGAATCTAGTGTCAGAAATTATAATCTATCGTCAGAAACTATAATCTAGCATCAGAAACTAGAATCGACCGCCGGAAATTAGAATCTAGTGTCAGGAACTAGAATCTAGTGTCAGAAACTAGAATCTAGTGTCAGAAACTAGAATCGACCGCCGGAAATTAGAATCTAGTGTCAGGAACTAGAATCTAGTGTCAGAAACTAGAATCGACCGCCGGAAATTAGAATCTAGTGTCAGGAACTAGAATCTAGTGTCAGAAACTAGAATCTAGTGTCAGAAACTAGAATCGACCGCCGGAAATTACAGTAGAATCTAGTGTCAGGAACTAGAATCTAGTGTCAGAAACTAGAATCTAGCGGCAGAAACTAGAATCGACCGCCGGAAACTAGAATCGACCGCCGGAAACTAGACTCTAGTATCAGGAACTAGAATCTAGTGTCAGAAACTACAATCTAGTGTCAGAAACTACAATCTAGTGTCAGGACAAAATTGATTAAAGCAGTCATCAGTGTGAAGAAGCAGAGAGAGAGAGAGGCCAGACGTATATTGAGCTGCAGGGACCAGTCTAGGAGTGAGAAGAGTGGTGGCATCTCAGGGCTGGGAGCAGTCGGTTTTTAGTGCTGGTTTCGGGGTCAGATCAGGAGCGTGCTTCGGGGGGAGGAGGAGTGCTGGGCGGGTGGTGGTGGTGGTGGTGGTGGGGGGGATTCGGGCGGTGCTGCGGTGAGGTGACAACAGGACCGTTTAGTTTTTTTTAAAGACTGACCTTTCTGCCGGAGTCCTTGCTGCCACTGCAATCCCCCTTATCGTACCACCATTTGTTTTTCAGTTTGTCTAAGAGGGCCTGCTCATTGAATTTCAACACCGCGAGGTTTATCGGGACTCTTTCACACACACAGGCACACGCACACACACACACACACACACACACACACACACACACACACACACACACACACACACACACACACACACACACACACACGGTTACATGTTAATGCTGGATCTTGAGGTTATTACAGTGGCTTTCAACCCGTTTTCAATCTGTAACTCTTTGAGTGTGTAAAATGAAACCAATTTATATTTAAACATGAATTACTTAATTTTCAAGAAGATTTTTCTACTCAATTAGAAAATGCGGAATAATTGTTATTTTACCAACGTTTTGCCAGTTATCTCTCCTAAAAATTGCGGACACAAAACTCCAAAAAAATCCTTGCGTTTTGGGTCCGAGAGACTACACTCAACATCAAATGGTGGTCCTCTGTGTCTAGAAATGCAAAATAAATAGTGGACCCTGGTATGAAAAAAGTTGAAAACCACTGGCTTATTGTAAAAAATAAATACAATAAAAAAAAAACAGACACACTCTTGACACGCACACAGACATATAGTACATAGAGCATTAACATGTTAAGTTAATAGACATCAGTGTAAAAGTCATATGCATTAATAGCACACATCTGCCTTAACTGTGTGTCTCATTTAAGGCATAAGCTGTGTGTTTACTAGTGCATATCACTGTTGGGTAACCGGCACACTGTCTCTACCTCCAAATTATCCAGCCTATACAACTCACAAACAGCCAAATGAACTAAGCCTGATTAAATATTGCAAAGCCGATAACCAGAGAGGTTATTATTGGGGAGGTAGAGGTTACTATTGGGGAGGAGGAGGTTACTATTGGGGAGGTGGAGGTTACTATTGGGGAGGTAGAGGTTACTATTGGAGGCTGCAGAGAGGAGCTGGACACAGTGTGGGCTGCCGGTTACCCTGTCCCACCGTAGTGCCGGTGGGTTTGTGGTGGGTTTGTGGTGGGTTTGTGGTGGGCGGTTACCCGGCTGGGTAACTGACCTTGGAATCCCCTCCCCCGCTGCCGCACTCTCCCTTGTCGTACCACCACTTGTTTTTCAATTTGTCCAACAGGCCCTGCTCGTTCAGTTTTAACACTGCCAGGTTAACAGGGTTTCTTGGGAAACGATGATGAAAACCATTAGGGGGGAGAAGAACACTAAATTAGTCAGATTGTTTTTTTGTTTTGTTTTCGAACGGCGATCGTGTGGCGATCATGGCGGCTGCGGATCATGATGGAGGATGTCTGGATGTGAACAGCAACATGTTCCTGACATCCTGTAATGGATTGGAACGGCGGGTGCGGCGGCCATATTGGAGTCAGGTTTTACCAAACAGGACGGCAGAGCAGACGCGTTGGCGATGCTTTAGTCGAGGTTCAGATCTGTGCGGACGGACGGTGATGATAATCTCCTTTCACTTGCCACGAGCAATAGACCTTTCAGTAAGCTCCGCCGTCCCCGCAAGCTAGGACACTTTCCAGCCAGGCCCATTCATTCCAATGTAAATATCATGGACTTTACACAATAAATACTGGTTCATTTTTTGGAACCAGACCTTCAAAATCTCTTCCAAATCCATCAACAGGGCATGCCCCTATGCAGTGGAAAAATGTGTGTGTGGCATTTACAAATGGACCCTAGCTGGTCCATTTGGTTCCATTTGTACCCTCTCGGGAAAAAGGGGTCTGAAAGAAAAATCATTAACATGGTGAAATACATCTTGGTGATGTCATCAGATGTATTTCACCATGTTAATGATTTTTCGGACCTCCATTTTTTTGGAAATACATAATTGGGGGAACTTTTTTTAATCATGTCCACACAACATCTCTAAGGTATATTAATATGTTGAAAATGGGTGGAGTTCCCCTTTAATCCGTCAGTTTGACACTACTAAACTGTTGAGTCCACAACAACAACAACAACAACAGCGTTCTGTCCATGAAACCTTGACAAATGCTCTGGACAGCTGAAAGGAAAGCACACCAACCATCTGAAGTTCTGAACCAAAACACATCCAAAGCATCTCACGGTTGTCCGTCTCTCTGACTCTTTCTAGGACCATCTCCAAGTCGGGTTCATTTACTAGAGCTGGCCGGGAGATGGGGAAGAATACCATAATATAATATAATAATCAGTGGTTTTCAACCGTGTCGCCTGGTTTTATGCAGCTAAATGACAGTGAGTTGGTAACCAAATGGTCCCTGTGTGAGATCCTTAAATCTTGAGAGCATAAAAAAATGAATCATTTTTTTACGCTCTCAAGAGTTACACTGTTCTCATAACACCCGCATTGGCTAATTATGAATATGTCTACACCAGGGCTGCCCAAAAGGTAGATGGTGATCTACCAGTAGATCACACAGGCCATGAGGTAGATCACATGATGGTCCCCTAAAGTGTATAGATCTGTAACTCTTGAGAGCGTTAAAATGAAACCAAATTTTACCTTCTCAAGAGTTAAATTATTTCTAAACATCTGAATTAGAAAATGGAGAATTATTGTTATTTTGTCCAAAGTTTTTGCCAGTTCTCTTTCCCAATTGTGGACAAAAAACGTGAAAGTTATTAGCTTTGAGTGCAAGAGACTAAATTCAACATCACAAACTGTCAACTCAAACCCCCAAATACTGTTCTCAAACGTCAGTAAGTAGCATAATAAGAAAACCTTCCAATTCTCCCCCTCCATTTTTCATCATAAGTGCATTAATCTTAAACGCTATAACAGTAAGTAACACCAGGGGTGGATTGGCACATATTTTCCCACTGGGACAATTTTGCCTTTGCCAGGCCACCCTGGGAGGGGGCAGCTGGTTAACCAGATGTAACTCTTTGAGAGCATAAAAAATAAAACCAAATGGACCCTTGCGGGTCTCTTGAGAGCGTAAAAATGAAACCAAATGGACCCGCAAGGGTCCATTTGGTTTCATTTTTACGCTCTCAAGAGTTAAAATATTCATCATGTGAATCAGCCCAACTTAGTCTACACAACTAGAGAATGTAGAAGATTAATGGTCATTTTGATCTGTATGTTCCAGGCGAGCATCTAGCACATTCTAGTGCATTTTGGAAGTGCCACTAGTGCATTTTGGATCTTGTCCAGCAGGCCACTAGGTGGCGCAGGCCACCGGGAAAACTCCCTGTACTCCAGATGGCCAATCGGCCCCTGAGTAACACCATCACCACTATTTCAAAGCTCCAACTTTCTTTTTGATGTGTAGACCTTGCTGGTCATGTTGAAAGTAGCTCTCAAGTCAAAATGGTCTGGGCAGCCCTGGTCTACACAAACAGGTTGAGAACCACTGCAATATCGATTGAAGATTCTTCTCAGTGACATGCAGCCTTCACTAGGCTGGTTAAACTCTTCTGGCCATGCTTTGGTCGGTCTCCAAACCAACTGTGATGAAAGAGAGACCTTGGTGTGGAATTTACAAAAGGAAAAGTGTTTTTCTCCTTTTCCTTTATTTTTCTCCCCACTCATTCATTTCACAGGGTGTTTGTCTGTTTTTGGAGGACATTCTCTGTTCTCTCCAGACCAGACGGCTTTTAACTCACATCACAGCTGTAGAAGGAAAAAACCTTGGAGTTCTGTCTTTCAAAGGCAGAAAGACATTCACCGAGCATGGCGTGTGCGTGTGTGTGTGTGTGTGTGTGTACACACATGTGTGTGTGTGTGTGCGAGCGAGATGAGTAGTCCAGAGGCATGCTGGGTAAAGGACTGGTTAGGGTAACAGGAAGGCTCCAATCCAAATAATACCTGGCCCCGAGCATAGACAGAGTTACGCTGTCGCGAAACTCCCTTCACGTCATTGGATCTGTCCAAATGGCAGCTCGATGAAGTTGTGCATCACTATGTTAATGTTTTTATTTTTGGTCCTTTTTTCTGAGAGTATACAAAACGGCATTGGCACACTGTCAGGAAAATATTGGAAATGTCCCTCTTTTTGTCCCTCTTTCAGTCTGCCAACAGCCCTCCCGAAAGCTCAGTTTTATGACCCCTCAATGTCGCGACATTTCGGACTGGTCCGAGTGTTATTTGGGCCGAGCCTTCATGTATCCATTGAGCCTTCATGTATCCATTGAGCCTTCATGTATCCATTGAGCCTTCATGTATCCATTGGTCGGGGTGGAGGGGGGTGTATATAGGTGGGATGGGTGGATGCATGCATGAACTGATGGTGTTCGTACAGCAATGTTTCCCCCGCATGTCACAAAAAAATGGACCCTAGCAGGTCCCTAGCGGGTCCATTTGGTTCCATTTTGAAAATGGGTGGAATTCCCCTTTAAAAGGTTAGTTCGTTCAAACTTGCCCCGCGGCTTTGTTCAGTTTTATTAATTTTGTCCTACTCTGTATCTGAGTTTGACACCCCTGGTCTAGCTGTTCTTCTGACAACGGAAAAAAAAAAAAAAAAAAAAAAAAAAAAAGTTGTACATTTTGTGCTCGTTCATCGCCTACAATACCATTTAAGAACGTCCATTACCTAATGAGCGTCCAAACTCCCTGTGACAGTATCAGGCGTTGTGTAAATGCGTTCTAAATACCACACACTGCTCACATGGTAATTAACACCATGAAGCACACAGATAAGAAGGAGAGCATTTTGAGCACTTAATTGTCCACTCGCTCCCGAAGCCACCCAGACTTACTGCAGGGAGAGAAGATTAATTTCACCACTTGTCTCATCAGTTAATACGCTGTCCGGTTTTCTGTATGGAATCTAATTTGTGGAGGAAAATGTAAATCCTTATAGGTGCTAAAGTAAAGCTGTACTCTTTGACAGATGGACAGTAGGCTGAGTGGGTCAGACCTCAAGAGTTAAAATATTCATCATGTGAATTAGCCCCAAGTCTACACAACCAGAGAATGTAGAAGATTAATTAATTCATGTGTCTGTATGCAATCTGTATGTTTGACTGTTTTGTTTTCTTCCAAATCCAGCCTGGAATTGTGGACAGAAGCAAAAATAAATCTTTAGTTTTGGGGTCTGTGGGGCTGAAATGCCATCAAATGGTGGTCCGTCGTGGCTCAAATACTGAATAAATAGTGGGCCCTGTGATGAAAATGCTTGAAAACCACTCATAGGCAATAGAGGATAGTCTTGAGAAACTCAGTGGTAGAGACTGATTCATCCATGTATATATTATATACATCCAGATGAGCATCATCAACTGAGGCAGAAATCACTGCTATAGCCTGTTGTTTTCAGGTTCAGGACATGGAGGCTGGCATGATAAACGCATGGGGGAAAAAAATAAAATATAAAACATCTGTATCGGAGTGAATCCGCGACCTCCTTGGATGCGTGCTCTCGCTCCGTGCTCTTAAGTGTCGTGTCGGCGCGCTCCAGAAAACATGTTTTCCATTCATAATGGATGAGGATGCGAATTCAATCCGCGCTGCACCTTGTGAGCTTGTTGTTGTGCGTGGCGGTGTGTCTCGCACCGTTACAGCACCATTAGGCCTGTCTGAGGCGGCGTGCGGGCATGCGCAGTGTAGTGCATTCACTTGTCGACTAGTTGCCTGTCGACTAGTTGCCTAGTTTACTAGTCGACTAGTCGTTAATGTAGCAGGTATTAAAAATAATTATATTAAAAAAGAAAAAAGGTGGGGGCGGGAAAGGGGGAAGCCTTCCCCCTGACCTCCTGGGCTCCCGGCACTTGATTTAAGCCAGGAGCAGACCCTACTCGAAGCCAAGCACCTTTCTGTGGCAGAGGCGCTCATGTTATTATATTGTTTGTTATTGTAAAAGGAAAACTACACTGGTGACTATAATCCAGCTAAGATTTATGTTGTAAGACTAAAACAATATTAATAATAAAAATAATAATACCTCAGTTTTTATTAATTTCTTATTGACTAGTCAACTAGTAACAACAAGGTCGACTAGTGGTTTTACTTATTGACAATCGACTAGTCGACTAGTGGTTAATGCCCTAGCGCAGTGGTGTTTCCAAGCAATTTGGAGCCCCAGGCAGGAGCCCTGGGCTCCAGGGAAAATCTCCTGTAAAATGGCGCCCCCCCAAGCGATAAAATTATGAACTATTTTTAAACAAAATAACATATTATTTGTGTTTTAAATGTTCAATTCGGCAGTCTTGAAGTTCCTTTGCAGTAGAGCTACGTCACGCTTATCATTATCAAATAATAGTTATGACCGATGCCGCTTAGGTTGATCTACGTCACGCTACGTTGCTCACCGTCGCCGGTTTGGTACGATCCCAATGATAACGACAGTGAGCAGCGATCGCATCCTCCATTCAGAACGGACCAAAATAAGGGACGGACCAACCCGGAATTGGAAGTGTGTCGCCAACTAACTTGTCCGACGGGAAACATGGACCGAAATATGAAATATGACTTTTAGATGAAAAATCGCTGGCACTGGCTACCTCAAAAAATATGGAAAAGTGCTGGCACTACTGGTAAATGTCAAAAATGGATGCAAAAAGGTGTCAAAAATGTGTAATTTTTCGACCACAATGTACCAAATACATTGTGGAATACATTGCGTTGGCGACTCAAAAAAGGCGCTCTGTGTGTGGACACGATACCTTACACCAGCCAGTGCGCACGCGTGCGCACACACACACGCGCGCGCACACACACACGCGCACGCGCGCGCGCGCGCGCACGCACGCACGCACGCACGCACGCACACACGCACACACGCACACACGCACACACGCACACACACACACACACACACACACACACACACACACACACACACACACACACGTCCATTCAGGGGTTACCACTACATTATTGTAATAATTCCACCATGGAAACGACCCTGAGGCTGAATGGTTTCCTGAGAATTGCGTCAGGCATGGATAACATGAATCTGACAAAATATAAAGTGAGTGTAGCAAAGCGGTACAACAAAGCAGAGTCTCGCAACGCTCAAACATTATTCACAATGTTTTTTTTTTTTTTTTTTAAGGTTTAAAGGTAGTAAGTGATTTCACTTAATTCAAATATTGTTGTTTTTTTTGGCTAATCCTTGCTGCTATAGAGTGTGGTGACCATATAAGGAGTCCCCCCCCCCCCCCCCCTTAAGGGTCCATTTGGTTTCATATTTACACTCTCAAGAGTTAAAATATTCATCTTTAGCCAGAGAATTAGCGAGAGAATGTAAAAAAATGGTCATTTTTGATCTATGTTTGCCTGTTTGGCTTGTGAAATCCAGCCTGAAATTGTGAACAAAAGCAAAAGAAATCTTTAGTTTTGGGGTCTGTGGAGCTAAAATGACATGACACGGTGGTCCGTGGCTCAAATACTGAATAAATAGAGGGCCCTGGTGTCAAAATGGTTGGTCTTACTCTTACTTTTAGCTTGAAATTAAATTAATATTACGCAGACTTTAGTTCAGCCTTTAGTCTTGGCTTCTCCACAATATTTTATGTATCTCATTCAGCCCCTTGGGAAAAAAAAAATTGGCCACCCTTGTGTTGGAGTGAGTTGCGAGCCTCAGCTTTGACACCAGTGTTCTACGGTGTCCGTGTTCAACGGTTCGGCTCAGCGCGAACGACGGAGGGATGATTGATGTGCGTTGAGGCGTGTTATTTCGGGTCGAACATGCCGGGTTGTTGCGCTTAACGACCGTTAAATCAACGGTCATTAATGGCATGAAACACAAGGTGGTGTTGAAGTGGGGTTCAACATGCAAACGGGATCGGAATAAAAGCACAAACACAGTGGTTTTCAACCAATGGTCCAGGGACCACCAGTGGTCCTTGAGAGGATTCCAGGCTAAATGATGGGACAGTTGGTTAACCAGATGTAACTCTTTGAGAGCGTAAACATGAAGCCATTTTATGTTTTCACCCTCAGGAGTTAAAATATTCATCATGTGAATTTGCCCCCAAGTCTACACAACTAGAGAATGTACAGTAGAAGATTAATGGTCATTTTGATCTGTATGTTGGACTGTTTTGTTTCCCCAAATCCAGCGTGGAATTGTGGACAAAAACAAAAGACATCTTTAGTTTTGGGGGCTAAAAATGTCCTCAAATGATAGTCCTCTGTATGTGGCTCAAATGCTGAATAAATGGTGGTCGCGCGCGCGCGCGCGCACGCACGCACGCACGCACGCACGCACACACGCACACACGCACACACGCACACACGCACACACGCACACACGCACACACGCACACACGCACACACACACACACACACACACACACACACACACACACACACACACACACACACACACACGTCCATTCAGGGGTTACCACTACATTATTGTAATAATTCCACCATGGAAACGACCCTGAGGCTGAATGGTTTCCTGAGAATTGCGTCAGGCATGGATAACATGAATCTGACAAAATATAAAGTGAGTGTAGCAAAGCGGTACAACAAAGCAGAGTCTCGCAACGCTCAAACAATATTCACGATGTTTTTTTTTTTTTTTTTTTTTTAAGGTTTAAAGGTAGTAAGTGATTTCACTTAATTCAAATAGTGTTGTTTTTTTTTTTTTTGGCTAATCCTTACTGCTATAGAGTGTGGTGACCATATAAGGAGTCCCCCCCCCCCCCCCCCTTAAGGGTCCATTCGGTTTCATATTTACACTCTCAAGAGTTAAAATATTCATCTTTAGCCAGAGAATTAGCGAGAGAATGTAAAAAAATGGTCATTTTTGATCTATGTTTGCCTGTTTGGCTTGTGAAATCCAGCCTGAAATTGTGAACAAAAGCAAAAGAAATCTTTAGTTTTGGGGTCTGTGGAGCTAAAATGACATGACACGGTGGTCCGTGGCTCAAATACTGAATAAATAGAGGGCCCTGGTGTCAAAATGGTTGGTCTTACTCTTACTTTTAGCTTGAAATTAAATTAATATTACGCAGACTTTAGTTCAGCCTTTAGTCTTGGCTTCTCCACAATATTTTATGTATCTCATTCAGCCCCTTGGGAAAAAAAAATTGGCCACCCTTGTGTTGGAGTGAGTTGCGAGCCTCAGCTTTGTTCTACGGTGTCCGTGTTCAACGGTTCGGCTCAGCGCGAACGACGGAGGGATGATTGATGTGCGTTGAGGCGTGTTATTTCGGGTCGAACATGCCGGGTTGTTGCGCTTAACGACCGTTAAATCAACGGTCATTAATGGCATGAAACACAAGGTGGTGTTGAAGTGGGGTTCAACATGCAAACGGGATCGGAATAAAAGCACAAACACAGTGGTTTTCAACCAATGGTCCAGGGACCACCAGTGGTCCTTGAGAGGATTCCAGGCTAAATGATGGGACAGTTGGTTAACCAGATGTAACTCTTTGAGAGCGTAAACATGAAGCCATTTTATGTTTTCACCCTCAGGAGTTAAAATATTCATCATGTGAATTTGCCCCAAGTCTACACAACTAGAGAATGTACAGTAGAAAATTAATGGTCATTTATGATCTGTATGTTGGACTGTTTTGTTTCCCCAAATCCAGCGTGGAATTGTGGACAAAAACAAAAGACATCTTTAGTTTTGGGGCCTAAAAATGTCCTCAAATGATGGTCCTCTGTATGTGGCTCAAATGCTGAATAAATGGTGGTCCCTGGGATGAAAAAGGTTGAAAACCCCTGGCATAAAGGAATGTCTTTTATCCACATGCAGGACAGGAAAGGCGGCGCTGTTTTTCGACAGTGGGCGGAGCCCTTACCTGAGGGCGGAGCCCTTGGGCGTGGCCCTTACCTGAGGGCGGAGCTCTTACCTGAGGGCGGAGCCCTTGGGCGTGGCGATGCCGTAGCCTTTAGAGTCAAGGTTCCCTCCAACCTTCATGGTGTCGCAGGGCTTCCGCTGCTCGATGTACTCGTTCATGGTGGACTCCAGCAGGTAGGCGTACTTCCCCTTGGAGCGGCGGACGCGCATCATGCCCTCGTCCGTGGTCTTGACGAACACGGACGGGTCGGCCGACTTCATGTAGGACCACATCTTCTCGTAGACGGCGATCTTGGAGAGCTGGAAGAAGCGGGGGGCGGATGTAACATGTCCCATTTGGGGGAAGCAAGAGAACATGTTGGAGGGGCAAGAGAAAATGGTATGGGGGCGGCTTCATCGCCCGTGGCGCTTCGCGCCACGGGCGATGAAGCCGCACCCATACCATTTTCGGTTACAGGACTTTTATTAGTCAAGTAAAGCATCAATAATAACATCAGTTGTTGTTGAAGTTGCAACAGACACGCAGCATGCATAAAGCTAAAGGTCTGACTCAGAGAGTTTTCAATGATGAAATGCTGTTGGTTTAGTGGTGACACAGCTGTAGTTAGTTAGTAGCAGTAGTAGTGTTTCAAATCATTTTTTAAAATATAAGCACTTTAATTTGTAATTTCTTGGGTTGAAAAAATAGAGATGTGCAACATAATCTGTTTAGCGAAAAACAGTCCTGCAACCAACAAAACCAGATTTCAAAATTTGTCTCTGACTTTTTAAACTTTTTCACAATTGTTTTCAAAGACAGTTGAGGTCTTGTATTTAAAAATAAAATACAAAATAAAGCAGCAAGCGATCTCTGTTGTTACAGTACCTGTCGATAGCTTGTAAATCTGTTCTATTTTTGCATGCAACAACAAGCTCAGTTTAAACAAGTAACTTGGCATTACTTGCAAAGTACTTATTACCCATTTTTGCAGAGTAATCTCGTTACTTTACTTTTTGGAGCAAAAGTAGTAATATTACAGTAATATGTAATCTAAAATTCGTTACTGCCCAACACTGGTCATGCCATTTCTTTATTTCTAGGTGCTTTTTTTTGCACCACATCTCTTTCCCGCTCCCTGGCTGATGATCTAGTACAGGGGTCAGCAACCTGCGACTCAGGAGCCGCATGCGGCTCCAGAACACAGCCCTAGTGGCTCAGTGGATGTAGCATTATTACATACACACACACAAAATAATATAAACATTTCAGTCACCCAAAACGCGTTGCGCTGTCTGACAGTTGCCAGTTAAAGTAGCACTTGGCCATGTCAAAAAAGCCCAGCAGTTATCAGAGGTGGAGCTTTCAATCTGAACCACCCATTTTCAAAGGTTTTACTCAGTTTACTATGTCATTAATATACCTTAGATGTTGTTTGGACTAGAAATGGAGTTATGTAAAACTTTTTTTTTTTAGAAACTCCATTTCTGAACAAAGGTTGTGTTTCACCATGTCAATGATTTTTCTTTGAGATAATAAAATGCGGCTCCAGACAGATTTAGAATTTAATTTTGGGTCGAAAATGGCTCTTTCAACATCTTGGGTTGCCGACCCCTGATCTAGCATCATGTGAGGTTCCTCACCCTGAAGAACTCCTTGGTGGATCCGGCGTCCAGCGTTCCGTAGGCGATCTCCGTCTGCTTGGCCAGATCCTCGGCGCTCTCGATGGGAGACACCATCCTCTCCACCGTCAGGAAGGCTGCCAGGTTGGCCGTGTAGGACGAGATGATGATGAGGGTGAAGAACCACCACACACCGCCCACGATGCGACCAGAGAGAGACCTGGAGATACAGAGAAAACCAGGTCATTATAGAACCACCACACACCACCCACGATGCGACCAGAGAGAGACCTGGAGACACAGAGAAAACCAGGTCATTATAGAACCACCACACACCGCCCAGTAGAGACCAGGTCATTATAGAACCACCACCCAGTAGAGACCAGGTCATTATAGAACCACCACACACCACCCAGTAGAGACCAGGTCATTATAGAACCACCACACACCACCCAGTAGAGACCAGGTCATTATAGAACCACCACACACCACCCAGTAGAGACCAGGTCATTATAGAACCACCACACACCACCCAGTAGAGACCAGGTCATTATAGAACCACCACACACCACCCAGTAGAGACCAGGTCATTATAGAACCACCACACACCACCCAGTAGAGACCAGGTCATTATAGAACCACCACACACCACCCAGTAGAGACCAGGTCATTATAGAACCACCACACACCACCCAGTAGAGACCAGGTCATTATAGAACCACCACCCAGTAGAGACCAGGTCATTATAGAACCACCACCCAGTAGAGACCAGGTCATTATAGAACCACCACACACCACCCAGTAGAGACCAGGTCATTATAGAACCACCACACACCACCCAGTAGAGACCAGGTCATTATAGAACCACCACCCAGTAGAGACCAGGTCATTATAGAACCACCACCCAGTAGAGACCAGGTCATTATAGAACCACCACACACCTCCCAGTAGAGACCAGGTCATTATAGAACCACCACACACCACCCAGTAGAGACCAGGTCATTATAGAACCACCACCCAGTAGAGACCAGGTCATTATAGAACCACCACCCAGTAGAGACCAGGTCATTATAGAACCACCACACACCACCCAGTAGAGACCAGGTCATTATAGAACCACCACACACCACCCAGTAGAGACCAGGTCATTATAGAACCACCACACACCACCCAGTAGAGACCAGGTCATTATAGAACCACCCACACACCACCCAGTAGAGACCAGGTCATTATAGACACTAGAACAGGGGTCAGCAACCTGCGGCTCAGGAGCCGCATGCGGCTCTAGAACACAGCCCTAGTGGCTCCCTGGCTGTAGCATTATTACATACACACTGGGGTGATCCACACTAAAATAATATAAACATTTCAGTCACCCAAAACGCGCTGCGCTGTCTGACAGTTGCCAGTTAAAGTAGCACTTGGCCATGTCAAAAAAGCCCAGCAGTTATCAGAGGTGGAGCTTTCAATCTGAACCACCCATTTTCAAAGGTTTACTCAGTTTACTATGTCATTAATATACCTTAGAGATGTTGTGTGGACTAGAAATTGAGTTCTGTAAAACTTTTTTTTTTTTTTTTTTTTTTTAGAAACTCCATTTCTGAAGAAAGGTTGTGTTTCACCATGTCAATGATTTTTCTTTGAGGACCTTTTTTCTGAGAGTGGGCAAATGGAAGAAAATGGACCCTGGCGGGTCCATTTGGTTCACATTTGCACACTCTCAGGAAAAAAATAAATAATAAAATGTGGCTCCAGACAGATTTTGAATTTAATTTTGGGTCGAAAATGGCTCTTTCAACATCTTGGGTTGCCGACCCCTGCACTAGAACCATCACACACCGCCCAGAGAGAGAGACCAGGTCATTATAGACAGATACTAGAACCACCACACACCACCCAACAGGGGCGGATCTAGGCATGGGGGGCAATGCCCCCCTAAATACCCAGTCTGCCCCCCCCCCCCCCCCCCCCCCCCCAAACACGATGCAAAACAACCCAAGATACTTCAAATTAAAGTGCTTATATTTAAAAAAATGATTTGAAACACTACTACTGCTACTAACTACAGCTGTGTCACCACTAAACCAACAGCATTTCATCATTGAAAACAGAAAACTCTCTAGTCAGACCTTTAGCTTTATGCATGCTGCGTGTCTGTTGCAACTTCAACAACAACTGATGTTATTATTGATGCACGGGCAATGAAGCCGCCCCCATACCATTTTCTCCTGCCCCTCCAACGTGTTCTCTTGCCCCCCAAATGTGACATGTTACATCCGCCCCTGGCCCAGAGAGGGACCTGGAGACAGAGAGAGACCTCCAGCCAATGACAAAGCTCGTAGGGATTTCTTTGGAGGCCCACTGCAGCCCCCTAGAGGCGTCAATTAAAGGAAGACTTCATGGAAAAAAAAGAAACACAAAAAGTAATTATTTTTTTTTAGGGCTGTCAATCGATTAAAAAATTTAATCGCGATTAATCGCATGATTGCCCATAGTTAATCTTTAATTAATCGCATATTTTTTATGATTTCTAAATATACCTTAAATGAGTGTTTTTCAAGAATATTCATATCAAGGTCAATTATTTATTCTTCATTGAGCCACAGACCACCATTTGATGGCATTTATTTAGACTTCCAGACCTAAATTAAAGAATTTGTCAACAATTTGATGTTGGTATCATTAGGAGCGAACATGCACATTTTGCAGAAAGTTTTCTACATTCTCTAATTGTGTAGACTTATTTCAAACTAACTTAACTCATGCAAATATTTAACAATTATTCACCTGCATTTGGCGAAATTGAACCAAATATACCCACTTGGCCTTTGGTTTTACTGTGAGTTAATCTCACACACACAAAAAAAAAATCAAGTTAACTCACAGCTGAGTTAACTCGCGATTAACTAGTTAATGCTGACAGCCTTATTATTTTTTACATGAAATAGCGATTATTACGTATTATTGGCTTTCCTTCTTGTTCTGTACATTGGGTACAAAGCAGGAACAACCCGTTCCTGCTTTGTACCCAATGGGGTACAAAGAGATCAGCGTCGAAGACGCCGAGAGAATACTTTGAGAGAGAAGCCGGTGATTGTACCAAAAGCACTTTCAAAAACAAATGTTTGATTTTTGCCAGCAATCCTCTCCCTCTGGAATTAATCTCTGCCTCTCTCCTCTTCCTCTCTGAGTGTCTCGGAAGAAAAGCCTGGATGGCTCAGAGCAGGAGAGGAATTGCGTCACACGGAATGGGAAAGAAAAAGAGACGCTATGAATTCAGGATGCAATTCCGAGTATTCATAGTTTTTTTTTTTTTTTTTTTTTTTTTTTCTGTCAAGATAAATGGAACATGAGATTATGTCAGACATGAGAGAGACATCGGTGGCACAGGGTGGGTGGGACGGTAAGGGGTGCAATTTTAAAATGTCTTTGAGATGAAGGCGGATGATGAAAGTGTTTTCTGGGGGAAATGGGAGAGAGAGCAAAACTAGAAGCACCTATACTTTCTAAAGGCATCGCAGCCTTTAGAAGGTATAGGAGGTCTGAAATTAAAGCCAGGTGCAGATATCTAGGTGTTACCGCTGGAGGATGATGGCCTTTCACAGATGGCTGTACATATGCGATCGGTGTCAAAGGTTATGTTGTGGCTGGGAGGGATTAGAAAGAGACGTGACATCTTTATTCAGGGAGTACAGAGACTCAGGGGCGGATGTAACATTTCCCAATTGGGGGGGGGGGGGGGGGGGGGGCAGGTGAAATTGGTATGGGGGCGGCTTCATCGCTTCGCACCACAGGCGATGAAGACAGGCGCACCCATACCATTTTCGGTTACAGGACTTTTATTAGTCAAGTAAAGCATCAATAATAACATCAGTTGTTGTTGAAGTTGCAACAGACACGCAGCATGCATAAAGCTAAAGGTCTGACTCGGAGAGTTTTCTGTTTTCAATGATGAAATGCTGTTGGTTTAGTGGTGACACAGCTGTAGTTAGTTAGTAGCAGTAGTTAGTAGAGACTACAGAGACAACGGCTACTGCAAAACTTTGACAAGTGAGAAAAAGAAGGATTCTCTGTCTGAATAGCTGCTGATTGGCAATCAGATTAAAGGAGCACTTCACCAATCAACACATCATCTCCAATCAGCACCAATCACCACATCATGTTCTCATTAATCTGATCATGATAAGATCTTTTTCTCTCCTACTCTGTGGAATCCAAGACTGAGACCAACTGCAGGCTTTCTACCATAATACAAATCGGAATGTAAAAAAATATATAATAATTCTTGTACCAAACTGGTGGGGGGGGGGGGGGGGGGGGGGGGGGGGGGTCTCTTTTTCGTTTTATTGAAATATATACTATTTTTTATCATATACTTTTATTTGTTTGGCTCCAACATGGACACAACTTGATGTCATCAATGTACATTAATGATAATGGCATAAATGGGAGAGAGAGACAGAGATATTCAGGTTTAGGCAGTCATCATGTATACCAGGGGCGGATCTAATATTTTCCAATTGGGGGGGGGGGGGGGGGGGGGGGGAATATTAGATCATCATGTTTGGTGGGGCAGTCTGGGCTAGAGCTAGATCCGCATCTGATGTACACTGATGAGCAGAGCTCTGACTGCTACAGGCCAAGTGATCTTAGAAGTAGAGAAGCACTAATCTCTATCCTCCGTTCTGCTCCTCACGTCTGGAATGTCTTATTTTGCAAAACCTGCAGCAATTTACAAGTTGCACAAGAGACAAGAACTCAATCTGCTGCTCCAGATTGAGGCTCTTCAAACTCTTCCTCTCTCCTTTCTCCTCCTCCTCCTCCTCCTCCTCTCTCCTCCTACTGCTCCCCTCATACATCAGGACATGAAGAAAGAAGACTCAACCAAAAACATTCACCATTGGTGACATTATTGCAACAGAGACGGTAAAATAATTACCATAGGCTTGTCAACGATCACAGATTCAGCAGGTTAATCACTGTGTGCATTGTAATTAAGAGCAATGGAAACGGCAGCAACTAAAGTGCTATCATACATGTATAATTGTGTACAACTGTGAAAGGAACAGGGAAGCTCACAACACCAGGACAATGATCCAATATCACTGAACGTGGTCTGCAGGTTAAGAGTTTTGTGTTTATTTGAGGTTTTACACTCAATTACACACAGAAGCTTTTGCGCTGAAATGAAAACAGAAAAAAAAAAAAAAACGGTGTAAACAGCGCCATCTGCTGTCAAATCCCATTTACAATGGGATTTGCAGAATGTGAGCAACATCACATTCAGGATTAAAAATCTGAGCACTTGTTTGAGCCAGAAACCTCCAGACAATGTCCAAGAGGACTGCAGACCTGTGCGTGCTCAGAAAAACAAGATATACAAAATATGAAGCGAGACCACAAGTCAGATTGAAATGTATCATTGATTTTTACTCAATTGGAACCAACTACTTACATGACAACGTCACGTAACGGAAACCCTCCAGCAAATGGTTCAAGTTACAATGTCTTCACAAAGCTTTTATATAGCGTAAGAGCCAGCCTATGTTTAGCACTCAGGACATAGGTCAACGAATGGTCAGTCACAAATGAAACCCATCCATCCAACAGGATTGGAACATTAGACAACTGAAATAACAAACACTACTACTAGGGACGTTTTAGATGTTTACCAACAATTTCCACGACAACAACAAGTCTGGGTGCAATCGAGTTCAGGAAACCTAAACTAGTTTAACATTGGGTTGATGATATAATGCTGCGTGTGAATAAATATACACATCAGACACAGCACTGTATCATTAACCTACTGTGAAATTAACCGAGTCAGAACAGGCTGTCAAAAATGCCAAGGGTCCGTCTCTGCTAGAATGATAATATGACATGCCTAAACCAGTTAAGGTAAAATGTTAGTACTCCTATAACTGTATGTTCCTGTGTGTCAGGGACCCGAGTTTAACCCATTGTGTTTAATTCATTGTGTGTCCTGATCAGATTTTAGTTTCTGATGCTAGATTCTAGTCCCCCACGGTAGATTCTAGTTCCTCTCAGTAGACTGTAGTTTCTAAAGTTAGATTCCAGTTTCTGACACTAGATTCTAGTTCCTGAAACTAGATTCTAGTTCCGGACACTAGATTCTAGTTTGTGACACTAAATTCTAGTCCCTGGTGCGAGATTCTAGTTTTTCTGGAAAAAAATCTCTTTCTGTGTCAGTGATGCTTAACATATTTCATAGGAAGGACCCCCAGAAATATCTATTATTTAGCTGCAGAACCTCATCTAAAAACATGTTGTTCTAGGGGATCCCCCAGAAGCAAAGCTTTGAGTTAAAAATGTTTGCTTCCGAAATAATGTATTCAAAGATTTGCACATTTTCACAATTTTTCAAAAATAGCAGAACTACAAGCTCATATCGCGCCACTCGGTGGCGCGATATGAGCTTGTAGATCTGCTATTTTTCAACAGCTAAAACACCAACACGCGTTCAGTACACAAAGGGGTAATATATCTTTGCCTGTGACGGTCTCGCTCTTTTTATCACAGGCACAGCATGTTTGCACGTCACGTGTGATATCAGAATGAATTGAAATAAAACAAAAATGCAGATGTATCTTGGTGACGTGTGAAGCAGTGTGTGATCTGTAGTCGGCTATCAATAGTTTAGTGTGAAAGCCACACAGGTACAATGACAGTCGATTTAAAACAATAACTCCTGCAGCGTGACATACATGACAAGCAAAAATTTTGTTCATTGCAAAAAAAAAAAAAAACTCTGAACTAAGCAAGTCTTGTAATCTTAAATCTAGAAAATGGTATGGGGCGGCTTCAGACTTTTATTAGTCAAGTAATAATTCTGTCTCTCTGTCTCTGTCTCTGTCTCTTGAGGACCCCCTCTAAAACGAGTTGTTGCAACTCAAGGGAGCATCCTCTCGAGAAACTTCTAAATAAATAAATAAAGCATCAATAATAACATCAGTTGTTGTTGAAGTTGCAACAGACACGAAGAAAGCATAAAGCTAAAGGTCTGACTCAGAGAGTTTTCTGTTTTCAATGATGAAATGCTGTAGTTAGTTAGTAGCAGTAGTAGTGTTTATATTTTAAATAGAAGCACTTTAATTTGAAATATCTTGGGTTGTTTTGCATGGCTTCGTGTTTGAGGGGGCATACTGGGTATCTAGGGGGGGCACTGTCCCCCCATGCCCATGCCTAGCTCCGCCCCTGAGCTCCACCCACCCTAACCTCCCCCAGTGGAGCAGCACTTTACTCTCATTACATTCCCCCTGCTGCTCTGCTCTGCTCTGCTCGGCCCTGCCTCCGTTCCAGAGGATCATTTAGCGCGACTAATGTCTTTAGCGAGTGTCGAACATTAAGACAGTTCTGGCCACATTACGGCGGCTTGGAATTACAGGGGTTTTAACCCATTTTTGTCTTGACTAGATTCTAGTTTCCGACCCTGGATTCTACTTTCAGCCGCTAGATTCTAGTTTCAGCCGCTAGATTCTAGTTTCCGGTGCTAGATTCTGTTTCTGTTTCTAGATTCTAATTTCTGGTGCTAGATTCTATTTTCTGATTCCAGATTCTAGTTTCGGATTCTAGATTCTAGCTTCTGGTGCTAGATCTAGTTTCTGATTCTAGATTCTAGTTTCTGACGATAGATTCTACATCCAGGTGTTAGATTCTAGTTTCTGACGATAGATTCTAGTTTCTGATTCTAGATTCTTTTTCCTGGCGATAGATGCTACTTCCAGGTGCTAGATTCTAGTTTCTGACACTAGATTCTAGTATACTTTCTCACGCTGGAATATAGATTTTGACACTAGATTCTAGTTCCTGTTGCTTGATTCTGGTTTCAGACACTATAGATTCTAGTTTCTGATTCAGAAGATTACAGAGGCGAAGGTTTGAGTTAAAAATGTTTGCTTCTGAAAAAATATATTCAAAGATTTCAGCCACATTTTCACGATTTTCCAAAAAATATCAGACCTACAAGCTCATAGCGCGCCACTCGGTGGCGCGCTATGAGCTTGTAGGTCTGATATTTTTCAATAGCTTGGAACAGCAAAACGCGTTGAGTACACAACGTGTTTAAATGGGAGAGAAAACGGTGGTCTAATTGCAGTGTGATTCCAAGACGAATGGGGAGATGTGTTCTTAATGGGCGACAGGCACAACTCACAAGCCTTTAAGCACATTGATCCAAAGATGATCCAAGGAGATCATGTCTCTTCAAAATAAGGGTCACAACCAGGAAAACTTTGGCACAGACCTACGCATATTTAGCAAGGCGGGTTGTGAGTTAAAAACAGCAATAGATTGTCAAGTCAGTCTCTCTCTCTCTCCGTCTCTCTCTCTCTCTCTCTCTCTCTCTCTCTCTCCGTCTCTCTCTCTCTCTCTCTCTCTCTCTCTCTCTCTCTCTCTCTCTCTCCTTTCTGTCTCTCTGTCTCTGTCTCTCTCTCTCTCTCTCTCTCCGTCTCTCTCTGTCTCTTCTCTCTTTCTGTCTCTGTCTCTGTCTCTCTCTCTTTCTGTCTCTGTCTCTGTCTCTCTCTCTTTCTGTCTCTGTCTCTGTCTCTGTCTCTCTCTCTCTCCTCTCTCTCTCTGTCTCTGTCTCTGTCTCTCTCTCTCTTCTCTGTCTCTTCTCTCTGTCTCCCTCTCTCTGTCTCCCTCTCTCTGTCTCTCTGTCTCCCTCTCTCTGTCTCTCTGTCTCCCTCTCTGTCTCTCTGTCTCTCTGTCACACTCTCTCTCTCTCTCTCTTCTCTCTTTCTGTCTCTGTCTCTCTCTCTTTCTGTCTCTCTCTCTGTCTCTCTCTCTCTTCTCTTCTCTCTCTCTCTCTCTCGTCTCTCTCTCTCTCTCTCTCTCTCTCTAAAAGGTCAGAATTACCATGCAATTGAGCTCAAGTGAGAATATTATGGTAATAATATTGTTTTCCATGCTGCAGTAAGCACAGTATACCCAAAGGCAGGCAATTACACTCAGCCCAGTGAAGGTCTAAAGTTTACGCCAGAGTCATATTCTGCACAACAGTGTTTAAAATGCCAGTGCTATTCTACTGCCCAGGGGCGGATGTAACATTTCCCATTTTGGGGTGGGGGGGGGGGGGGGGGCGCAAGAGAAAATGGTATGGGGGCGGCTTCATCGCCCTTGTCGCTTCGCGCTGCGGGCGATGAAGCCGCACCCATAACATTTTTGGCTACAGGACTTTTATTAGTCAAGTAAAGCATCAATAATAACATTCTACATTCTCTAGTTGTGTAGACTTGGGGCTAATTCACATGATGAATATTTTAACTTTTTGAGAGTGTAAACATGAAACCAAATGGACCCTTGCGGGTCCATTTGGTTTCATTTTTATGCTCTTAAAGAGTTACATCTGGTTAACATAACTTCTGGTTAACATAACTTTCCACCATTTAGCCTGGGGACCACCTGGGTCGGCAGGATGCACGTTTGTTTGTGTGGGCCCTGCCCCCCCTCTCTAGATCCGGCCCTGTATTGTACCCAGTGATGGGCAGTAACTTATTACAAGTAGCTAAGCTACATAGCTCAACTACATTTCCCCGTAACTTACTACATTTGTTCTGGGCATAGCTTGTAGTGAAGCTTCACTACTTGTTTCGAGAAACAAGGATTGTAGCTTGCTACATTTTCCAACACACACTTTTCAAATTCCACCCATTTTTAATGGGTAGAAAACCTCTAATATACATCCCAAAAGTTAAACATCCTATGTTCAAACCCACCCCTAAATTATTATTATTATTATTATTACCCGTATTATGATTTGTATTTATATTATTGTATTATCATGATTATTATTTAGATTATTACGTACATTAAGTTGAGATATATATTTATATCGTGTAGTGTTTGATGTAACAAGCTACATCAAGCTACTTCTGTCGTGTAGCTTGTAGTGTAGCTAGCTACAATTTTCTGGGGATAGCTTGTAGTGTAGCTTAGCTACATCTTTGAGAGTAACAAGTAGTGTAGCTTACTACATTTTCCCAGTAACTTGCCCATCACTTGCCCATCAAGTAGTGTAGCTTACTACATTTTCCAGTAACTTGCCCATCACTTGCCCATCAAGTAGTGTAGCTTACTACATTTTCCCAGTAACTTGCCCATCACTTGCCCATCAAGTAGTGTAGCTTACTACATTTTCCCAGTAACTTGCCCATCAAGTAGTGTAGCTTACTACATTTTCCCAGTAACTTGCCCATCACTTGCCCATCAAGTAGTGTAGCTTACTACATTTTCCCAGTAACTTGCCCATCACTTGCCCATCAAGTAGTGTAGCTTACTACATTTTCCCAGTAACTTGCCCATCACTTGCCCATCAAGTAGTGTAGCTTACTACATTTTCCCAGTAACTTGCCCATCACTGATTGTACCTATAATAATGCCAGCTTGTGTGTCTCCAGACTGCGTGAACACAGCGCTTGGAGCCATGTGACAACGGCAGACTACTAATCGACTGACTCCTGCCAGCACAAAAGGGCTCTCACATGGACACCAACGTGTGTGTGTGTGTGTGTGTGTTGTGTGTGTGTGTGTGTGTGTGTGTGTGTGTGTGTGTGTGTGTGTGTGTGTGTGTGTGTGTGTGTGTGTGTGTTGGTGTGTGAGAGAGAGAGAGAGAGAGAGACGGGGGCGGATGTAACATTTCCCAATTTGGGAGAAAATGGTATGGGGGGCGACTTCATCGCCCGCGTCGCTTCGCACCACGATGAAGCCACACCCATACCATTTTCAGTTACAGAACTTTAGTAAAGCATCAATAATAACATCAGTTGTTGTTGCAACAGACACGCAGCATGCATAAAGCTAAAGGTCTGACTCAGCGAGTTTTCTGTTTTCAATGATGAAATGCTGTTGGTTTAGTGGTGACACAGCTGTAGTTAGTTAGTAGCAGTAGTAGTGTTTCACATCATTTTAAATATAAACACTTTAATTTGAAATAATATCTTGGCTTGTTTTGCATGGCATCGCGTTTGGTGGTGGGGAAGACTGGGCATTTAGGGGGGCATTGCCCCTCCCACCATGCCCATGCCTACATCCGCCCCTGGTGTGGGTGCGTGCGTGTGCATGCGGGCGTGCGCGTGCGTGCGTGCGTGCATGTGCCATGCGTGTGTATGTATTTGCAGTATTAAACAGCTCCAGCAGGAGAGCGTTTATGTCTCGCTGAGCGCTGCGGCGCCGTGTGAAAAGATCATCCGGTTGCCATGGCAGCTGCTCTGCATGACAAACACTAACGAGCTGCCAAAGAGCAGACTGCTGCTGACAATAGCAGAGCCACAAGCTCACCAATGGCACTGTGCAGTGATGGGCAGGAGCTTGTTGCAAGTAGCTAAGCTACATAGCTTAACAGTTTCCGTGCCCTTGGTGTACTGAACGCGTTTCGGTGTTCTAAGCATTATGTTTTAACTATTGAAAAATAGCAGATCTACAAGCTCATAGCGCGCCACCGAGTGGCGCGCTACGAGCTTGTATCTCTGCTATTTTTGAGAAATCGTGAAAACGTGGTGCAAATCTATGAATATGTTATTTCCGAAGCAAACATTGTTAACTCAAATCTTTGCTTCTGGGGTGATCCCTAGAAGTGTTTTTTTTTTTTAGATGGAGGTCCACAGCCAAATATAGATAAGTCTGGTGGTCCTATGAAATATGTTGAGCATCACTGACACAGAAAAAAAAACAAGAATCTAGCGTCAGAAACCAGAATTTAGCATCACAAACAATGCCACAAACTAGAATCTGGCGCCATCTAGTGTCCGAAACTAGAATCTAGTGGGTTAACAGTTTTCGTGCCCTTGCAGTAGAGCTACATCGCACGTTATCATTATGAAAAATAGTTATGACCGATGCCTCTTAGGTTGATCTACGTCACGCTATGTCATTCACCGTCGCCGGTTTGATACGATCCCAATGATAACAGCAGTGAGCAGCGACCGCATATTCCAGTCAGAACGGACCAAAGTAAGGGACGGACCAACCCGGAACCGGAAATGTGTCGTTAACTAGTTCGACGGAAACATGAACCGAAATATGTAATATGACTTTTAGATGAAAATCGCTGGCACTGGCTAGCTCAAAAAAAAAAGAAAAAGGGCTGGCACTGGGTGTGTTAAGTACATTTTCCCGTAGCTTGTAGTGTCGCTCGCTACATTTGTTCTGGGAATAGCTTGTAGTGAAGCTACACTACTTGTTTCGAGTAGCTTGTAGTGAAGCTACACTACTTGTTTCGAGTAACAAGCAGTGTAGCTTATTACATTTTCCCACTCACATTTTCGAATTCCACCCATTTTTAATGGGTAGAAAACCTCTAATATACATCCCAAAACCTAAACATCCCATTTTTTTTTCCCCCGAGAGTAGCAAGTAGTGTAGCTTACTACATTTTCTGTAGTAAGCTACACTGAAAACAGGAAACTGTTTCGACAGTTATAAAACTGTCTTTGGCATAACTGTTTTGCAGTGGTGACAGTTTTTAAACCCTATGCAGAACCCTGACCCGGCTTAAATGTTATAAAACCGTTGTGACCGTTATACAATCGTTGGGACTTACGTCACAGCCACACATTGATTTTGTCCCTCCTGTATTGTATGTATTAAGCAGGTAATAAGGAGGATAACGCCCTTCCAACCGGTGATTTGTTTACTAAACACTGGGAAGCTAGGAAACAAATCACCGGTTTGTTGGATGTTAATCCCTTCCATATTTACTGATGACAGTATGGTAATGCCAACATGACATGGCCTGGTAACAAAAGTTTTCAAAAAAAAAAAAAAAAAAAAATCTAGGGAAGTAAACTACAATTATTTGTCTGTGAGATGTAGTGAGAGCAGAAAGTATTGGACAAGCAGTGTTGCCAACTTGGCACATTTGTCACTATATTTAGCTCTTTTCCAGACCCCACCCCCCCCCCCCCCCCCCCCCCCCCCCCCCCCCCCCCCCCCCCCCCCCCCCCCCCCCCCCCCCCCCCCCCCCCCCCCCCCCCCCCCCCCCCCCCCCCCCCCCCCCCCCCCCCCCCCCCCCCCCCCCCCCCCCCCCCCCCCCCCCCCCCCCGCCCCCCCCCCCCCCCCCCCCCCCCCCCCCCCCCCCCCCCCCCCCCACCCCCCCCCCCCCCCCCCCCAGCGCTAAAATTAGTGGAAAAACTCCTGGCGGAAAATCTGGTGCTTTTTTGCTGGTGAGTTGGGGGAAATTGGTTGACAGGCACCAGAAATAAAAAACCTCATTTTTCACATTTTTTTCCTCCTATGACAGTGGTTTTCAAACAGTGGTCCCCAGGCTAATTGATGGAAAGTTGGTTAAAAAGGTGTAACTCTTTGAGACTCTTAAAATATTCATCATATGGATTAGACCAAATCTACACAACTAGAGAATGTACAAGATTAATGGTCATTGAATGGTATTATTCCCTTCCAGTCAAGCATCTAGCGCATTTAGTGCATTTTGGAAGTGCCATGCATTATGGATTTGGGCAGTTGGCAACACTGCGGACAAGTGGAAAAACTAAAGAGATTTGCTGTCAAAAATCGTCGCTGCTAACAAACACGTGCAAGTACAAACACGTACAACAAGTATTGCATAACCATAAGATCATCACACCTTTCTCTCACGCGGAGAAAAAAAACTTCAGAGTCTAATTAGTATTGTGTGAAACTCAGAAGTACCTCAGCGAGGTGATGTACCTCTGGGAAGATGACGCAGGGCTTGACACTAACACTTGCCCGCTTGCCCGGGGCAAGTGAAAAAAAAATGGTGGGGCAAGTGAAGACTGCTACCTGGTTGCCCGATCGGGCAAGTGTGTGACTTAGTGCGCTATAACACGAGATAAATTTGTCTTGAAGGTGGTCATTGCGAAGATGATGAATCTTAACTCTTGAGAGTGTTAAAATGAAACCAAATGGACCCGCAAGGGTCCATTTGGTTTCATTTTTACGTTCTCAAGAGTTATATCTGGTTAACCAACTTAGCTGGGGACCACCTAGAACCCTCTCAGGGACCACGTGTTGAAAACCCCTGGTTTTAAGCACCCAGTAGGAATTAAACTTGAATGCAAAATTTACAATATTTTTTTTTTTTGGGGGGGGAGAGTGACCATGACCTGAGGGAAAGTAGAACTGATTTGCACTTGCCCTATGGCAAGTGCCCTCAGAGACCTTAGTGTCAACCCCTGTGAGGTTTTATTATATATGGTCCCGTCCACCAGTAACGACGAAGACGCAGTTATCACACAGCATCCAGTCCACACCACACTGCACACTCCATACCTATAATATATCTCCGATGGCTTCCCAACTCTACTCAGTAGACATTTTTCCGACTTTAGTGTTTTGTTGTTGAGAGGGAGAGCGGAGGACAGTTGGTCATGGTGGGCGGTTAAAAATGAAAACATTACGGGAGCAGTGTTGCCAACTGCAAAAATCCAAAATGCACTAGTTCCAGGGCAACAAAATAGATTTTCAAGTGGAATAAATTGTAACATGGGATTTTTCTTCACAGATCATTTCTTTGAGGTCTCCAGAACACATATTAAAAGTCCCGAAAAATCCCAGTTGCGCAAATATGTTTAATTTCATAAAGTATAGAATACTAGGCTCCAATGGAGTGATGCCCCGGCCCCTCCTATACAAAACCCATTATAACTTAAAAACTCCATTTTAACCATGATGGATTATTCAAAAACAACCCATCTTTTTTCTGGTGACTGATATTGTCCTCCTAATACGTGAGAGGACCGTGGAATTCATTCACAGGTTTCAGTTATTTTTAAAATATTGTTTTGGAAAATGTAGGCGCCTCCATATCTGGACTATGCCCACCCAAATGAATATTAAAAAATAAAATAAATGAAACTGTAAATGAAATTCCACTGCCCTCTCACATATTAGGAGGACTATATCAGTCACAGAAAAAGGTGAGGGCAGTGGAATTTCATTTACAGGTTTCATTTTTATTTTTTTATTTTTTTTAATATTCATTTGGATGGCATAGCCAGATATGGAGGCAGCTACATTTTCCAAAACAATATTTTAATAAATAACTGAAACTGTGAATGAAATTCCACGTTCCTCTCACGTATTAGGAGGACAATATCAGAACCAGAAAAAAAGATGGGTTGTTTTTGAATAATCCATCATGGTTAAAATGGGTTTTTTAAGTTAAATGGGTTTGTATAGGAGGGGGCGGGGCAATCACTCCATTTGGAGCCTATGTATTCTATTACTTTATGAAATTAAACATATTTGCGCAACTGGGATTTTTCGGGACTTTTAATATGTTGTTCTGGAGACCTCAAAGAAATGATCTGTGAAGAAAAATCCCATGTTACAATTTATTCCAATTTTAGGTAAAAATATGAGCTAAATTACGGGCTATAGTGGCACTTCCAAAATGCATATAGAATGCACTAGCACAGTGCTTTTCAACCATTTTCATACCAGGGCCCACTATTTATTCTGCATTTTAGCCACGGACCACCACCGTTTGATGTTGAGTTTAGTCTCTTGGACTGATTTAGGAGAAATAATTGGCAAAAAGTCAAAATAGCAATTCTTCTACATGTTCTAAATGTGTAGATTCTTGAAAATTAGGTAATTCAGATGTTTAGGTATAATTTAACTCTTGAGATCGTAAAATGAAACCAATTTTACGATCTCAAGAGTTCTATGTGGGTCCATTTGGTTACCAATGGTCCTTTCTAGGAAGGAATGGAGGACTCTATCATAGGAGGAAAAATGGTGAAAAACAAGGGTTTTATCTCTGGCGCCTGTCAACCAATTTCGCCCCAATCACCAGCAGAAAAAGCACTAGATTTTTCACTAATTTTGGCGTTAGGGGGGGTCTGGAAAAAAGCTAAATATAGTGACAAATGTGCCAAGTTGGCAACACTGGAGAGCAGGAGGGACAGTTGGTCATGGTGGGCGGTGAAAAATAAAACCATTACGGGAGGGAGTGGGAGGGAATGAGATCGATAAATCACTCCCACACAGGAAGGACTCTGCTGCCTGGATTGATTGATCCATTCCTTTTTTTTTTCCGAGCAAACGTCCAACGTATTTGCACCTTGGTTTTGTCAGAGCCTTCTAGTCTAGGGAGAGTTAGGATATTCCCGTTCACTCCTATGCGCCAGGGCGCTAGCGCTGCTGGAGGAGCATGGAGTGGTCCTGTGAGTCCACTCTCAAGCCGGAAACCGATGAAATGATGGGATTTAAATAGGGACCGGCAAAGTATTGCGATACGGTAGGCTATACCGTCTCGCGAGACTGTAGGAGTAGTGAGTGTTATCATAGACATTTTATGCGCGTTATGCTCAGATAGGACTCAAAGAGGCTCTGTATAGTCACGTGACCTGGCTGCTCCGCTCTGCTTCCGGGTACACCAATATCCTAAAGGCTCATTGAGAGTTCCGAATTTCGGTGGCCACCGCGAGCACCGCCCAGAGCACCACTCAGAGCACCGCGACCACCGCTATTCCAAAGTCCACTGCCAGCACCCCCCCCCCCCGCTGTCGTGTGTTGTGTTGTGTGTTTTCTTTTTTTTTTACCAGCCATTAAAAACAAGCAACCGCTGCGGTGCGGTGTGGTGGTTAGTAAAATCCGAGAGGAGGGCTGTAGAGTGCGGTGGTTGCGGTGGTATGACGTCATATTGTGGGAAACGGTGGTCGCGGTGGTCGCGGTGGGCACCGAAAATCCATCTCTGAATAGGCCTTAACTCTCCCACTAGAAGGCTCTGGGATTTGTGCACGATATCCCCCCCTGAAAATAGTCCTGTCCCAACTTCTTGTCAAACAGAAAACACATCCACCTTCGCGCTCCAAAAAGAATTACCGTAATTTCCGGACTATAAGCCGCTACTTTTTCCACATGCTTTTGACCCTGCGGCTTATACAGCGGTGCGGCCAGTCTATGGATTTTTACTGGTGGTGTTTTCAACAGGTGGTCTGGGAGGGTACCGGGTGGGCCCTCCAGACTAAATGATGGAAAGTTGGTTAACCAAATTTCTCACATGTTGTTGTCACATGTGCTATTCTTTTTTCCCACATTGTTCATTTCATTCAACATACAGTACATACTGGACATTGATGAATCAATTCACTTTGCTCATGTCATGTCGTGTCATTTTCTCTGACTGGCACTAGTAGCCTCACGTTATCACTTCTATGGTACCGGCGGTGAATGTGTTAAGGCACAAATGAGGGACAGAGAGGCAGGATGTGCAAAACACAATGAAAGAAGAGAGGAAATGGCACTTCATTAATTCATCTATCCAAGTAGAGAGGAAAGGCAGGGCGGATGTAAGATTTCCCATTTGGGGGGGGGGGGGAATTGTATGGGTGCGGCTTCATCGCCTGTGTCGCTTCGCACCACGGGCGATGAAGTCGCACCCATACCATTTTCTGTTACAGGACTTTTATTAGTCAAGTAAAGCATCAATAATAACATCAGTTGTTGCTGAAGTTGCAACAGACACGCAGCATGCATAAAGCTAAAGGTCTGACTCAGAGAGTTTTCTGTTTTCAATGATGAAATGCTGTTGGTTTAGTGGTGACACAGCTGTAGTTAGTTAGTAGCAGTAGTAGTGTTTCGGGTTGTTTTGCATGTATGCCACCGTGTTTGGTGTATGGGGCAGACTGGGCATTTAGGGAGGCATTGATCCCCCCCTAAATGCCCATGTCTGGATCCGCCCTTGGATAGAGAGAGTGAGAGAGAGAGAGAGAGAGAGAGAGAGAGAGAGAGAGAGAGAGAGGGAGAGAGAGAGAGAGAGAGAGAGAGAGAGAGAGAGGAGAGAGAGAGAGAGAGAGAGAGAGAGAGAGAGAGAGAGACAGTAAATAACAGGTGGAGCGATATGAGGAAGACAAAAGGCTTATGATAGAACCTGAGCCATGCTGCTGACATTTAGACACACACACACACACACACGCACACGCACACGCACACGCACGCACACGCGCACACACAACACACACACACACACACACAACAACACACACACACACACACCACACACACACACCAGGGGCGTAGCCAGAAACTCAATTCAGGGTTGGCATGGAGAGATTCAGGTGGGCATGCTGCGTGTGCATGCATGCATGCTTGATGATCTTGCGCATGTAAGAGAAGCTATTTATTGCTTTTATTGCTGTATTACAGTTATATTTCGGATTATGTAACCTTTACTGTACTCGGGTTATTTTCTTGAATTAATGTCTTGACATGAAATAATAATCTGAAAGTTACAACCAGT
>CM076984.1:45932188-45998995 GCA_039105355.1 Benthosema pterotum | reverse complement strand
GGGGGGGGGGGGGGGGGGGGGGGGGCAGGAGAAAATGGTATGGGTGCGGCTTCATCACCCGTGTCTCTTCGCGCCACGGGCGATGAAGCCGCGCCCATACCATTTTCAGTTACAGGACTTTTATTAGTCAAGTAAAGCATCAATAATAACATCAGTTGTTGTTGAAGTTGCAACAGACATGCAGCATGCATAAAGCTAAAGGTCTGACTCAGAGTTTTCTGTTTTCAATGATGAAATGCTGTTGGTTTAGTGGTGACACAGCTGTAGTTAGTTAGTAGCAGTAGTAGTGTTTCACATCATTTAAACTACTGTATGAGCATTTTATTTGAAATATCATGGGTAGTAGTTTTGCATGATTGTTGAGGGCAGTCTTGACATTTAGGGGGGCATTGCCCCCCCATGCCCATGCCTAGATCCGCGCCTGGAGAGAGAGAGACACTCTCTGGGTTGTGTCAGCTGTCATGTTTTACTGCTGTGGAAACAGATGTTTGGTCTCTACGTTGTCATGAGTCTCAGTCTGCTGCTGTGTTCTGTAATGACGAACGAAAAGCTTGTTAAAGTGCGTTGCGTTGTGTAACTTCAGCTAACTGTGGCCTCGACAGACAGCTAGAGACAGCAGCTTGTCATCCACACGCCGCTGTGGGTGTGTTTGTGGGCGCGAAGCTAAATGACTGTTCTGGTGTAACGGCAAAGCATGAGATATATACTAGTCTTGGGCAATATACCGGTATTACCATTCATCATGATATTGGAAATCAATGCCAAGTAATATCGTTGGGTCTATAAAAAATATCGAACACCGAATATCGTCAAATACCGTCATTATACTGTATTCTTTTAAAATCTGAGCAATGAGACTTTTAATTGTAACTGTACAAGCAATTTTCATGTTACACACATGCCTAAAATAGCCCTTATTTGGGCTAGGCTTTTTGGAAACAATGTATTTCCAACCCCAGTTTGTCCCTATTTAGGCTGCTTGAACAGCAGAGCGCTCAGTTTCTGACCCCTCAATGTCGCAATTCTGAGAACTAGGTGACTGGTGGAACGTGTCCGACTCTGATTGCACGCCATTGCCATCTAGTGGTCAATACTGGTAATATCGAATATCGAGCTAATTAACACGTTATCAATACCGATATTAAAAAAATCTATACCACCCAAATACAGCAAAATACTGTATATCTATATAACATCTATTGTATATAATAATAGATATCTACAGCAACATGACAAAGATACAACTATACTGTTTTAACTGACACTCAGTCTGGAATATCATTTAGTTTCACTTCACTATTCCGTCTGAAAGCACCTCCTCAACATATAGAGAGACAATGCCAGGCTGGCAGGGAAACACAGACAGGTAGAGGAGTGGAAGGACAGACAGACAAGCAAAGCACAGAGACACAGACAGATAGACAGACAGACAGGCGGCAGAGCTAATGTGGTGTATTATACACCCACTCTCAGAAAAACACTCCTCCTCCTCCATCTCACCCCCAGGAATCATTCATTGCACATTTCTCAGTTGCAGTTTCTCCAGACCACGCTGACATGCCATCCACCACACTGCTGTGGTTTACTGCAACGCTCATTAATTCTCCTTCCAGAAAACACATATCGGATCTTGGTTTCAAAGGGGAACTCCCTGTCATAGAGCGTGCACACGCACGCACGCACGCACGCACTCTTCATCCACCTCCCAGTGTTGCCAACTGCTAAAATCCAAAATGCACTAGTGGCACTTCCAAAATGCACTATATGTGCTTTGAGAAATAACTGGCAAAATATTCATCTACATTTTGCAAATGTGTAGATTTTTGATTTTTTTAAAAAATTAGGTAATTCAGAAGTGTAAATATAATTTAACTCTTGAGAGTGTAAAATGAAACCAAATGGACCTGTAAACATTTGGTTTCATTTTACAATGGTGAAAACTTTTTTTTTTTCTCTCTCTGGTGCCTGTCAACCAATTTTGCCCCAACCCACCAGCAAAAAAGCACTAGATTTTCCGCCAGGAGTTTTTCCACTAATTTTGGCGCTAGTGGGGTCTGGAAAAAAGCTAAATATATTGACAAATGTGCCAAGTTGGCAACACTGCCACCTCTGTGGTGTCTCGAGGTCTGTATGGTACTGTATGGTACTGTATGGTACTGTATGGTACTGTATGGTACTGTATGGTACTGTATGGTACTGCTCGCAACTTCCCAGGAGTCAGTGGAGTTTCTAAGTAATTTGGAGCCCTAGGCAAGATGTTCCCTGGAGCCCCCCCTTACCAAATGGACCCGTAAGGGTCCATTTGGTAAGGGGGGGCTCCAGGGAACATCTCCTGTATAATCAGGGGTGCACATAAGTGGTGCTCCGGTGCTCAGGAGCACCAAAAATTCTACAATGAGCTGTCAATCCAGGGGTGGAAAGCTCCTTTGAGCACCACACAGCTGGAGCTCATAATGACTGCCTGACTGGGCCAGTAAAAAAAAGCCTTGAAAATGAAATAATTCTAAAGTCTAAATACTACTAGTATTTTTAATGGATGTAGAATGCAGGTAATAGTACTACTACTACTAGGCTAGCCACTATTGCAACGCCCAAACTATCGCCCTGTACTGTAACACTGTACATTGATCGGGCTGTACGGAGTGGAAAAAAGGGGTCCCAGGCCAGGGTCCGGCAATGAGGGGTCCCAGGGCCCGGCGATGCGGGTTGGCACATTTTGGGAGCACCAAGTAACATCTCCAGGTGCTCCTCTGAGTACTGGACCAAAATAGTTATGTGCACCCCTGTGTATAATGGTGCCCCCCAAGGGACTATTTTAAAACTAGATAACATATTATATCTGTTTTAAATGTTCAATTCTACTTATAGAGGATAAGTATAATGTGTTTATCCATATTAGGCTTATTAGGTTGAGGGTCAGGCATTACTCCTAAATGCCCGACCCTCAACCTAATCTCACAGACCTGACGGTCTGAGGTGGTTAAGCATCGGGGATTTAGGCTTAGTTAGGGTTACGGTTGGAGGGGTCTAGGGGTTTTGCTACAAACATTGCTACACCCTTCTCTGACAACTTCGCAGTTGTCATCTTATCAGTGAGTAGGCTCCCAGACAACATGCCTCCTCGATAAGATGGTGCTGATAAGCAGCCTACTGGGAATTATCGCTTGATAACGGTAGAAGCGGGTGTTCACCAACCCTGCCTCGGGTATGGGCACTGATGACACGGAGGAGGAGGCACGCCGCCAGCACCCACAGCAGCGTCCCTAGCGGGAATCGAACCCAGGGCATTCTATCTGTGAAGCGACAGCACTGCCACTGTTCCACTGTGCCCACACATCTCTCTACATCCTCTCTTTAAGGACTGAATGGCCGTTTGGCCTGATGCATGTTGACAGCTGTGACCTTGTGGCTGAAAACTCAGGATATCATAAAGCCAGCGTTGTGAGTCTGAGAGCCAATCTGCTGGGATCTGCTAGGGCTGATAGAGCTGCTCACCATTTCATTTCAATTCCACACACTGTGTGTGTGTGCGTGCATGGTTTCTGTGCACGTGTGCATTGCGTGCGTGTGACAGGAGAGTTTGTGTGTGTTTGTGGCCGTGAGTGCTTGAGATTGCATTTGGGATTGCCGCATTTGGCCCCGGGGCCAAATGCGGCCCTTTGGCTGACTCTGACCGGGCCGTGAAAGGGTACCGTGGTTTTCAACCAGTGGTCCGGGGACCACCAGTGGTCCTTGAGAGAGTTCCAGTTAAATATGGAAAGTTGGTTAACCAGTTGTAACTCTTTGAGAGAGTAAAATGGAGCCTTGCGGGTCCATTTGGTTTAATTTTTACACTCTCAAGAGTTAAAATATTCATCATATGAATTATCCCAAGTCTACACGACTAGAGAATGTAGAAGATTAATGGTCATTTATGATCTGTATGTTGGACTGTTTGGTTTCCCCAAATCCAGCCTGGAATTGTGGAGAAAAGTAAAATAAATCTTTACTTTTGGGGTCTGTGGGCCTCCATGGCTCAAATACTGAATAAATAGAGGGCCCTGGTGTCAAAATGGTTGGTCTCACTCTTACTTTTATCTTGAAATTAAATTAATTTTACCCAGTACCACTAAGACGTCATAAGTCATGGTCATTTTGATATCATGTTTTGCCTGGTGTGTTTGCGAAAATCCATCCTGGAATTGTGGACAAAACGAAAAGAAATCATTAGTTTTGGGTTCTGTGGGGTGAAAATGTTGTCAAATGCTGAATAAATAGTGGGCCCTGGTAATAAAAAGGTTGAAAACCACTGCTCTAACATGAAGCTTGTTGTCTGGTGCGGCTTATAGTCAGGTGCGGCTTGTACAAGGGAAAATCAGTATTTTGCCCCAATTTTAGCTGGTGCGGCTTATATTCAGGTGCGGCTTATAGTCCAGAAATTACGGTATCTGAAATGAATTTTAAATCTTTAAGTTTATCTCATGAAAAACAGGAGCAAAAACAAAAGTGTTGCACTCATATTTTTGTTGAGTATATATTATTTTTTGATATCCAATTTTTAAAAAAGCGTGCACGTACTATAACTCTGTTACAGTACGACCAACAATACCAACCAACAAGCTTTCCCAACACCACAACACACATCCATAATGTCTGCTGTATAAAATGTAAAAATATATTTTAAAAAAATGTTACTAGCAAATAATGGATTATGAATTAATCATCGCATAGTGTTCTGCTAGTCAAATAATCGAATGGGTGAATATTTACTTAACCCTTTGTGCACTTGGTGTTTTAGCTGTTGAAAAATAGCACATCTACAAGCTCATTTCGCGCCACCGAGTGGCACAATATGAGCTTGTAGTTCTGCTATTTTTGAAATAACATGTGAAAATGTGCTGCAAATCTTTGAATACATCATTTTGGAAGCAAACATTTTTAACTCCAATCTTTGCTTCTGGGGGATCCCTAGAACAACACGTTTTTAGATGAGGTTCTGCAGCTAAATAATAGATATTTCTGGGGGTCCTTCCTATGAAATATGTTAAGCATCACTGACACAGAAAGGGATCTTTCCAGAAAACTAGAACCTCGCGCCAGGGACTAGAATTTAGTGTCACAAACTAGAATCTAGTGTCAGAAACTGAAATCTAACTTCAGAAACTACAATCTGCTGAGAGGAACTGTAGAATCTACCGTGGGGGACTAGAATCTGGCATGAGGAACTAGAATCTAGCATGAGAAACTAGTTCGTACACACATGCTGGACTTAACTACCTCACACACACACACGCACACACATACACTCATACGCACAACGCACACACATACACTCATACGCACAACGCACACACATACACTCATACGCACAACTCACACACAACCAGAAGGACTGTACCGAATCTGCTGCTATCCCACTGCACATGTACAGTAATACCCCTACAGTAATACCCCTACTGTCAAGTTGTCATAACTTAGCCGTTAGTATAGTAGTGCTTAGTGTTTAGCAGTATGTCTTAGTAGTATGTCTTAGTAGTAGTATGTCTTAGTAGTATGCTTAGTGTTTGGTAGTATGTAGTATGTCTTAGTAGTATGCTTAGTGTTTAGTAGTATGTCTTAGTATATTTTAGTATGTTAGATGTATAGTTTTAGTCTTAGTTTTCAACTCTCACTACTTGCCACTTTATTATTATTATTATAATTATACCTGGCTGTAGCTTAGCACCTTCACCCCACTTTATACTGTTACAGTTGCACCTTAATACTCTAGTCTGTTGCACTACGTCACTTACTGTTCTTTGTTTGTAGTCGTCATTTTTCTTATTGCACTGTCTATTGTCTATTGTCTTATTGCACTGGGGAACAAATGGAAACGTTATTTCATCCCTGTTTATGTCCTGACATACACTGGAGTGACAAATAAAGAAACTTGAACTTGAAGAATCTCATGAGGACACAATGGGTTAATGCACTAATAACTCAATAACTCAATAACAATAATGGTATGTGTATGTGAAACGTATGCATGGACACGCAACACAAACTTAACACCAGGTAATTGTCATTGGATAAATTCGGGGGAACTTAAGAAGCATCTGAAACCAGAGGAGCTTTACGGGTGGCTGCATTTCACTGTGGCTCTTCAATTAGTACATTTTATATTCCCCTTCCAGCTCCAATCTGTATCCCTCGTCTGTTCAATCCCCTCCGTACAGCCCACCTTAATGATGATTTGTGGAAGGTCTCCAGGCAAGAGGAGAAATCCTGTGTGAGTGCATGTGAGCGTGCCTGTGAGAGTGCATGTGAGAGTGCCTGCGTGCATTTCAGATTTCAAGTTGAATCCACGCGATGGTGCATGTGTTTTGAGCTTACCGGGTACCTGGGGCGGATGTATCATGTCCCCATTTGGGGGGGCAAGAGAACATGTTGGAGGGGCAAGAGCAAGTGGTGTGGCGATGAAGCCGCCCCCATACCACTTTCGGTTACAGGACTTTTATTAGTCAAGTAAAGCATCAATAATAACATCAGTTGTTGTTTAAGTTGCAACAAACACGCAGCATGCATAAAGCTAAAGGTCTGACTCAGAGAGTTTTCTGTTTTCAGTGATGAAATGCTGTTGGTTTAGTGGTGACACAGCTGTAGTTAGTTAGTAGCAGTAGTAGTGTTTCACATCATTTTAAATAGAAGCACTTTAATTTGAAATATCTTGGGTTGTTTTGCATGTGCACATGTTTGTTGGGCCAGACTGGGTATTTAGGGGGGCATTGCCCCCCCTATGCCTAGATCCGCCCCTGTCTGGCTCACACTAACCAAAGCACTCTGAGGGTCATCAGCTTAGTATGAACTGGTGGTGAATTACTGTCTCTTTATACCAAAACCAGCTGCTGTTATTCAGATCATTTATATAGCAGTGGTTTGGCTGTCTGTCCATCCAGCATGGTGAAGAGACGATGGCTGTCTGTCCATCCAGCATGGTGAAGAGAGGATGGCCGTCTCCATCAATTAGTTATTCAGCTCAACTTCCGTCAAAGTGTCTGGTAGCGGAAGGAAGGCAAAGCTTTTCAGAGTCATCTGCTGGCCTCTCCTTTTCATTATTAGAGCAGAGGCGGATCTAGGCATAGGCACGGGGGGGCAATGCCTCCCTAAATGCCCTGACTGCCCCATGCACCAAACATGATGGCAGCATGCAAAACAACCCAAGATATTTCAAATTAAAGTGCTTATATTTAAAATGATTTGAAACACTACTGCTGCTACTAACTAACTACAGCTGTGTCACCACTAAACCAACAGCATTTCATCATTGAAAACAGAAAACTCCCTGAGTCAGACCTTTAGCTTTATGCATGCTGCGTGTCTGTTGCAACTTCAACAACAACTGATGTTATTATTGATGCTTTACTTGACTAATAAAAGCCCTGTAACTGAAAATGGTATGGGTGCCCCCATACCATTTTCTCTTGCCCCCCCCCCCCCCCCCCCCCCCCCCCCCCAACATGTTCTTTTGCCCCCCAAATAGGACATGTTACATCCGCCCCTGTATGTAGGCTTGAAGTGTATAAGTGTATAAGTGTATAAGTATGTCAATTTAGCACCATGAGCAGAACCATGTGCAGAGATCGGTCCATTACCAGGCTCTATTTCAGGGCTGGATTAAAGTAGGCTGACTCACCATGATTTTTGAGCACTAGAAGCTGTGTGTGTGTGTGTGTGTGTGTGTGTGTGTGTGTGTGTGTGTGTGTGTGTGTGTGTGTGTGTGTGTGTGTGTGTGTGTGTGTGTGTGTGTGTGTGTGTGTGTGTGTGTGTGTGTGTGTGTGTGTGTGCGCGTGTGTGTGTGTGTGTGCACGTGTGTGTGTGTGTGTGTGTGTGTGTGTGTGTGCGCTGAAGACACATGTGTATGTGGTGGTGTGTAGGAGTTGTGTTTTATAATGCAAATAATACTTGCTGCTGTATTCTACATCGACGAGAGGGAGGTCAATACAGATTAGGGAAAACACAGTGCACGTAAGAAAATACTGGATGAGAGAGAGAGAGAGAGAGAGAGAGAGAGAGAGAGAGAGAGAGAGAGAGAGAGAGAGGAGAGGAGAGGAGAGAGAGAGCAGAGAGGGAGAGGAGAAGAGTGAGACGAGAGAGGAGATGAGAGAGAGAGAGAGAGAGAGACTTTCCTGGATACATGGTAATGTATTCAAATGTATTCAACTGGGCTAACATATTAGCCACATTAATTACAACAACGTCGACTGCTTTCCCAATATTCTTATGGGTTAATATGAACCGGCTGGCTGTTGTTTTGATAACGCCCATCCCAGAAACTGCTGTGGTACTTCAGTCTGAATAATGAAGTGAAACATCCTAGAAACTGCTGTGGTAGAGAGGGACTTCAGTCTGAATAATGAAGTGAAACATCCTAGAAACTGCTGTGGTAGAGAGGGACTTCAGTCTGAATAATGAAGTGAAACATCCTAGAAACTGCTGTGGTAGAGAGGGACTTCAGTCTGAATAATGAAGTGAAACATCCTAGAAACTGCTGTAGTAGAGAGGGACTTCAGTGTGAATAATTAAGTGAAACATCCTAGAAACTGCTGTGGTAGAGAGGGACTTCAGTCTGAATAATGAAGTGAAACATCCTAGAAACTGCTGTGGTTGAGAGGGACTTCAGTCTGAATAATGAAGTGAAACATCCTAGAAACTGCTGTGGTAGAGAGGGACTTCAGTCTGAATAATGAAGTGAAACATCCTAGAAACTGCTGTGGTAGAGAGGGACTTCAGTCTGAATAATGAAGTGAAACATCCTAGAAACTGCAGTGGTAGAGAGGGTCTTCAGTCTGAATAATGAACTGAAACATCCTAGAAACATCCTAGAAAGAATGAGGACGATGAGGACTCTACCACTACAGAAGTCACTGTAGTCACCAGTAGACCTGCACAGTGAAGTCACTGTGCAGGTCTACTGGTGACTACAGTGACTTCTGTTCCAGGAGTGGATTCCCTAATCATTTAAGGCACTGGCGCAAATATCAACCTCTACGGCTGTATCCATCATTGTTGGGGAGTCACTAATTATTTTTTTTTGTTAATACTCCATATATGGTCTGCACACCTTATAATAGAGCATTTTAACAGAAAAAAAAATTATGGGTGATATCTGACAAAAGTGAAATCACTTCCCCTACCTTTAAGAAAGAAATCCATAACGATAATAAACCATCTCTCTCTCTCCACAGTCTGCTCCCAGTTCTCCAAAGGCGTGTACGCCATCATCGGCCTGTACGACAGGAGGACGGTCAACATGCTGATGTCGTTCTGCGGAGCGCTGCACGTGTGCTTCGTCACTCCCTCCTTCCCCATAGAGACGGCCAACCAGTTCGTCATCCAGCTGAGGCCAGAGCTCCAAGACGCTCTGGTGGGAGTCATAGAGCACTACGGATGGAGCAAGTTCGTCTACATGTACAGCTCTGACTCAGGTAGCTCTACATCATACCTGGGCATTATGCGGCCCGGGGACCGCCAGTGGTCCTTGAGAGAGTTCCAAGTTAAATATGGAAAGTTGGTTAACCAGATGTAACTCTTTGAGAGCGTATAAATGATTACACTCTCAAGAGTTAAATATTCACCATCTGAATTAGCTCAAATCTATGCAATCAGAGAATGTAAATGTAAATTTGATCTTTGTTCGGCTGTTTTGTTTGCGCAATCCAGCCTGTTATGGTGGACACAAGCAGAAATCTTTTGTTTAGGGTTCTGTGGGGCTGATTGGCTAGAGACACTGGGGTGGGGCTGTGGGGTTATGGAAGGCTGCAGCTGATTGGGTAGAGACACTGGGGGTGGGGCTTTGGGGTTATGGAAGGCTGCAGCTGATTGGGTAGAGACACTGGGGGTGGGGCTTTGGGGTTATGGAAGGCTGCAGCTGATTGGGTAGAGACACTGGGGTTGGAATGTGGGGGTATGGAAGGCTGCAGCTGATTGGGTAGAGACACTGGGGGTGGGCTGTGGGGGTATGGAAGGCTGCAGCTGATTGGGTAGAGACACTGGGATTGGGCTGTGGGGGTTTATGGAAGGCTGCAGCTGATTGGGTAGAGACACAGGGCTGTGGGGTTATGGAAGGCTGCAGCTGATTGGTAGAGACAGGGTTTCCAGGTGGGTTTTGATTCCCTTTAAAAACTTACATGTATTTTATGTTGAATACATTTTACCACCACTGTGTTTCTCACTGTTTAATAGTATTATTGAAATGTGTGCATGTATCCAGGAAAGTCTCTCTCTCTCTCTCTCCTCTCTCTCTCTCTCTCTCTCTCTCTCTCTCTCTCTCTCTCTCTCTCTCTCTCTCTCTCTCTCTCTCTCTCTCTCTCTCATCCAGTATTCTCTTACCTATACTGTGTTTTCCCTAATCTGTATTGACCTCCCTCTCGTCGATGTGGAATACAGTAGTGAGTATTTATTTGCATTATGTTGATATAAAACACAACTCTACACACCACCGCATATAGGGCATTAACGACTTGAGATTTTTTCAAGTCGACTTGTCAGACAGTCAAGTCGATAAATTATCGATTTATCGTGTTATGGCGCGGGGGGGGGGGGGGGGGTCCGTCGTGGTGGTTCTCCGAGGGGGGTCGGGGATCAAATGGTGCCGCTATGCCGGCGCAGTGCTTATAGAAAACCATCGCGAGCCTGACGCATGTGGCAAGGTTAATATGAAAACAGTATTGGCACACAGCACAACAGTATTGGCACGCAGCACAACGTCCACTATGGCCAGCCATAAAACACACAACGTTCTAACCACATGTTAGAACGCAACAGAAGACATACACACACGCTGGTTCTAACATAGCGGCCACATTATCAGAATACTATCCATTACATGTAGCCTCCTCCTCCACCACCACCACCACCATACCGCGCCGCTTTCTTTTCTGATCCATTCAGTAAATTAATGAGAACGACGCGGACAGAAGCATGCGTCCCGTGCGTACTGCGTAGCCTAATGCGAAACGAGGAACAAGACGGTCACACGAGGTAGCACACGAGGACGAGTTGATTGATGAAGTTCTGTATTTCGTTGACACTGTTTGCTGTTCGATCTGATCCGTGTACGTAATGATCAGTGGAACGCCGCGCGCCGAGAGCGCAAGGCGCACGCAGCTGCATAAGATTGGTAAACCTAAATTAAGGCTTTACTCCGATAGAGTTGCAAAGGAGACTTCTGTCCGTGAGTGACAGTAACCAATATTACAGTTGAATTATATACACACGCGTCGCACACATAGAGAAAGAAAAAAGGGGAAAACAAAGGTAAATGTTTAATTCCTCCTCCTTACTCCTTCGCTCGGAGGAAGGGGAAAAACAACTTATCGACTCGTGCTTTTTAGAGTCGACACGTGTTATGCAAATCGATGCATCGATGTATCGATTTTTTGGTTAAAGCCCTACCGCATACACACGTGTCTTCAGTGCACACACACACACACACACACACACACACACCAACACACACACACACACACACACACACACACACACCACACACACACACACACACACACACCACACACACACACACACACACACACACACACACACACACAGCTTCACCAGGATTTTTGGTGAGTCACCCTACTTTAATCCAGCCCTGAAATAGAGCCTGGTAATGGACCAATCTCTGGCACATGGTTCTGCTCATGGTGGTAAATTGACATACACTTATACACTTGTACACTTAACCACATCAGGCCTACAGTACTGTACAATATATAGCATACCTGGGCATTATGCGGCCCGGGGGCCAAATGCATCCCGGATGACTCTGACCGGCCTGTGAAAGGGTACTGTGGTTTTCAAAGGCAAACGGATTGTGTGCACATCTCACGCCTATATTCAGGCCAGGTGCTGGGCATCAAAGGCATCAAACTTAGAGAACACACTTTATTTATTTAGTTCAGGCAACAACTAGTAGTTAGTTGTTGCCTGAACTAAATAAAAAGTGTGTTTTGGAGCATATAAACAGTGTGCGGGCGTTCCTCTCCGTTCTCTACTGTGGTTTTCAACCAGTGGTCCGGGGACCACCGGTGGTTCTTGAGAGTGTTCCAGTTGAATGTGGAAAGTTGGTTAACCAGATGTAACTCTTTGAGTGCCATCTGTCACAGGTGTTGGATGTGTTGGACCACGCAGAGAGACAGAGTGTGTGCGCACATGCATGCCTGCTAGTTTAAAGCATATTGCATGAGAGAAAGTTCACATGAAAGTCTATCTTTAGTTTGCTGTACCTGTGACCAGTCACGCGTTTTTGGGTGACTTAACGCTTTGTGTACTGAACACATTTTGGTGTTTTAGCTGTTGAAAAATAGCAGATCTACAAGCTCATATCGCGCCACCGAGTGGCGCGATATGAGCTTGTAGTTCTGCTATTTTTGAAAAATTGTGAAAATGTGGTGCAAATCTTTGAATACATTATTTCGGAAGCAAACATTTTTAACTCAAATCTTTGCTTCTGGGGTGATCCCTAGAACAACATGTTTTTAGATGAGGTTCTGCAGCTAAATAATAGATATTTCTGGAGGTCCTTCCTATGAAATACGTTAAGCATCACTGACACAGAAAGAGATTTTTCCAGAAAAACTAGAACCTCACGCCAGGGACTAGAATTTAGTGTCATGGACTAGAATCTAGTGTCCCGACACTAGATTCTAGTCTATGACACTAAATTCTAGTGTAAAATAGAATCTAGTGTCAGAAACTGGAATCTAACTTCAGAAACTACAGTCTACTGAAAGGAACTAGAATCTAGCATCGGAAACTAGAATCTGATCAGGACACAATGGGTTTCAAGCATATTGCATGACAGAAAGTTCACATGAAAGTCTATCTTTAGTTTGCTGTACCTGTGAGCAGTCACACGTTTTTGTGTGACTTAATGCTCACTGGGTTTCTGTCTGCCTGCCGTGGGCTTCAAACCCACGATGGCACACTGTCACTGAGCATAAGTGTTTCCACAACGTGTTACCCCCCCCTCCTAGATACAGTCAAAACTGCAAATTGTGTCTTTTTAAATGGAGCGAGAAAACTAATGTGTGCAGATTCCCAAATGATTTTGCTTCAGTAATCATACTGAATCAGTGTTGCCAATCAGTGAGTCGTACCGGAGCAGCCACTCACATCTTTAGCGTTATGATACACTGAGGTTAGTTTAGCGCGGACAGACAGTTGCACACAAGACGGATGGATGAATCAGACGGATGGATCATGGACACTAGCGTTATTTGATGCTGCCTTTCTCTACTGTTTCCATAAACGATAATTACAGCACCCAACGCTCATGTCAGATGAAACGACATAACTATACAGTATCAGTATCAGTATAACCCAGGGGTTTTCAACCTTTTTGATCCCAGGGCCCACCATTTATTCAGTCTTTGAGCCACAGACCACCATGTGAGGACATTTTAGTCCCACGGACCCCAAAACTAAAGATTTATTTTTGCTTCTGTCCATGACCATTAATGATAGCTATTTTAAATCTTGAGAGTGTAAAAATATCGCTCAAGTCCACCTAGTCCCCAGATTGCTCTTCGTTAGAATGGTGGTCCCTGGGGAAAAAAAGGGTTGGTAATAATAATAATAATAATGGATTGCATTTTTATAGCATTTTTTATGCACTACATGTATACTCAAAGCGCTCACAATGGTCCATTCATTCATACATTGGGAAGTAGAGCGGCGAACAGTCAACGCTCAGTGTCTTAAACTTCCCACATTCACACACCAGTGGTGGCAACAAGCTCACGCTGACCAACTCACTGGAGGCAAGGTGGGGTTCAGTGTCTTGCCCAAGGACACTTCCACATGTAGACAGGAGGAGCCGGGAATCGAACCGCCGACCCACGGGTCATTGGCCGACCTGCTCTATCCTCCTGAGCCACAGCCGCCCCTACGCGGTATAGGGTGTCGCTGGTAGTCACCACTGTGTGCACACTGTTGGTACGTGCGTTGTGTGTGTGTGTTGTGACTGTGTGATATCTCACTCTGAGGTTTGACCTCCCCCGGTGATGTATGATCGCCATGGTGACATGTTTAACTCTGATCCATAGAGAGACACTGCTCAGCTATTACTCTACACTCTGCTCTCCTGTGTAGTGCAAGGATCATTACACACTCCTGTGTGTGTGTGGTGGGGGGGTGTGTGGGTGTGCGTATGTGTGGGTGTGCGTGTGTGTGTGTGGGGGTGTGGGGGTGTGCGTGTGTGTGTGCGCGCGCATGTGTTTCACAAAAAAGGCCCACTATTTATTCTACATTTGATGTTGAGTTTATTCCCTCGGACCCAAAACTAAGGATTTTCATTTTTTTTGTCCACAATTTAGGAGATATAAATTGGCATAAAGTTGTTCAAAATAACAATTCCTCTACATGTTCTATTTTTCTAATCAAGTAATTCAGATCTCAGAGCTCTCAAGAGTTACAGATCCATTTGGTTACCAACGGCCCATTCTTTAGCTAAGTACCACTAAAGATCTCAACGGGCCTGAAAATTAAGGCCTGGCCCTAACTAGGCCCGACTAAATGGGGCGGCAGTGGCTCAGAGGTAGAGTTACCGGATGGTAACCACAAGGTTGCCGGTTCGATCCCGGGCTCCTGCAGAGTTAGTGTCGAAGTGTCCCTGAGCAAAACACTGAACCCCTAATTGCTCCTGATGTGCTAGTAGGTACCTTGCATGGTTTCCACTGCCATCAGTGTATGAATGTGTGTGTGAATGTGGTGAATGTGATGCACAAGCTATGTAAAGCGCCTTGGATAAAGGCGCTATATAAAATGCACCATTAAATGGAATAGATTTTGGGCCCTACCCGGCTCTAAACTGTCGGGTTTGGGCAAAATGTGAGAATTCTCCACAGATTAAAATGAATTGGCAATCAGCACCATCTTCATAATAGGTAAATACAGAAAAAAATATTATTTTTATTATAATATATATATTATATATATATATATATATTATATATATATATATATATATATATATATATATATATATATAATTTTTTTTTTTATTATATATTTTTTCATGGGGCCCGACCCGGCCCTATGATTAGCATAGATTTTAGGCTCGACCTGGCCCCAAATGTTGGGTTGGGCCTGTTCGGGTTCGGTCCTGGTCGGTAGAGTTTGAGAACTCTATCCGGGAAAGTGTGTCTTATTTTTATGGGTTAAAAGAGCGATTAAACGATAGCCATGCAATACTGAAAATTCCTAAAAGGGTTTTCCTAAAAGTCTGCAGTGTATTCTCGCTTCCTGTGATTGCCTGGCCCTCAGCCCTGGCAGGGCTGCATATTGTTGTCTCTGTCCAGATTCCATTATGATATTATCCTCCCTCCAGGTGGTCCTATGGGTACAATCTGTACCACCACCAGACAGCTGGTCCTTATGGGTACAATCTGTACCACCACCAGACAGCTGGTCCTATGGGTACAATCTGTACCACCACCAGACAGCTGGTCCTTATGGGTACAATCTGTACCACCACCAGACAGCCTCTGATTTATACGCTTGTGTACTGGCCTGATCGCCGTACACAGAGGGGAACTCCACCTATTTTCAACATTTTAATGTCATTAATATACCTTAGAGATGATCAAAAAGGTCCCCCAATTCTGTATTTCCTAAAAAAACGGAGGTCTGAAAAAATCAACATGGTGAACTACATCTGACATTATCAAGATGCATTTCACCATGTTAATGTTTTTTTTTTTTTTTTTTTTTTTTTTTTTTTTTTTTTCAGACATTTGTATCCTCTCAGAAAATTTTGAAAATGGGTGGAATTCCCCTTTAACCCAAAGGCTGCCATACACGTTGCATGTAGATGGCTATTACAGCTATTTGAACTATTTTTTTAAATGGCAAAACAATGGGAAATAATTATGTTTACAGATAAGGGTGGTGCAACGTATACAATTGGCAGTTAGAATGCTAGTGCAGTGTTGCCAACTTGGCGCATTTGTTGCTATATTCAGCTTTTTTGCTGGTGAGTTGACAGGCGCCAGAGATAAAACCCTGGTTATTCACCATTTTTCCTACAATGATAGAGTACTCCTTCCTTCCTAGAAAGGACCATTGGTAACCAAATGGACCCTTATAGATCTGTAACTCTGGAAATCGTAAAATTCATACAACATATCTATCTCTCCTAAATTAAACTGAGAGACTAGACTCAACGTCAAATGGTGGTCCGTGGATAAAATGCAGAATAAATATGGGCCCTGGTATGAAAATGGTTGAAAACCACTGCTCTATACATTCTAGCGCATTTTTTGCAGTTGGCAACACTGTGGCAGTGGAGCTCTCCCTGGTGCTGAATCAACAACTCTGTGGTTGTTGTTTCAGCACCACAGAGAGCTCCACTGCTCTCTTCAGCGCCAGGGAGAGCTCCACTGCTGTCTTCAGCACTACGGAGAGCTCCACTGCTCTGTTCAGCACCACGGAGAGCTCCACTGCTCTCTTCACCCAGAGCCTAGCCTGGTCTAGCCCTCAATGATTTTGGCCTTGGGGGGCGGGGGTGTCGTGGGATCCACACGGTGGAAGTGCTGAGCTCTGATTTGATCTCACTAACGTGTCGTCATCTCCGGCCCCTCCCACGCCCGTCCACTGCTGTTCTACGTCACATCATTTAGAGCGACGCCCACCCCGGAAGGTTGACACGCCCTCAAGGCCACTTTCCAACGCGCGTTAGTCCAGGCTTTCCGTTTTCGCGCAAGGCGAACGAAAATGAAAGCCTGGGTGTCGAGGCTACCCAGAGGCTAATGTTGTTTCAGCACCACGGACAGCTCCACTGCCCTCTTCACCAGAGCCTAATGTTCAGCTCTTTGACTCTCCTGTGCCTGCCTCTTTTCTTCACATGGACTGCTCCCATTGACAGCCTATTCACAGCCCCTATTTAAACCTGTCAGTGCCAAGGACTGCCATTATGCTCCCATGGGAAGCACTGAATGAGGGCGGCAGCATGGAATGGCCCATAGGGGTGGAGTCTGCACCTTTTTAAAGCAAAGCATTTCACTGCTATATATTTTTACTGACAGATATGCACCTACCTCCTATATAATTTCATCCCCACTTTCCAATCTTCCCTCTCTGTACAGTATTTACATTCACCATCTCACGGAGGCCAGAGCCCATCTATCTTTGCGTCCTGTTAATGGCTTGGCTGTCAGGGACCTTGGATTGCCTGAAGAGCAGCTGTCTGTGTGTGACAATAGACCAGGGGCGGATCTAGGCATGGGCATGGGTGGGTGCCCCCCCAAACACGATGCCACCCCCCCCCGCAAACACGATGCCATGCAAACAACCCAAGATATTTCAAATTAAAATGCTCATATTTAAAATGATGTGAAACACTACTAGCTGCTACGACTAACTACCGCTGTGCCACCACTAAACCACAGCATTTCATCATTGAAAACAGAAAACTCTCTGAGCAGACCTTTAGCTTTATGCATGCTGCGTGTCTGTTGCAACTTCAACAACAACTGATGTTTTAATTGATGCTTATACTTGCCTAACAAAAGTCCTGTAACTGAAAATGGTACGGGTGCGGCTTTATCGCCCATGGCGCGAAGCGACACGGGCGATGAAGCCGCACCCGTACCATTTTCTCTTGCCCCTCCAACATGCCCCCCCCCCAAATGGGACATGTTATATCCGCCCCTGCAATAGACCAAAGGAAACATCAGTCAGAGGTTGTGAGAGGGGTCCATGCTCTTGACATGCTGTGTGTTGTGCTTCCCCCCTCTTTAATGACAACATTTCTGGCACCTTGTAATCTTCTATTTCCATAAAAGCGTATGAGGGCTCTTAAAGGCAGGGGCGGATGTAACATTGCCCAATTGGTGGTGGGGGGGGGGGGGGGGGGTCTGACTCAGAGAGTTTTCTGTTTTCAATGATGAAATGCTGTTGGGTTAGTGGTGACACAGCTGTAGTTAGTTAGTAGCAGTAGTAGTAGTAGTGGTTCAAATCCTTTTAAATTATAATATTTACCTATTCTCTCTCCCAGGTTCATTTGGTTCCAAACTATCATTTGCAGGGGTCAGGGACCACTGGTCTGTGACCACTATGGCTAATTAAGATGATGAATTTTAACTCTTGAGAGTGAAAAATGAAACCAAATGGACCCGCAGGGTCCATTTGGTTTCATTTTTACGTTCTCAAGAGTTTACATCTGGTTTAACCAACTTAACTGGGGACCACCTGGAACCCTCTCAGGGACCACTGGTGGTCCCCGGACCACCTGTTGAAAACCCCTGGTTTAAAGCACCCAAGTAGGAAGTAAACTTGAATGCAAAATTTTACGATATATTTTGTGGGGGCAAGTGACCATGACCTGAGGGCAAGTAGAACCTGACTTGCACTTGCCCGATGGGCAAGAGCCTCGGAGACCTTAGTGTCAACCCCTGATTATAGATGTGAGTGGACCTCAAGGTTGCCGGGTCAATCCTGGAGTTAGTGTCATTAGTGTCTGTGAGCAAGACACTGAACCCCTAATTGCTCCTGAGTGCTAGAATGGTTCTTCTTCTTAAAGGTTCTCAAGTTTCAAGGTTTTTATATTGTCCACCAGTGTATGTCAGGACATATACAGGGATGAAATTAGGCGTTTCCATTCTCCCACAGTGTAAATAGACAAGACAGTGCAATAGACAATAGTCAAGACAATAGACAGTGCAATAGACAATAGTCAAGACAATAGACAGGGCAATAAGACAAGTCGATAACAATAGACGAGACAAACAGTATGCAGCAGACCATAAGGTCGAACAGTTCCCCTAACTGAGGTGAAGGTGCTTGCTAACCCAGGTGTGATAAAGTGGCAGTAGTGTGAAGCTAACAGACAGTTTAGACAGGACATATACAACTACTAAAAACTACTACTAAAACTACAGTATACTACAGCTAAAAATCTAGAGCTAATATACAAGACTACAGTACATAGCTACAACTAAAAACAACATATAGCTTACTACTATGAGGTTTGGTTTTAAGCAGTTCTGTACTGCTTAAAACCAAAAGGTGTAAACTGCAGACTTTTAAAAAGAAAAAAGGAAACCAAGGCACTCCATCTTCAGTGTGAAAAATATATACTATATCATTTATTGAAGAGCAAGGCAACTGAAATGACCAACGCATTTCGACCGCACAGGGTCTTCGTCAGGAGACATTTATCATCTACCATTTATCACCCTCTGAAGTCCCAATGTTGGCACTCGTTCCTAAGGTTGCCTATACCCTGATATATTGAATTCCTCCTCAGGCCCTATGCGGCCCGCGTGCTGCCGGTGTGACACCTCCGTGTAAATCAGAGCCCTGCAGATCGATGTGTTCTCTAATTGGCTCTTATTTCCTGCCTCGCCATCACACCATGACCCTGTCCCACCCCCCCCCCCCCCCCCCCCCCCCCCCCCCCCCCCCCCCCCCCCCCCCCAAAAAAAAAAAAAAAAAAAAACGCTGCAGCGCATTAGCAGCCTATCAGTGACAGCTTAAGGGGAGTGGGGGCTGCATATCATTTTGTGCTGAGATGATGTAAGTCGACTGTGCCAATCTGCCCACGGATGCAAATCGTAACACTGTGAGACTCTGAGTCTTCTGTTGGTGAGATATCAGTGAGGATTGGTTCTGCCCCGATTCTCTTAAGGGCAGTAATTAGTCAATCTGCTGTACACACCCACCCGTGTTGTGCCTAATGGTGTTTTACCTGTTGAAAAATAGCAGATCAACAAGCTCATACTGCTATTTCTGAAAAATCGCGAAAACGTGGTGCAAATCTTTGAATACATTATTTTGGAAGCAAACATTTTTAACTCAAATCTTCTGGGGGATCCCTAGAACAACATGTTTTTTAGATGAGGTTCTGCAGCTAAATAATAGATATTTCTGGGGGTCCTTCCTATGAAATATGTTAAGCATCACTGACACAGAAAGAGACTTTTCCAGAAACAAAACTAGAACCTCACGCCAGGGACTAGAATTTAGTGTCACAAACTAGAATTTAGTGTCATGGACTAGAATCTAGTATCGGGAACTAGAATCTAGTGTCAGAAACTTGAATCTAACTTCAGAAACTACAATCTACTAAGCGGAACTAGAATCTACCGTGGGGGACTAGAATCTGGCATGAGGAAGTAGAATCTAGTGTCAGAAACTAGAATCTAGCGCTGTGAACTAGAATCTAGCGTCAGAAACTAGTATCTAGTGCTGTAAACTAGAATCTACCATCAGAAACTAGAATCTGATCAGGACACAAAGGGTGCTGAGATGATGTGAGTCGGACTGTGCCAATCTGCCCACGGATGCGAGCGTAACACTCTGAGACTCTGAGTGTTCTGTTGGTGAGATATCAGTGAGGATTGGTTCTGCCCCGATGCCCTTAAGGGCAGTAATTAGTCAATCTGCTGTACACACACACCTGTGTTGTGCCTAATGATGCGTCCGCTTGGGGGTGGGGTGGGGGGTGGCTGTATCGTTCTGATGGATATGTTTATCGGGTTTGGAACGATCCGCGTTCATTCGTCTTGTAACACATGATGGAACGGTGCGCCCTGCGGAATTAGACGGCATATCATTTGTTTGTGTCCCATGTGGGGGGTGCGGGGGGGGGGGGGGGGGGGATCAAATGGATCGTCTTATGTAAAACCATATAGACCAGTGTTGTATTTTGCATTCTAACCGTCCAAGTCCCGGACTTATTTCTACTTGAGAAAAACTGTTTTCACCCTTAGTACTAGGTTGTACTACCATGGTCTATTGAAAAAAAGCAAAAAAAAAAAAAAAAAGGGAAAAATATTTTATTCATGCTAATTAATTAATTGAATAACTATTTATAATAAGTAAAAAAATGTTTTGGGGGGTATGTATGTTTGACTGTTTTGTTTCCCAAATCCAGCCTGGTATTATGGACAAACGCAAAAGAAATCTTTTAGGTCTGTGAGGTTAAAATGTCCTCAAATGGTGGTCCTTCCGTGGCTCAGATGCTGAATAAATAGTGGGCCCTGGTATCAAAAAGGTTGAAAACCACTGTCTTAGCAACATTGAAAGCGCCAAACTGCCATTGGTCATGTCAGTAGCCAATGAGGGCTTTGCACCTGGCACAACAGCCTATTAAACGTGAGAGTCCACACTTGGCCAAAAGCTGCTGTTTGCTGACATCACTTTGTTGGAATCTGGAACCTTCTGTCGATTGGTTGAAGCTCATTTTCTGCACGTTTGTGTTTCTTACCAGGGGCGGATGTAACATAACACATTTGGGGGGGGGGGGGGGGGGGCACATGTTGGTGGGGCAAGAGAAATTGAAGCCACACCCATAGCATTTTCAGTTACAGGACTTTTATTAGTCAAGTAAAGCATCAATAATAACATCAGTTGTTGTTGAAGTTGCAACAGACACGCAGCATGCATAAAGCTAAAGGTCTGACTCAGAGAGTTTTCTGTTCAATGATGAAATGCTGTTGGTTTAGTGGTGACACAGCTGTAGTTAGTTAGTAGCAGTATAGTAGTTGGTTCAAATCATTTTAAATATAAGCACTTTATTTTGAAATATCTTGGTTTGTTTTGCAGAAATGGGCATTTAGGGGGGCATTGCCCCCCCATACCCATGCCTAGATTCGCCCCTGTTTCCTACTCCAGTTTTCCCTGTGCTGAACTAATCCCCATCGAGTCCATGTTGAGCACAACAGAAACACCACAGTGTTCCATTTCATTGGATTAACATGAATACGTACATAATTATGTCCATGAAGTGATACTGGATGTTTCTAGCATCGGATGACCTGGAATGAATAATACATTGAATGTGTCTGATGAAACAGTTTTGGTTATTTTGTGTGTGTGTGGTGTGTGTGTGTGTGTGTGTGTGTGTGTGTGTGTGTGTGTGGTGTGTGTGTGTGTGTGTGTGTGTGTTGTGTGTGTGTGTGTTGGTGTTGTGGTGTGTGTGTGCGCACGCGCGTGCGTGCGTGCGTGTGCGTGCGTGCGCCCCCCCAAACACGATGGCATGCAAAACAACCCAAGATATTTCAAATTAAAGTGCTTATATTTAAAAATGATGTGAACCACTACTACTGCTACTAACTAACTACAGCTGTGTCACCACTAAACCAACAGCATTTCATCATTGAAAACAGAAAACTCTCTGAGTCAGACCTTTAGCTTTATGCATGCTGCGTGTCTGTTGCAACTTCAACAACAACTGATGTTATTATGGATGCTTTACTTGACTAATAAAAGTCCTGTAACCGAAAATGGTATGGGTGCAGCTTCACCGCCGCCACATCGCCCATGGCACGAAGCGCCACGGGCGATGAAGCCGCACCCATATAATTTTCTTTGCCCCTCCAACATGTTTCTCTCGCCCCCCCAAATGGGACATGTTACATCCGCCCCTGGTGCGTGCGTGCGTGTGTGTGCGCGCGCGCCTGCCTATATTTGTATGTGGTGAGACTTCATCTCCCAATGCAATCTCAAGCACACATACTGACAAAACCTCAATTACTTGTGCACACACACACACACGCACGCACGCACGCACACACACACACACACACACACACACACACACACACACACACACACACACACACACACACACACACACACACACACACACACACACACACACACACCACACACACGGCCAGGAAAAGATAGGACGGTCCGCTCTCATCCGTGCTGTGAGATGAGAGCCTGGATTCACAGTGCCCCAAAGCCACTGACGGAAGTCGGGACTTCCAGAAGTTCTGGTTAGTTAACTTCCGCCGGAAGTTTCCATTAGTCACGATGCATGTGGTGCTCCCGAAAATGAATACCCCACGGAAACATTTTATTTCTCCCTTGTGCTCGCAAAGCTGTTGTAAATGTTTAAAAGATGAAATCGTGTGCACTTGGCACACTTATACAACTGCTTTGTTCGTTGGAATCTTTTTTTTTTTTTTTTCTGAAAATAAGAGTGAACAAGTCAAGTCGCTAGTGAGGACTGAACAGGGTTGTTTCTCTGGGGACTGTAAATACAGTAACACTAGTGAGGACTGAACAGGGTTGTTTCTCTGGGGACTGTAAATACAGTAACACTAGTGAGGACTGAACAGGTTGTTTCTCTGGGGACTGTAAATACAGTAACACTAGTGAGGACTGAACAGGGTTGTTTCTCTGGGGACTGTAAATACAGTAACACTAGTGAGGACTGAACAGGGTTGTTTCTCTGGGGACTGTAAATACAGTAACACTAGTGAGGTCTGAACAGGGTTGTTTCTCTGGGGACTGTAAATACAGTAACACTAGTGAGGACTGAACAGTGTTGTTTCTCTGGGGACTGTAAATACAGTAACACTAGTGAGGTCTGAACAGGGTTGTTTCTCTGGGGACTGTAAATACAGTAACACTAGTGAGGACTGAACAGTGTTGTTTCTCTGGGGACTGTAAATACAGTAACACTAGTGAGGACTGAACAGGGTTGTTTCTCTGGGGACTGTAAATACAGTAACACTAGTGAGGACTGAACAGGGTTGTTTCTCTGGGGACTGTAAATACAGTAACACTAGTGAGGACTGAACAGGGTTGTTTCTCTGGGGACTGTAAATACAGTAACACTAGTGAGGACTGAACAGGGTTGTTTCTCTGGGGACTGTAAATACGTGACATACTTACGTTGCTTCCTGACTCTAGTGAAGGGGGCGGGTACAATATTAGGAGACGGGAAGTATGTTGGAGTCTATTCATTTCCAATGGTAGAATGAATGTGAACACAACTTATGAACACTGAACTAAATACTGGACCCGGTCATCACAAGGCATTTAATATTTACAACATATTCATAGTAAAACGGCTTCTATTAGCAAAACAAATCAGGAGAAATTTCACTTTGTTATCAATTATTCTTTAGCCCACCAACAAAATATCGCGAGATTTTTTAGGAGTCAGGAACAGTCTCTTTGTAATCTGCAATTTGACATACGGCAGATAGGGGGCTCTGTGAGCCTTAGGAGACCATCGCCTATAGTAGCACCAATATGAGTATGCCCATCTTTATATTTAGTATCTGTATTTAGTATCTTTATTATTTAGTATCTTTGATGGCGGCTGAGAGGAACTGGCTGGTGACCTCTGGTGACCTCTGGTGACCTCTGACCTCTCCACAGGGCTCTCTGTCCTCCAGAAGGTTCTAGACACGGCGGCTGAGAGGAACTGGCTGGTGACCTCTGGTGACCTCTGGTGACCTCTGGTGACCTCTGACCTCTCCACAGGGCTCTCTGTCCTCCAGAAGGTTCTAGACACGGCGGCTGAGAGGAACTGGCTGGTGACCTCGGTGAACGTGGAGACCATGACGGAGGCGTCCTTCCAGAAGGTCTTCCAGGATCTGGACAAGAGGAAGGAGGGACAGATCATCATCGACTGTGAGACCGAGAGACTGACCGGAATCCTCAACAAGGTGAGCGTGAAGGTCACCACCGCTGGGAGGTTTATCTACTGGAGGAACAGGACATGTCTGTGAGCTCTGTCTACAGGCAGGTATTTCTGTAACTCCAAACTTATTTTTTTCGTCACATCATATCAAGCCACACACTACAAGATAATTGGACCACTATTTATATTTTAAAAACTCAGGTGGCATCCGCGGGACAGGAGTTTCAACCGGAGTGATTGGAGAGGAGAGTGGCAAAAGGGAAGGGGAGGAGAGGAGGAGGAGGAATAGATTACCTCTGGGATTACATGTAAAGACTGCCCCAGAGTGGCGTAAAATGTGTGATGTGTGTGTAAAAAAAATACATAAATACCTGCATTAGAATAAAGACAACCTGCAGCCATGTTAACTGCTTGAATGACGTTGACGTTGGGCCGGGGACCTCATGGTGAAATGTAGAAAATGGGATCTGTGACAAAAATCAATGACATTATGTATCATGTCACAGGAATCAAGGTAGATTGAGGTCCAATGTGTTTTGGTGTGGGATTCTCCTTTAAGCTCACATGCAAGGAGCATGCGAGCGGTAATGGCTTATTGTTATAGAGGAATTCCACCCATTTTCAACATTTTTTCAGAGAGCGTACAAATGGAACCAAATGAACCCTAATGGGTTCATTTGGCTCCATTTGTACGCTCTTAGAAATAAGAAGCGTCTAAAAAAATCCATTAACATGATGAAATACATCTTAATGCGGCCATCAAGATGTTTCACCATGTTGGTGGCTTTCTTCAGACCTCCATTTCTTGGGAGCACAGAATGGGGGAACTTTTTTATCATGTCCACCCAGCACCTCTAGGGTATACTGATGACATATTAGAATGTTAAAAATGGGTGGACTTCCCCTTTATCAGGTGGTAGCACAACGGTTACCCTTGTTAAAATGCACCTCTGAGGTGGAGCGCCAGCCCTACCATCAGCTCCCAGTACTTCCCACATGACTCGCTGCACCAATGAGTCTCCTCATTCGCTGAGATGGCCCGGTGCCCCGGATCGAACCCATGACCTTGTGGTATGACCCAGTCAGTCAGGAGTTCAAACCCACAGGCAACAGGCAACCCACAGGCAACAACAACAACAACACTTTCTTAACATATTTGCATGAATCATATCAGCCTGGACTCTCTGTTTTGTTTGCACGTCTTGTACTTTAGTTTACACCCACTGCATAATGCCCCCCCCCCCCCCCCCCCCCCCCCCCCTCCCATGCCCTACAGCGTTCATCTGCTAGTGGAACATGATCTCCATTCAGATAAGAGCTCCGACAGCGTCCTGAGGGCATCTGTCCTCCTCTCCTCTTAAATTCAGAGCATCCGCCGAATGCATAAATACTGGTGCACCAGGGGCGGATTTAACAGGTCCCATTGGGGGGGTGCAAGAGAACATGTTGGAGGCAGTGTTGTTTTTGTCGACTAAGACCAACAGTAAACGACTAGGTTTTTGATATTTAGTCGACTAACACTAGACTAACAAAAATGATTTTCAAAAGACTAAGACGAAGACTAAATCATAACCTAAGACTAATGGAAATAAGAAACATTTTTATCTTCTTTTATTCTTTCTTTTTAAGTATGTGTGAACATATCTGCAGTATACATTGCATTTTTCATACTAAAAACCATACATCTGTATAACATATATAAACCTACAATGTATTTGTATGTAAGACTAAACTACCGAGACTAAGACTAAATCATTTTTGACATTTCGCCGACTAAGACTAGACTAAAACATGAATTTCAGAAGACTAAATGGGACTAAAAGACTAAATGAGTATTATTGAAAAGACTAAAACTAAGACTAAATCAAAATATTCTTAATAACAACACTGGTTAGCGCGGCAAGAGAAAATGGTATGGGGGCGGCTTCATCGCCCATGGCGCGAAGTGACACAGGCGATGAAGCCGCCCCCATACCATTTTCAGTTACAGGAATTTTATTAGTCAAGTAAAGCATCAATAATAACATCAGTTGTTGTTGAAGTTGCAACAGACACGCAGCATGCATAAAGCTAAAGGTCTGACTCAGAGAGTTTTCGGTTTTCAATGATGAAATGCTGTTGGTTTAGTGGTGACACAGCTGTAGTTAGTTAGTAGCAGTAGTAGTGTTTCACATCATTTTAAATAGAAGCACTGTAATTTGAAATGCCTTGGGTTGTTTTGCATGCCATCGGGACTGGGTATTTAGCCCCCCCCCGTCCCCGTCCCCCCCCCCCCCCCCCGTCCCCATGCCCATGCCAAGATCCGCCCCTGTGTAGCACGCCCCTGGATTATTTATTTATCTGATCTAGATTGTACCACAGATACATGGACAGACTGCACTCATTGGACCACTTTACCACTTTGTAAACCTTATCTTCATTGGTCCTGTGGTATAATAACACAGTTTTTCTAATGTCATCTAATCCTACGTCTCACAGACGGAGGGCTTTGGGAGGTTCAGAAACCTGTCTACCGGTGACATCCGTGGACAAACGCTGGCAGCAAAATCCCACTATTTTGTAACCCATTGTTTTACCCAGCACCAATTCCTAATTCCTAGTGATCCTGGGCTCTTCAGACCCTCCACCAACCTGGGGAGTTCAAGTTCAAGTTCAATATGAGCTTGTAGTTCTGCTATTTTTGAAAAAATGTGAAAATGTGGTGCAAATCTTTGAATACATTATTTCGGAAGCAAACATTTTTAACTCAAATCTTTGCTTCTGGGGGATCCCCTAGAACAACATGTTTTTAGATGAGGTTCTGCAGCTAAATAATAGATATTTCTGGGGGTCCTTCCTATGAAATATGTCAAGCATCACTGACACAGAAAGAGATTTTTCCAGAAAAACTAGAATCTCGCGCCAGGGACTAGAATTTAGTGTCACAAACTAGAATGTCAAACTAGAGTGTCAGGGACTAGAATCTAGTGTCGGGAACTAGAATCTAGAGTCAGAACTGGAATCTAACTCCAGAAACTAGAATCTAGTGAGAGGAACTAGAATCTAGCGTTGGGAAGTAGAATCTAGCATGAGGAACTAGAATCTAGCATCGGAAACTAGAATCTGATCAGGACACAATGGGTGAAAGTCCCTAAAAGGGCAAATGTTGTGCAGCACAAGTAGACAAGAAAAACAAAAACAGATGCCATACATACAACAAGTCATAAATGCATAGGCCCGGATGGAGGCAGTGGACTGGCCTCATGTTTCCTTCAATGCATGAGGAGTCCAATCTACCTTCTTTTCACCTGACAGTGGGGAGTTTGCCTGGTTGGACATTGTAGTGTGTGGAAGGAACACCAGTTCCTGTCCCCTCCATCAGACATTACTGCATGTTTTTGTGAGGGTATCTACCCAGCAAAAGAGTTTCAAGAAAATCCTGGATTTCACTCAGATTTCACTCAGAGTGAATGGAAGGCTGTGTTTGCTTACCGGCAGACTTAAATGAACAACACAGGATTTCAGCCTGTTCTTCTTCCATGCCCCAGGCTGGGCTGCAGGCTCTGTGAGGTCTGGAGTCACCATTAATAACACAAGCCACCGTCTGCCACCCCCCTCCAGCATCATTACACACACACACACCCACACACACACACACACACACACGCGCACAACACACACACGCACACGCACACACAACGCACGTAAACACGTAAACACACAGACACACACATAAACACGCTGGGCATGCACAATTTATGCACATCGTGCTCTCACATATGGGAAGACGCACACAAAAAATATGGCCGTTGCACACAAACATGAACGTAGAGATGAGCTGGGAGGAGACAAGGACATAGGAGGAGGCGAGTAGATATGAGAGAGGAAGAGAATAGAAAGGAAGCATCTTCTGAATGACCTCTTCTGCGTTGGTCTCCTTCAACACTTCTGTGATGTGCACAGGTCAACCCATATACTAGTCCTGGGCGGTACTGATTTTTTAATATCAGTATTGATAACGTGTTAATTAGTTCGATATTACCGGTATTGACCACTAGACGGCAATGGCGTACAATCAGAGTCCGACACGTTCCACCAGTCACCTGGTTCTCAGAGTTGCGACATTGAGGGGTCAGAAACTGAGCGCACTGATGTTAAAGCAGCCTAAATTGGGAAAAACTGGAGTTAGAAATACATTGTTTCCAAAAAGCCTAGCCCAAATAAAGTATATTTAGGCATGTGTGTAACATGAGAATTGGATGTATAGTTACAATTAAAGGTTTCATTGCTCAGATTTTAATAGAATACAATATAATGCCAGTATTTGACAATAGTCGGTATTCAGTATTTTTTTTATAGACCCAACGATATTACTCGTGTTGAATGGTAATACCAGTATACTGCCCAAGACTACCATATACTGCACTTTTATCTTGTTTGTTACTAGATGACTTGCCATTAAGTGGGATCTCTGTTCTGCTGTTGTCCTCATTATCCACACTGTAAGATCACAGAGAAAGCATGTACTGTATGAATGAATATTCAACGTTGTTGTTGTGTCTGCCTTATTGGCCCATTTACTGACTGCCCTGACTGTACAAACTCTACCATGCCACCACATGTTCTGAACGGGAAATAATGAAAGTATCAGTGGTTCAGGGGTGGAGTCAAAGGATGGTAACCACAAGGTTGTTGGTTCAAAAGCAGGCTTCCCCAAAGCTAGCGTTGAAGTGTCCTTGAACAAGTCACTTAACTCTTTCAGCCAAAAAACTTTTTTTTTTTTTTTTTTCAAAACAAAAAAATGTGAAAGGGTTAACCCCAACTTGCTCCTGATGTGCTGGTTGTGCCTTGCATGGTTTCCACTGCCACCAGTGTGTGAATGTGATGCACAATCTACGTAAAGCATTTACCTTTTATCTCTACCAGTTGCCTCATCAGTCTCCCAGTGCCTCATTTTCTCTGTCTGTCTGTCTGTCTGTCTGTCTGTCTGTCTGTCTGTCTGTCTGTCTGTCTGTCTGTCAGGGGCGGATCTAGGCATGGGCATGGGGGGGGGGGGGGGGGGGTAATGCCCCCTAAATACCCAGTCCCCCCAAACACGATGCCAGTCAAAACAACCCAAGAAATTTCAAATTAAAGTGCCTTTATTTAAAATGATCTGAAACACTACTACTGCTACTAACTAACTACAGCTAAACCAACAGCATTTCATCATTGAAAACAGGAAAACTCTCTGAGTCAGACTTTAGCTTTATGCATGCTGCGTGTCTGTTGCAACTTCAACAACAACTGATGTTATTATTGATGCTTTACTTGACTAATACAACTAATAAAATGGTCATGCCATTTTCTCTTGCCCCTCCAACATGTTATCTTGCCCCCCCCCCCCCCCCCCCCCCCCCCCCACCCCAATGGGACATGTTACATCCGCCCCTGCTGTCTGTCTGTCTGTCTGTCTGTCTGTCTGTCTGTCTGTCTGTCTGTCTGTCTGTCTGTCTGTCTGTCTCTCTCTCTCTCTCTCTCTCTCTCTCTCTCTCTCTCACTCACTCACTCACTCACTCACTCACTCACTCACTCACTCACTCACTCACACACTCACACACTCACACACTCACACACACACACACACACACACACTCATGGATTTCCTCTGTTTTCTTTCCAGATTGTTGAACAAGGCAAGAATGCCAAGAGCTACCATTACATCCTGGCTAATCTGGTAAGGACTCATCTGTCACATCAATAACAATACCGTATTTTCCGGACTATAAGCTGCTACTTTTTTCACATGCGTTTGACCCTGCGGCTTATACAACGGTGCGGCCAATCTATGGATTTTTACAGGTAACACAGGTGTGGTCCCTGAGAGGGTTCCAGGTGGGCTCCGCAGACTAAATGAAGGAAAAGTTGGTTAACCAAATGCAACTCTTTGAGAACGTACAAATGAAACATGAAACCAAATGGACCCTTGCAGGTCCATTTGGAATTGTGAATAAAACCAAAATAAATCTTTAGTTTTGGAGTCTGTGGGATGACGATGTTGTTAAATCATGGTCTCGAATACTGAATAAATAGTGGACCCTGGGATAAAAAAAAAAAAACACTGCTCTAACATGAAGCGTATTGCCTGGTGCGGCTTATAGTCAGGTGCGGCTTATACAAGGAAAAATATGTGTTTTGCCCCAAATTTAGCTGGTGCGGCTTATATTCAGGAGCGCCTTATTATAATCCAGAAATTACGGTAACTGTTTTGCGCTTACTGATTCTTTGCTGACAGAGAATCACACCAGTAAGGAGTTACAGTAGTCCAATTTTGATATGACTGTTGTCTGGATGAGAAGCTGGGCTGACTCTTGGGTGATGAAGGGTCTAACACAGGGGTGCCCACACTTTTTTTTGACTTGAGAGCTACTTTCAAAATGGCTGGCTCAACAACATCTACACATGAAAAAATGTCCCATTGGTGAAAACCCATTTCAACACCCCCTAGAAAGTTTGAGCTTTAAAATAGTGGTGATGGTGTTACTTACTGTTATAGTGTTTAAGAATAATGCACTTATAATGAAAAATAGAGGAGGAGAATTGGAAGGTTTTCCTGTATATGCTATTACTGGTGTTTGAAAACAGTATTTGGGGTTTGAGTTGACAGTTTGTAATGTTGGGTTTACTCTCTTGCACCCAAAACTAAGAACTTTCATGCTTTTGTCCACAATTGGGAAAGAGAACTGGCAAAATATTGGTCAAAATAGCAATTATTCTCCATTTTCTATTTGCGTGGACTCTTGAGCGTGTAACTCTTGAGAGTGGTAAAATGAAACCAAATGGACCCGTAAGGGTCCATTTGGTTTTGTTTTAACGCTCTCAAGAGTTACAGATCTATGGGGACTGTCGTGATCTACCTGCACAGTCTGTGTGATCTACCGGTAGATCACGATCTACCTTTTGGGCACCCCTGGTCTAATCTATGTGATACTAGCCTTTTTAAGATTGGTAGAACGTCCGACCTACGAGGCCAGTAATGAATTGCTCTGTGCTCGATACATAAGCCTCGCGGCCGTCCTACCCTCTCCTACGACGGCAGAATGCGGCTTTTGGCGTCGTGTTACAACGTGGACGAGAGCTACGCTGTAGAGGGGCGTCACCATGGAAACCAGAGACGCCAGTGGAAGAGGTGGATCCAGTCGGCGTCGCCTGCTTTCTGAACTATGTTGGGCTTCTGTTACAACTGCGACGGACCACGCCTACTGCTCTCTTCCTGTCCAAGGCCTAGACACGGAAACTTAAATTCCCTGTTGTGGAGTGTGAACCTACAGGGTCTGGTGACAGCTGCGATGTGTGTTTTAAATGAGAGCTGGCTGTCCAGGACCATGCCAAGGTTTTTCACCATAGGGGCTGAGGTTACCATGGCGTTGTCGACGGATATGAGGGAGGACAGGGTTGCCAGTTTGAACCCAGGCTCCCCCTTAAGGCTAGTACACACTGCGCGATTTTTAGCCCGATTTAGCCCCGATTTTGGACTCACGACAAAATTCCTCTGTCGGGGACGATTTTTCAACTCCCGACAGTTTGACGGCCGTCTTTTCGTCTTGTAGTGTGACAGCTCAAAAAGACAAAAAAATCGGCCTGATTTTGCCGTCGGGACGCCCCCGACAAAACATCGGCAAATATTAAACAATTTTGATTTTTGCGACATTTCCTCGTCCAGTGTGACATAGTTTCTGACAAGCCCCCGACACTTGCATTGTGCTGGCAAATGTAAAAACATTGCAATGCCGGCCGGCAGCCACTGTCCCCCCATCTCATCTCATCTCGCAGCGCGGATGAGAGCCTGGAGATCGAGGCTGCATGGACGCACGGACCACTCCTATCATTCAAATAATTCTGATCCAAAGCATCATAGCGCAGCAAACGTATGACATTGTAATTCGATCATCTCTCTCTCTCTCTCTCTCTCTCTCTCTCTCTCTCTCTCTCTCTCTCTCTCTCTCTCTCTCCCTCTCTCTCTCTCCGTGCGTAAAGTTGTCAGGGATCAACATTCTACAACGCGTGTCAAATGATTTATGCATTGTCTATAGGCCTATTTTGTACTCAAATTAACTTTTGCGCATTTGAGTGAAGGGGGACGATGGGAAGGGAACAATGCCGGCGGTCATTGATTGATGATAGCCTACAAAACCTGCATGTAGCCTACATAAAATAAAATAAAAAACATAGGCTATAGGTGGCTGCTTCTCCTATAACGTTTTTTTTCCCCAACAGGTGGGCCCCCAGGCTAAATGGAAGGAAAGTTGGTTTAAACTATAGGCCTATGTAACTCTTTGAGAGCTTAAACATGAAACCAAATAGAACCTTGCCAAATGGGTCCATTTGGTTTCATGTTCACACTCTCAAGATTTAATATTCATCATGTGAATTATCCCAAGTCTACACAACTAGAGAATGTAGAAGATTAGGCTCATCGTCATTTTGATCTGTATGTTTGACCATTTTGTTTTCTCCGAAAATCCAACCTGGAATTGTGGACAAAAGAGGTATTTTGCGTTCTGTGGGGCTAAAATGTCATCAAATGGTGGTCCGTGGCTCAAAATTTGAGCCAAATTCTGAATAAATAGTGGACGCAAGGGATGCAGTGAAACCGCTGAGAAGATGACAAATAGTTACTGACCTTTTATTGGCTTGGCTCCGTCATCTCTCTCTCTCTCCTCCCCGCGCGTAAAAACGACAACTTTTTTTTTAAGTGTGACAGATCAGATGCATGGCAGGTGATTGGTGATTGGCTCCAATATTACACAATATTACAATTTTTGGTATTGTGGTTATGCGTTTATTTATTTAATCACTTTGTAATATAACCAGGCAGCGCCGCAGCAGCATGCCGCACAAGATGTAACCAAAAGAACCGATCGTTCCACAACACCGTGGGCGCGTGTTTAAGCTATTTAATGATCAACATGTTAATGATCACCATGTGTTAATAATAATAATAATAAACATTAACATGGTGATCACATCTTGATGACAGCGTCAAGATGTATTTCACCATGTTAATGTTTTTTTTTTTCTGACATCAATTTCCAGGAAAAAACGGAACATGGGTAATTTGTTTTATCATTATTTAATTCCACAAAACATCTCTGTCATAGTAAAATGTGGAAAATAGGTGGAATTCTCCCCTTTATGTGTCAATTATTTGTAACCAAAAGGATGAACTATAGGCACATTGGGGGTCCATTTGGTTACATTTGTGCCACTGCCAACTGGCATGGATTCACTGTCTGTGTGTCTGTCGTCACCAAAACGCCATACGGATGACTTTATGGGGCATAGTGTATAAAGAAACAACATTGCTGTGACACCAGTCAGATAATATACAGAGACTGACGCAAGGTACCCTCCCTTCCCGACCTTATGTCGGTGGTAATATTTTCGGGAGCACCGCCCCCGCCGTCAATACGTCGGGAACGTGCAGTGTGAACACTCGCAAGACAAATGATCGTCAACGAATTATGCAATTTTAATCGCATAATGTGACAGGGTACGTCGTGCACGACGTCGTGAAAGTCCCCAAAAATCGCGCAGTGTGTACCAGCCTTTAGTGTCCCTGAGCAAGACGCTTAAACCCTAATTGATCCCGATGCGCTGGTTGGTACCTTGCATGGTTTTCTTCCGCCATTGTTCAACCTTGGGCCGTGGTTTTGTTCAGTTTTTAAATTTTGGCCCACTCTGTATTTGAGTTTGACATCCCTGCGCTATATTTAATGCGCGCACAGACATGCACACGCACGCGCGCGCACACACACACACACACACACACACACACACACACACACAGGCAGACGGACATAAAGGTCAGCTACTAATAGCTCTCTTTGTTCGCTGCCATTTCCCCCTTCATATCACATGGTATTTAGGCAGCATTCAGTGAAGAGAACGCTGATATGAAGAGAAACACGTCAGTAGCAACATTAATATGCAGCTGTCTGTCTGTCTGTCTGTCTGTCTGTCTGTCTGTCTGTCTGTCTGTCTGTCTGTCTGTCTGTCTGTCTGTCTGTCTGTCTGTCTGTCTGTCTGTCTGTCCGTCCCAAACATTTTTCACTTGTCTGGAGAGGTTTTTACTTGACATGCTTTAAAAGGATCCCAGGCTTTTAAGCCTCATATGGATAAATACATTATACTTATCTTCTATAACTAGAATTTAACATTTAGTTTAAAAAATAGTTCATAATTTTATCCCTTGGGGGCGCCATTTCACAGAGGATGTTTTCCTGGACCCCCCCCCTTACCAAATGGAGCCGTAAGGGTCCATTTGGTAAGGGGGGACTCCAGGAATGCATCTAAAATCATAGGATGTAGCCTCCTTAAACTTTCTTCTCTCTTTAAAGTTATTAAAGTTGGGTTAAATAACGGAGTCCAACGCATTTCTGCATACTCCTACTGCTACTCCTATCCCCAAGCTGCAGCCTCACAGACATTCTCGCACCCCGTATTGCGAGAATGTCAGTTGCTAACAGTGTGTGAATGGGGTGCTGTTGGCTCTATGCTCCTCCAGCAGATTGTCAGTTGTTAACAGTGTGTGTGAATGGGTTGCTGTTGGCTCTATGCTCCTCCAGCAGATTGTCAGTTGTTAACAGTGTGTGAATGGGGTGCTGTTGGCTCTATGCTCCTCCAGCAGTTTGTCAGTTGTTAACAGTGTTGGAATGGTTCCAGGCAGGGCTTTGAACCGGTTCAAAGAACGAAAACCGAAAACCGAAACGAACGGAATTCTAGGGGATTTTTCAAGAACCGAAAACGAAAACGGAACCGAAATGGTCTTCAACTGTTCCGGAACGAAACGCTATTCTGAAATCCACAAAACCGGTTAATAACGTTTTTTTTTTTTTCGTTCTCAATCAATGATAAATAAAGGTGCTCTTTGTAACACAGCTATCTGATCTCCGTGGATAGTTGCGTTAAAGTTGAGTTTATTTTTTATAAACACGCAGATCGTGACTGTTATATTTATAAACAAGTATATGCACTATAAACAAGTATATGCACTATAAACTATAAAATTATATACATTATAATCCATCTTGCGTCTCGGGGAAGAGCGCCTGTGATCATCATCTTTCTTCCGTTCATTTCTCTTTTTGGTCGCAATTGCAATCGAATGCACTTCAGGGACGGCTATATATAAGCATATTCACGGGGGGCAATCCCCCCCTAACGCCCTTACTACAACGACAATTGTCGCATCCAGTTTTCGCCTGCCCCCCCAATTGTGAAATGTTTGAGCCGGGCCTGCCCTGAACTAACTAACGGCGATAGAAAGCGAAAAAACATCTTCCAAGTTTGAACGCGCGCCCCGCTCCAAAGACTCGAGCTTCTAGCAGATATTCTGTGTAACACGAGTGGATTAATGTAGGCCTACCTGCTCCTCGACAATATAGACGGCACATTTAATGACCAAACAGCTCTCTGTGGTGAGTCCAACTCCATATAGCCATGCATGTACGCTGTGTGCCGTGATGCAGACAGACAGACAGCGCATGCAATGGCCTTACTGACATTCATAAATAAAACTATAGGCTTAAATAGGCCTACATACAAAGATAGTTATTTGACCAAAGTTGTGAAAGCTCAGTAGCTGCTGCAGTGAACACACTCTGCTCCCCTGGCTAGTAGGGTAATAACATGGATGAAATTGGAATAGGCTAATCCAGGCAGCATGCCCCGACAGCCACGTGCGCTTTTATTGTAAACTCAAAGTGCTGTGGACAAGTCTGATGTTTGTAAACAACTGTACACATGTATCCGCCAAACATTACCGGAACGATAAGAACGAACGCTATTTTTAGTTCCGAACCGGTTCGAACCGGTTCAGTTTGGTGCTGGAACGATTGCCGGAACGAAAACGTTAAATATAGATCGACCCAAACCGGTTTTGAACCGTTCCTGAAAAATAATTTCGTTTCCAAGCCCTGGAATGGGGTGCTGTTGGCACTATGCTCCTCCAGCAGTTTGTCAGTTGTTAACAGTGTGTGAATGGGGTGCTGTTGGCTCTATGCTCCTCCAGCAGATTGTCAGTTGTTAACAGTGTGTGAATGGGGTGCTGTTGGCTCTATCGTCACCTTCTTAAAATAATCGCATAAGTCATTTTTTCCAGGTTTTTCAGGAAACACAAAAAAACTCCCCCAAATTTTTTTTTGGGGGAGTTTTTTGTGTTTCCTGAAAAACCTGGAAAAAATGACTTATGCGATTATTTTTAGAAGGTGACGCTATGCTCCTCCAGCAGATTGTCAGTTGTTAACAGTGTGTGAATGGGGTGCTGTTGGCTCTATGCTCCTCCAGCAGATTGTCAGTTGTTAACAGTGTGTGAATGGGATGCTGTTGGCTCTATGCTCCTCCAGCAGATTGTCAGTTGTTAACAGTGTGTGAATGGGGTGCTGTGATGTGTACCAGAACACCACACACTCTTAACTTCCACCCATTTTCAACAGTTTGCTATGTGATTATTATACCTTAGGGATATTGTGTGGACATAATAAAAGTAGTGCTCCCATTCTGTGTTTTGTAGAAATACAAGTCTGAAATAATTCATTATTACATGGTAAAACATAACTTGATGATGTCATCAAGTTATGTTTCAACATGTTAATGATTTTTGTTTTATGACCTTTTTTTCTGAGTGTACAAATGGGTCAATTTGGTTGGAAATCTTTGAAAATGGGTGGAATTCCTCTTTAACCCTAGAAGGCCCAATGTTGCTTTTTAGCGATATTAACCCGTTAATTGTTTTAAAAATGTTATCATTATTTTTTCACATAAATATCATGGTTGATGTTGATTGTTTAGAATTTAATTGAAATCGGTAATGTTATGTGCATAACAATACAATACCCCCCACAGAGGCTGCAATTAGCCTCTTCAATTAATCTCTGGACTTAACCTTTGACCTTTAGCCTTTAACCCCTTAACAAGTATGTAAAATGACTGCAATAAATATATTTTTGTGATTATTAGAATGTCTTTTTCAAGCAGAAATATGTCTGGGTCAAATAGGGTTAAGCCCTTTAATATATTATAACTCTGTGTACAGGTTTGTAGTGAGATGTCAATATGATGCTCATCAGTGCCTCATCAAGTACAACTGGCTCATTTGGAGCCTAAGTCAAGGAGGCAATTGCGCTGTCTTATCTGCATTCAGAAACATATTATTTTAAGTGCCCTTCTTACCTGAAGCGGTGCTTCATCCTACTTCATCATATCCACTTAGACAAATACAATACCCTTACTTTAAAGTACCAAAACTCTTCAACAAGGTTGAACAGAGGTCTTTCTGTCAGTGGGCGGATGTAACATTTCCCAAGTGGGGGGAAGAAAATGGCACGGGGTAACAGACTTCATCACCTGTGTCGCGAAGTCGCACCCATACCATTTTCTGTTACAGGACTTATTAGTCGAGTAAAGCATCAATAATGTTGTTGAAGTTGCAACAGACACGCAGCATGCATAAAGCTAAAGGTCTGACTCAGAGAGTTTTCTGTTTTCAATGATGAAATGCTGTTGGTTTAGTGGTGACACAGCTGTAGTTAGTTAGTAGCAGTGGTAGTAGTGTTTCAAATCATTTTAAATATAAGCACTTTAATTTGAAATATCTTGGGTTGTTTTGCATGCCATTGTGTTTGGTGTGGACGACTGGGCATTTAGGGGCATTGCCATCATTTTGCCTGGGGACCTCCTGGAATCCTTTCAGGGACCACTGGTGGTCCCCGGACCTTTCAACATGCAGACCCCTGCCATAGACGCGAGCTGCTCAACGCAGCTATGGCTACGCTAGCTAGTCTCGATACAGACAACACCACCACCACCGGCACCACCACCATCCCGTGTATCACGTTGTCCCGTGGATGGAAAATACGATTTAAAAGGCTATGGACGTGAATGGAAGCATAGATGTGTGCAACTATCCAATAAAGTTGTGTAAAGCTGTCGGTCCCGAGAGCTCCGCTCAGATGATCATCTGTTGCGCCGTGGTGTCTGAGGCGTAGAGTATAGATAATTGCGACATTGAGGGGACAGAAAACAGCCCGGTCACGTGGTTCATGTACTCGCGTGAGCTCAAAACTCCAGCTGTCCATATTATTGTTGTCCTCATTCCGTAGAGGTCTATGTAGAAGCGCCTCCAATGGACTGGCCCCATGAAATGAACGGAGTTTGCGTAACTCTAAGACCTTGAATACTACGTCACACAGACACTTGCACTGAACGTAGATGATCTACAAGCAATGTGCCCCATTGCAATGCATGGCTATATGAACTTGTATATCTGTGGTGGTTTTTGCGCAGCTGATGGAATCATCAATTCATCTCTTTAGGGTCGATCTATAACGTCCAATACAGACGCTGTTTTGATCGCTCCGACACACGTGGCTCGATGTAACTGCGCAAAATTTAAGACCTAGATATAAAATTCAAGACCTTTTTAAGTCTTTTTAAGGTATTATTTTCAAATTCGTAAATTCAATGCTTTTAAGACTTTTTAATATCCCGCGGGAACCCTGTCCTAAAGTGTGGACAAAACCTCGACAATCCTTGGTTTTGTGTCCAAGAGACTAAACTCAACATCAAATGGTGATGTGTGGGGGGAAAAATGCGGTAGAAATAGCGGGCCCTGGTATCAAAATGGTTGAAAACCCCTGTCGTAGATGGATTTCATTCTTAAGACGCTTTAGGACTTCATTGTCTCCACCGTACAATCTACAGTGTGAAACTAGAATGTAGTGTCAGAAACTAGAATCTAGTGTGAGGAATTAGAATCTAGTGGCAGAAACTACAAACTAAGGTCAGAAACTTCAACTAATGCCAGGACAAAACAGATTTTTTTCCTGCCGATCTCGTGGTCCTCGTTGATTTCCCGTTAGATTACGCACGCCGGTCACGACGACGGCTCGTATCACGAATGTGAAATGTAGATTTCATTCTTTAATCCAACTATTAGTCCGAGCGCATCGTCTGATAATGATCCCGTTGCTGACTTTCATTTGGAACAGAATTGCCGCGACAACTTGTTTTGTTTGTCCCATTTGCACCCATTCAATCCAATGCATTCAAAAGCCTCTCCTCGGATTCCGGGGCTGGTTGTCGTTTGCGCACGGGTAAATCAACTAGGGCTAGACGTCACTTCCTGATTTTTGACCCGGAACTTTTTGCTCAGATCGTCAGAGGACAGGTTAGTCAAGACCCCAGAAATAAGCATGACGGCAGTCCCTTCCTGTTTAGGCGATCTGGGCTTCAAAATATATATATATATATATATATATATATATATATATATATATATATATATATATATATATATATATATATATATATATATATATATATATATATATTTTACCGATTTCACTGGTTTGAGCCGTGACAATGGGGAGAAAACAAAGAAGATGCGCCCGCGGTCAAAGAGTTAACAGGGGGCTTCACTTTCCACAATCTTATATCAGTCCCTGTGCTGTGACAGAGAGAGGCAGGCGGATATTGCGGAACCAAGAGCATCTATTGCCTCCCTTACCCCCCTCCCCCCCCATTGCCCCCCCACCACCCCGTCTGCTGTAACAGCCTGTGCTGCAGCAGCAGGTGTGTGTTTCTACGCTGAGTGATCAGAACATGTCTGTGTTTTGTTTCGTCTTTACTCTGCCTCATGTCGCAGCTAATGCAGCGCAGTCAGCTGGACAGGTTACTATAGTAACCTCAGCTCTTTCCTCATGCTTTTTACAGGCACTGCTTTTCAACTGCTTTCGTATCTTCCCAGAATTTGAGCCACAGACCACGACTTGATGACAAGTCGACCTGCTGAGCCAAAAAACAAAGAACAAACAAAAAAAATGTGTTGTCGTTAGATATAGTCTAGGACCTGGCTAAGATTTGTATGCACTTCATTTAGCGGAGAATATCTCAACTGTTCTTGGCTAATATGGCCGCTGCGAACAACATGGGAACAGTGGCTAAGCCTCTATCCGGACGAAATACCCGGAAATGACCACACCCCTTTTAAAATGACCCCTAATTCAAACATGGCTCTAACCTACAAACTGTTGCAGCTCCAGATTTTCTGAGGTGCTCAAAATGTTCAGAATACTCATATTTGTGGTATCCGTGCCTGAGTCAGCAACACTCTATAGTCTTTAGTGGCCAAATCCAATATGGCCGCCAGTTCGCCACCTGAAAAAGGATTTTATCAAGAACGTCTGAACCACATGAGCTATGAATGCAAACCTTGTGTCAAAATCATGTGTTTTGATAATGAGAAACATGCTGGGGTGCTTATCTTTATGAATGGGTGTGGCTAAACATCTATTTTGCATATTTCAAAGATGGCGACCATCTGACAATTTGTTTTTCTTACGTTACTTTTGTCATTATTTGTAAACTTGCTGTCAACTGTGTGTTTTTGAGCATTAGAAGCACATTGGAATGGAAAAAAAATGAAATTTTGTGCAATTTGGTGCACCAAAACCAGTGCACAGATACTCTCCTTTGCAGGTTGGGGGTGCAATACAAGCCCTCAACACCACCACAATAACATAAATGACACACAACCAACAGACCAATTATCAATTAACATTTTGCCCAGACTGGCCCACCAGAGAGGTAGCCCACCAGGCATATTGCCTAGTACTTCCTGTAGACAGTCCAGCCCTGTTATGCTTTGTCCTTTTGATTCCTCAGGGAGAAGCCTTTTCTTGTCAGATCACACAATGCTATTATATCGAGCAACAGAATCCAGCTTTATTTATGTCCAATAGGCTTACATGACTTTGCGGTCTCAGTGAAGTCAGATGTTGCAAACTTTACTGGCATCTACAAGATCCCGTGAGGATCTCATTGAGTAAGTGACCAACCTAAGCCTATGCTAAACCTAACCCTAGCCCTAAACCTAACCTCAGTAAAAATCTCAAAACCTCATCTCAGTAGAACAATGCCTGAACGTAACTGGCATAAAAGGTGAGGGAGATAACTAAAAGCACATAAATAAAAGGCCGCAGCAGATAGGAGGACAAAGAGGTGTTGGTCAGGCAAGTGATTAAACGCCACAGTAGATAATTAATAATCATCAGCTAAAAGTTGGGAAGATAAATAAAAGTCATGGCTAGTGGCGGATATTGCTTGCAATCTCATGGTAGATACGTATAGATATGATACAGAGACCACAATACGATATGTATTGATTTATCGATATATATCGATTATACGTTCATTCAAAAATAATGACCATGTTGCACAAATACAATAAAACACTTGTGGGCTCAAGGAGATCTTTAAATTCTAAACATCTTCAGGGAGTGTTTTACAACTGCCAAGTTGGGCTTTAATAACAAGCTTCGTTTGTGAACACTTATCACCAGATAATTCAGAATCTATTGATAACAATTAATTTGCAGTTTTGTAATTAAATAATCTCAACTAATCGCTTACCAATATTTGACCCGAGAAGTATTTTTTGGTCAACTAAAACAGACTGGTATATAGCATATCAATGAGTGAGTTTTCTTAAATACAATAACTAATCGTCTGACTGGTGGGGACTGTCCGTAGATCTGAAGTCCCAGAGATCCTATACTGTATGTCCCATTACTCTGAACATGCACTGGAATACCACCATCAGCATAACGGTTGCCACCTTGTTTTAAGCACTGTGTCCACACTGTGACATGTTATGTTGAGGGTTAGAGATAGGATTGGCAGGTGGAAATTTGTCCAGTGAAAAAGGTTCTGTTGTGCAAAATCTATGCGTGATTAAATGAGTTAATTCTTTTAATTCCATTTTCCCTGTAATTCATTAATTTAAATTAATCAATTAAAAATAAAAGTTGCGTGGGAGCGGAAATGTCCCTCATGCTGACAAATGAAAAAGGAGTCTCACAGAAACACTGGTCACTTTCTCCTTGAAGCCTGAAAAGATCAACTCAGATATCCTTTGGCCAAGTGTGTTTGTCTTATTATTAGTGGTGCACAATATTATTATGTCTGATATCTGATCTCTGACATTAATGGTTGCCCACGTGCCCTGGCAGGTAAATGAAACTTTTGTCTGTTTTCTGGTATATGACATAAAAATAAGAACAAGCTTTAACTCTGAAGTGCTGTTTTCACTGTTGCTACACTCATTAATTTTGCTTATATTTTTTATAGTACAGGCTAGTCAACGGTCAAGTGAGCATGACCTTTGGGCAAGTAGGACCTGACCTGTATACTTGGCTGCCTGCCAGGCAAGTGCCTCTGTCACTGTCAACCACTGGAAAAGTCACTGTATGACTTTGCTATCACTAAGCTCTTGCTGTATGCAATGATGACCATACATCAATATTGTATTAATATCAGAGTTGATTTTTTCAGGCTCCTTTTCACACAGTAATGGAAGGTTGATGTTGGTCAAACAAGTCCATTGAGAACCTTCCTCTTACCCATGCTACTTATCAGTATGTGGAATTGGTACATTTCAAGTACAACTATACAAAAACTGCCATAGACAATGCCATAGAGCATTACACTTATGTTATTAAAATAGGTCATCAGAACTTTTTGAGACTCATAAAAATATACACGTGTGTGTGTGTGTGTGTGTGTGTGTGTGTGTGTGTGTGTGTGTGTGTGTGTGTGTGTGTGTGTGTGTGTGTGTGTGTGTGTGGTGTGTGTGTGTGTGTGTGTGTGTGTGTGTGTGTGTGTGTGTGTGTGGTTTGCAGCGGTCATATTGGCCAAAAACAGTTGAGATATGCTTCGTCCTTTTGATTCCTAGGACCTGGCTAAGATTTGTATGCACTTCATTTTAGGAGAGAATAACAGGGCTGGACTGTCTACAGGAAGTACTAGGCAATATGCCTGGTGGGCTACCTCTCTGGTGGGCCAGTCTGGGCAAAATGTTAATTGATAATTGGTCTGTTGGTTGTGTGTCATTTATGTTATTGTGGTGTTGTTGAGGGCTTGTATTGCACCCCCAACTTGCAAAGTCAGGAGAGTATATGTGCACTGGTTGTAGTGCACCAAATTGCACAAAAATGTATTTTTTTCCATTCCAATGTGCTTCTAAAACAAATTGTCAGATGGTCGCCATTTTTGAAATATGCAAAATAGATGTTTAGTCACACCCATTCATAAAGATAAGCACCCCAGCATGTTTCTCACTGTCAAAACACATGATTTAGACACAAGGTTTGCATTCATAGCTCATCTGGTTCAGACGTTCTAGATAAAATGCTTTTTCAGGTGGCGAACTGGCGGCCATATTGGATTTGGCCACTAAAGACTATAGAGTGTTGCTGACTCAGGCACGGATACCACAAATATGAGTATTCTGAACATTTTGAGCACCTCAGAAAATCTGGAGCTACAACAGTTTGTAGGTTAGAGCCATGTTTGAATTAGGGGTCATTTTAAAAGGGGTGTGGTCATTTCCGGGTATTTCGTCCCGGATAGAGGCTTAGCCACTGTTCCCATGTTGTTCGCAGCGGCCATATTAGCCAAGAACAGTTGAGATATTCTCCGCTAAATGAAGTGCATACAAATCTTAGCCAGGTCCTAGACTAATAGGATTTTGTCCTCAATTCTGTTCTCTAATGACTTGTAAATTATTAGTAATGTAATGCAGTTGTTTGAAAATAATTGAACTCGGAGACCGTACGGTGAAACCAAATGGACCTAGATTCAAGATTCAAGAACTTTATTGCCATGTCAACAGGCTGCTGATAGGAATTTGTCTCGGTTCACGCTCAACATGTACAGACAACATACATAAAAGAAGACAACAAGAAGACAGGACACTGCAAAGACCAGCAGCATAGAAATTACATGTTTCTTAAAGTGCTATATGCATTGTAACCAGAACAGTGGCCTTGTGGTTAGAGTGTCCGCCCTGGAACTGGGAGGCCGGGGTTCGATTCCCGGTCGGGTCATACCAAAGACTCTAAAAATGGGACCCAATGCCTCCCTGCTTGGCACTCAGCATGAAAGGGATGGATTGGGAGTCAAAATCAGCTAATGATTCCCGAGTGCAACAAGCTGCAGCTCACCGCTCCTTGGAGCTCACCGTTCCAAGTGATGGGTCAAAAGTGGAGAACCAATTTTGCTGCGGTAACGTAGTGACAAATAATGCAACTTTGACTTTTGTATGTTGTTACATACATGCATCATTAGAACTGTAAACTAGCGAGACATGTTCAAATGTCTAATAGCTACAGGGTAAGTGCTATCTCTGAAGCGAGATGTTGAGCAATTGATACTTCTGTACCTCCTTCGAGATTGAAGAGTTGGTGTGCGGGGTGAGAATTATCAGCTATTATTTTATTTGCTTTCCTGATTATTCTAGTGTTAAAACCCTTTATTTTAGTTGTTCTTTAATAATAGTACAACATAAACATTACAGAGATGGTAGTTGTGACTGAACTTTAGAACAGTTTTGCATACACACCTAAAATAGCTCTTATTTGCGCCGTTCTCATTGAAAACAATGTATTCCCAACTGCAGTTAAGACTCAGAGAGGCTCTGTGATGACTGGCTGCTCCGCACTGGTATTCTGACCCCTCAATATCCAAACTTTCCCACTATAAGGCTCTGGACCAGAACTGGCCATCTTATGGAGTTCTGTTAGCCTGGCTCAGCCCTGAATCAGCACCTTAAAATACTAGCTTATTTTTCCCTGTGATTCAATACTAACGATTATTACATGGCTTGAATGAATGGTCCAATCAGAAGCCAGCGTTCTGGTCATGTGAGCCGTGACATATTACACTATAATTCAAGGTCCCCAAAGTGCACAGCTGTGTTCATATCAATATGCGGTGCGCTTCCGCATTTAGCTCCAGCACGCCGTTAGCGGGTCCATTTGGTTAGCTACGTATTTGGTTGTCTTCCCCACGTTAGCAGAGGAGCTAATAAAGGTTCCCCAGGTGGAGGGCGAATTCTCCTCCAATCAGGATCGACTCCTGACTGCTCGCATTTAGACCACGTGTCGCCATGCAATATTGTGTCCCGCGGGCACCGCAGAGCTCCTGTTCATAGCCCCCTCGCTGCATAGTCTAATTATCAGTGATGTTCTGAACTTATGCGAGGGTTATAGATTTGATTTGACCACTCACAGATATCGGAAAGACACGATTTGTGTGGAAAAATTGAGAAAGAAATGATAACCTCCGGGAAGACGGGTCCCGGAGGATTTCCCGGGAGGGAAATTAAGTCAGTTGTACCTGGGCGTCCCGGGAAACAGGGATCCGGTATTAAACCCTAGTGGGTACAGTGTCAGCTGAGCCTACTAGTGAGGCTCATTTGCTCAGTCTGTGGGCGCTTTAAGGGAAAGGAAATGGATGGAAGAATGGATCATTATGGATCATTATTTATTTATTTATTTTGTGGGATTTAATTCATCATTGTTTCAAAAAAGGAAGCTATATTACTAGGCTATATTACTTTCTTTAATCTCCCTGACAGTTATCCCATAAACATCTTTTGACTTCCTCTCTGCTTCCTAATCTCTCTCTCTCTCTCTCTCTCTCTCTCTCTCTCTCTCTCTCTCTCTCTCTCTCTCTCTCTCTCTCTCTCTCTCTCTCTCTCTCTCTGTCTCTCTCTCTCTCTCTCTCTCTCTCTCTCTCTCTCTCTCTCTCTCTCTCTCTCTCTCTCCTCTCTCTCTCTCTCTCTCTCTCTCTCTCTCTCTCTCTCTCTCTCTCTCCTCTCTCTCTCTCTCTCTCTCTCTCTCTCTCTCTCTCTCTCTCTCTCTCTCTCTCTCTCTCTCTCTCTCTCTGTCTCTCCCTCTCTCTCTCTGACTCCCATACAACAATGGACATCCTTTACAGTAAATCACTCATCCCATATTGTCCCTGGTGATCCCCAGGTGAACACAATACAATAACTGAGGCTCTGTGAACTTGGGGTTGAATATATTTCCATCATCTCTCTGGCCCTCAGGGACTCTAGAATACGAGGTGAAATGTACTTCTCATTCTCACCTTCTGTTTCACTCACTCTCAAGAAAGATAAAAATGAGAACTCTGTACAATACAATACCCCCCCCTTCCCCCTTGGAGCAGGAGAGAGAGGGATGCCGTTTCCATGATGTGTTTGACCCGTGTACAGTCTGACTGACACAGCTAAAAGGTTTTACAATGTAATGTAGCACATTACATTGTTACATACATGAAACACAGCTTGATGACTTCATCAAGTTGTGTTTCACCATGTTAACTCACGGACTGCCGTTCCCGCGGTCGTCGTTGTTTTCCCATTAAATTACGCACGCCGGTCACGACAACGGCTCGTAACACGACGAAATGTAGATTTCATTCTTTAATCCAACTATTAGTCCCAGTGCATCGTCTGATAATGATCCCGTTGCTGACTTTCATTTGGAACAGAATTGCCGCGACAACTTGTTTTGTTTGTCCCATTTGCACCCATTCAATCCAATGCATTCAAAAGCCTCTCCTCGGATTCCGGGGCTGAATGTCGTTTGCACACGGGTAAATCAACTAGGGCTAGACGTCACTTCCTGACTTTTTACCCGGAACTTTTTGCTCAGATCGCCAGAGGACAGGTTAGTCAAGACGCCAGAAATTAGCATGACGGCACCCCCCTCCTGTTTACCGATTTCACTGGTGTGAGCCGTGGCAATGGGGAGAAAACGATGAAGATGCGCCCACAGTCGATGTGTTAACATTTGGTTCACATTTTCATCTTGTTTCTGTGTGCTTCAGGGCTTCCTGGACATTGATCTGACAGACCTCAGGAAGGGAGGAGCCAACATCACAGGGTTCCAGCTGGTCAACAACTCTGCTCCAGAGGTCAGCAGTGTAGTGCAGCAGTGGATGGACTTTGACAACAAAGACCACAAAGTGTCCAGAAGTCTGAAGGTATTCTATCTCCTATCGCTGTCCAGTGGCTGTAGGAGCCAGTGCATTCTTGTAGTGTTGCCCAACCAGGGGCGGATTGGCACATATTTTCCCACCGGGATAATTTTGCCTTTGCCAGGCCACCCTGGCAAAGGCAAATTCTCTAGTCTACACAACTAGAGAATGTAGAAGATTAATCATTTTGATCTGTATGTTCCAGGCGAGCATCTAGCACATTCTAGTGCATTTTGGAGGTGGTGGCAGCAGGTGGCGCAGACCACCGGAAAAACTCCCTGTACTTCAGATGGCCAATCCGCCCCTGTGCCCAACTGCCAGAATGCACTAATGGCACTTCCAAAATGCACTAGAATGCACTAGAAAACATACAAATCAAAATGACCATTAATCTTCTACATTCTCTAGTTGTGTAGACTTGGGCTAATTCGCATGACGAATATTTTAACTCTTGAGAGTGTAAAAATACATATATAGATAGATATGATTGATAATGATGATGATGGTGATGTTCTAATTGAAAAAAAAAAATTTATTACTTCCCAATATTTATGAAAATCAAAACAATATTTCAAATATTTGTTATTACCGTTGCCGGACCACACATGGACATATGGCATCATCAAGGTGCGACAGCAGTAGTCCCTATTCAGTGAAATATTCTCTGCCTATGAAGGAATTGGAATATTGATGGTGTTCCCCGATGCTCATGCCTAGATCCGCCCCTGCTTTATATGTTGGTGGGAGGTACAGTATGAGTATGTTATATAAAGTGTTCTACCATCTGCTGTGTGTCCTCAGTACACAGGCGCTCTGACCTACGACGGGGTGAAGGTCATGTCCACAGCCTTCCAGAACCTCAGGAGACAGAGGATAGATATCTCCAGACGGGGAAACGCTGGCGAATGTCTGGCCAACCCTCCTGCTCCCTGGGGACAGGGCATCGATATACAGAGAGCACTGCAACAGGTACACACACACACACACACACACACACACACACACACACAGTGGGGACAGGGCATCGATATACAGAGAGCACTGCAACAGGTACACACACACACACACACACACACACACACACACACACACACACACACACACACACACACACACACACACACACTGGGGACAAGGCATCGATATACAGAGAGCACTGCAACAGGTACACACACACACACACACACACACACACACACGCACACACACACACACACACACACACACACACACACACACACACACACACACACACACTACACAGTGTATTGAAGTGTATTGAAAAACTTCAAATTATTGTGTAACACCATCAAATTTTTGACATTTTTTGATACTGTGCCTACTGTACAGAACCCCTATAGGGGTTCCCGTCAACTAGGGTAAAACTACCACTAGGGGTTCCCGTCTACTATGGGTTAAGAGTTAACATATTCATCTGAATTAGTTGTGTAGTAGTCTACACAATTAGTAGTCAGTCAGTCAATAGACTGACTGACTGACTTGACTGAATAGACTGAATAGACTGACTAACTGACTGTCTCCTCTGTCTCCTCTCCACACAGGTGCGTATCGATGGTCTGACAGGTCACATCCAGTTCAATGAGAAAGGACGCAGGACCAACTACACTGTCAGCGTTATGGAACTGGAACCATCTGGACCCAAGAAGGTCAGTCTACTGCTACTGCAGTCTAGGTTTTTTTCTCCCCATATTTAGACAGTGCCTGTGTGTGTGTGTGCCGCATGGCACCAGAGCATGGGTTTCCAACCTTTTTGACTCCAGGGACCACCATTTATTCAGCATTTGAGCCACGGACCACCATTTGATGACATTTTAGCCCCACAGACAAGATTTCCTTTGCTTCTGATTAGGACTGATTCACATGAATATTTTAACTCTTGAGAGTGTAAAAATGAAACCAAATGGACCCTGGCGGGTCCATTTGGTTTCATTTTTACACTCTCAAGAGTTACTTCTGGTTAAACAACTTAGCTGGGGACCCCCTGGAACCCTGCACCAGAACAAAGCTGTCTCCAGCATCTCCATGGCCAACCATCTGAGGACCTCAACAGTTGTCAGAGATCAATAATGGTTTTGTTGTACTTTGTATAGACGTACTGTATGTATGGTTGTTCCCCACGTGAATGAGGTGTCCTGTGTGTTGTAGGTGGGCTACTGGAACGAGGATGAGAAGTATGTGAGCACGTCGGCCATGAGAGGCAGCAATGACACCTACGGCCTCCAGAACAGGACCTACATCGTCACCACTATCCTGGTGAGGAGGCAGCACGCCACACTGCACTTTACACACTCCAGATTTCACCTACATCGTCACCACTATCCTGGTGAGGCGGCAGCACGCCACACTGCACTTTACACACTCCAGATTTCACCTACATCGTCACCACTATCCTGGTGAGGAGGCAGCACACCACACTGCACTTTACACACTCCAGATTTCACCTACATCGTCACCACTGTCCTGGTGAGGAGGCCGCACGCCACACTGCACTTTACACACTCCATATTTCACCTACATCGCCACCACTATCCTGGTGAGGAGGCAGCACACCACACTGCACTTTACACACTCCATATTTCACCTACATCGCCACCACTATCCTGGTGAGGAGGCAGCACACCACACTGCACTTTACACACTCCATATTTCACCTACATCGTCACCACTATCCTGGTGAGGCGGCAGCACACCACACTGCACTTTACACACTCCAGATTTCACCTACATCGTCACCACTATCCTTGTGAGGTGGCAGCACACCACACTGCACTTTACACACTCCAGATTTCACCTACATCGTCACCACTATCCTGGTGAGGAGGCAGCACGCCACACTGCACTTTACACACTCCAGATTTTTGCCTGGCTCCTGCCAAACTCTCCACGGAGGAGTGTCTGGGGCTAAAGATCTCAACGGGCCTGAAAATTAAGGCCCGGCCCTAACTGGGAACTAAATGGAATAGATTTTAGGCCCTGCCCGGCCCTAAACTGGGTTTGGGCAAAAATTGAGAATTCACCACAGTTTAAAAATGAAATGGCAATCAGCACCATCTGCATAATAGCTGAATACACAAAATAACTATTATTCTTACTATAATAAAATAATTCAATATATTATTTTTTCATGGGGCCCGAGGCCTTACCCGGCCCTACTGATTAGTATAGATTTTAGGCCCGACCCGGCCCTAAATGTCGGGTCGGGCCTGATTGAGTTTGGTCCTGGTTGGGTTCGGGCAGAGTTTCAGAACTCTATCTGGGACTCTCTGATTGGAATCTCTTTACCGTGACATAGGTTGACAGACAGATTCCTCTAACCCAGGGGTTTTCAACCTTTTTGACACCAGGGACCACCATTTATTCATAAGTTGAGCCACGGACCACCATTTGAGGATGTTTTAGCCCCACAGACCCCAAAACTAAAGATTTATTTTGCTTTTGTCCATCTTCTAGTTGTGTAGACTTGGACTAATTCACATGATGCATATTTTAACTCTTGAGAGTGTAAAAATGAAACCAAATGGACCCGCCAGGGTCCATTTGGTTTCATTTTTACGTTCTCAAGAGTTATATCTGGTTAACCAACTTAGCTGGGGACCACCTGGAACCCTCTCAGGGACCACTGGTGGTCCCCGGACCACCTGTTGAAAACCCCTGCTCTAACCAATAACTAGCCATCAGCACACCAAAACATCTGACGTCGTTTTGGTGTGTCAATATCGAATTTCGAAGCTGTGATTAACCTGATTAAAATTTGTAATCATTCAAGCGCTAATATATTTTTTAAATTCTAGGCTGCCATATGGTTTAGGTTTGCACACAGCAGTAGCAGCAGCTGCAGACAGAGTTATTCTAGTCTATTCTGTGTCCATCCTGGCAGTAATCTGGGTAGCAGACCTCCGCTGTGAGGGTTAATGGGGTAAGGGATTTCCCTGCTGCTCAGCCTGACAGACACAGCCAAACCTCATGTTAGGAGGCCAGGAGAGGGTCAGGGGCGGATCTAGGCATGGGCATGGGGGGGGCAATGCCCCCCTAAATACCCAGTCTGCCCCCCAAACACGATGCCATGCAAAACAACCCAAGATATTTCAAATTAAAGTGCTTATATTTAAAATGATTTGAAACACTACTACTGCTACTAACTAACTACAGCTGTGTCACCACTAAACCAACAGCATTTCATCATTGAAAACAGAAAACTCTCTGAGGCAGACCTTTAGCTTTATGCATGCTGCGTGTCCAGGGGTGGACTGGGAGCTCAAAACGTACCGGGCAATTTTGTCTCAGAGCGGCCCTCTGAAGACTCTTTGTGGGGCTCCGGGGCCTGAGCCCCCATGGGAATTCAAGACATAAGGGGCTCTGGGGCTCGGGCTAACTAAAATTAGTTAGTTAGTTTTAGTTAACTATAAAAACCCTGCAATAGGCAGTCTCATTTGAAGAGGACAGAGGGCCGCCAGCACTGATTCGTGGGCCGGTTTTGTGCAGATTTTTTTTTTTTAAATTAAAACACGACATTAACGGCCCCCGGGGGGGTCGGCCCACCGGGAAAATGCCCTGTATGCCAGACTGTCAGTCCACCCCTGTGCGTGTCTGTTGCAACTTCAACAACTGATGTTATTATTGATGCTTTACTTGACTAATAAAAGTCCTGTAACTGCAAATGGTATGGGGGTGGCTTCATCGCCCGTGGCGCGAAGCCGCACCCATACCATTTTCTCTTGCCCCTCCAACATGTTATCTTGCCCCCCCCCCAAATGGGACATGTTACATCCGCCTCTGCTGAGGAGCATGGCTGGATGAGGGCTGGGAGAACATACTAAGATGTTTTACTTAAAGGGGCAGTTCACCCAATTTTCACCATTTTACTATGTCAGTGGTTTTCAACCTTTTTCATACCAGGACCCGCTATTTATTCAGCATTTGAGCCACAGACCACAATTTGAGTACATTTTAGCCCCACAGACCCCTTTTGTCCACAATACCAGGCTTTTGTCCACAATACCAGGCTGGATTTGACAGGCAAACAATAAACATGTAGTTTGTCTCTCTGTAACCAGAACCATAGAGCTTGAGGGATCTACAAGCATTGGCGTAATTAAAAAATAATAATAAATGAATATACTGGTATATTTTTTTTATTATTTTTTCTTTTTTAAATGTTGAAATCCTGTACAGGAAAATGGCATATTTTTGATATAATTCAAATGGTGATTAATCATGATTAAATTAAGCTTTAAGCTGTCATTAATCTGATTAAAATTTGCAATAATTCAACAGCCCTGATATATTTTTAATCTTAGGCTGCCACATGGCTTAGGTTTACACACAGCACCAACTGCATATTTTGGACATAGTTTGAAGGGTGATTAATCATGATTAAATTTTGAAGCTGTGATTAATCATGATTAAATTAATTTCAAAGCTGTGATTTTTTAAATTCTAGGCTGCCATATGGTTTAGTTTTTGCACAGCAGCAGCAGCTGCAGACAGAGTTATTCTAGTCTGTTCTGTGTCCATCCTGGCAGTAAGCTGGGTAGCAGACCTCCACTGTGAGGGTTAATGGCGTGAGGGATTTCCCTGCTGCTCAGCCTGACAGACACAGCCAAACCTCATGTTAGGAGGCCAGGAGAGGAGCAGGGGCGGATCTAGGCATGGGCATGGGGGGGCAATGCCCCCCTAAATACCCTGTCTGCCCCCCCAAACCCGATGCCATGCAAAACAACCCAATATATTTCAAATTAAAGTGCTTATATTTAGCTGTGCCACCACTAAACCAACATCATTTCATCATTGAAAACAGAAAACTCTCTGAGTCAGACCTTTAGCTTTATGCATGCTGCGTGTCTGTTGCAACTTCAACAACAACTGATGTTATTATTGATGCTTTACTTGACTGATAAAAGTCCTGTAACCGATAATGGTATGGGTGCGGCTTCCTCGCCCGTGGCGTGAAGCGACACGGGCGATGAAATGGGACATGTTACATCCGCCTCTGCTGAGGATCATGGCTGGATGAGGGCTGGGAGAACATACTAAGATGTTTTACTTAAAGGGGCAGTTCACCCAATTTTCACCATTTTACTATGTCAGTGGTTTTCAACCTTTTTCATACCAGGGCCCGGTATTTATTCAGCATTTGAGCTGTGTGTGTGTGCGTGTGTCAGGACCACGTCCACGCCCACATTGCAGAGATCATTGTCTCCCACCTACTAACTCTCCACACCTGACTCTCATTATGCCACGCCTATATAATCAGGGGTGCACATAACTATTTTGGTCCAGTACTCAGAGGAGCACCTGGGGATGTTACTTGGTGCTCCCAAAATGCGGCGACCCGCATCGCCGGGCCCTGGGACCCCTTTTTTCCACAGGGCGATAGTTGGGGCATTGCAATGGATAGTAGTAGTACTACTACCTGCATTCTACATCCATTAAAATGCTAATAGCATTTTAGATTTTAGTTAGAATTATTTCATTTTCAAGGCTTTTTACTGGGCCAGTTGGGCAGTCATTATGAGCCCCAGCTGTTTGGTGCTCAAAGGAGCTTTCCAATCCTGGATTGACAGCTCATTGTAGGATTTTTGGTGCTCCTGAGCACCGGAGCACCACTTATGTGCACCCCTGGATATAATCACCTCCTCTGCCACTCCACTCCAGTCATTATTGTTTGTTCCCCTACTAGAGACACTGGTCTCTCTGCACAGTTGTCTGTTGCATCGCCTTAGTTCGCAGTTTAACCATTGTCTTGCCATTGGACTAAGAGTCGCCTTTTATTTGTAATTCCATTGTTTGGATTTATTAAACTTTATTTTGAACCTGCACTTGCATCCAAGACAATGTCCTTACAGCGTGTGTGTGTGCGTGTGCGTGTGCGTGTGCGTGTGCGTGTGCGTGTGTGTGTGTGTGTGCGTGTGTGTGTGTGTGTGTGTGTGTGCGTGTGCGTGTGTGTGTGTGTGCTTGCCCGCTTGCGCGTGTGTTTAACCTTTCCCTCCGCTGTGTCCCTGGGGTGGTTATCATCCGTGTGTAACGGTGATTACATTCCCCTGCACCGTAACCCACAGGAGGGTGTAACGCTGATTACCTTCCCCTGCACCGTAACCCAAAGGAGGGCTGCAGCTCCTCTTCACTCCCTCATGAAATACATTATGGACTCAGGATCTGCTGTGTCTGACTGAGGTCTTACAGCTTCACGCAGCTCTGTCCGTGCTATAACGACCTGAGGGGAGACGTAGGGGTAGTGTTGACACTATTTTCATGGTCTGTCCCAGGAAAAAAAAGAATCCTGGACACTGAATGTCCCGGATTTTTATACAACTAACCTGACTTGCGTCACAGTCTCAGATCAATATGAATTTGTACTCTCTACTGCCCCCAGCTGTCCAGCAAAAAACTGCTGGATTCTAATTTCGTTCAGCTAGAATTGTTTGTTTCTTTGTTTCAGATACTAGACTTTGTAGGCTGTAGGCCTACCCACCTGCTAAATGCACAAAAGTGTGTGGATAGAGCAGAGATAATTCACTTCCATCTTTTCTTCTCGCAGGAGTCCCCGTATGTGATGATGAAGAAGAACCACGAGCAGCTGTCGGGGAACGATAAGTACGAGGGCTACATCGTGGAGCTGGCTGCGGAGATCGCCAAGCACGTGGGATACCACTACAAGCTGAAGGTCGTTTCTGACGGCAAATATGGAGCCAGAGACGCCGAAACCAAGATGTGGAACGGCATGGTGGGGGAGCTGGTGTACGGGGTGAGTAGAGTGAGACCACTTTGATGACTCAACGTGTTTAAAGACCCTGATACACCTAGCAATGTTTTGATCAACATCAACAAGCAACGTCAACTGTCAACATTGACTTCCCGCCTTTCTTCTGATCAACTCCTGGTTGTTCAGAAAAGTCAGATCATTAGCGCCCTCTACTGGTCAACATTTTGGAATCCTCCAATCACGGCCCTCCTTGGCGTCATGTGATCCTTTCTCCCATGCAGATTCAGATACTCAGATACTTTTCTGAAAAAAACATGGCTGCTGCTGCTGCTTCACTGTTGTGGACAAAAACAAAAAAAGCAAACTAAGGCTTCTTTTTTTCTGAGAGTGTACAAATGGAACCAAATTGACCCGCTAGGGTCCATTTGGTTCACATTTGTACACTCTCAGGAAAAAATGAAAATGGGTCGAATTCCCCTTTTAATGTTGCCTGTTGCCGTGTGTCTCATCATGTTGCCTGTTGATGTTGACATTGCGAGTTGATATTGATCAAAATATTGATAGTGTATCAGGGCCCTTAGGCTCTTACGGTTGGAGAAGGGTAGGGTTTTGCTACAAACATGCCTAAACCCTTCTCTAACCCTCATCCTCACCATAACCACATCAAGCAGGTCGCAGCTGATAGTGGATTTCATCCTCACCATAACCACATCAAGCACGTCGCAGCTGATAGTGGATTTCATCCTCACCATAACCACATCAAGCAGGTCACAGCTGATAGTGGATTTCATCCTCACCATAACCACATCAAGCAGGTCACAGCTGATAGTGGATTTCATCCTCACCATAACCACATCAAGCACCTTGCAGCTGATAGTGGATTTCATCCTCACCATAACCACATCAAGCACCTTGCAGCTTATAGTGGATTTCAAGGTTCAAGGTTCAAGGTTTTTTATTTGTCACTCCAGTGTATGTCAAGACATATACAGGGATGAAATAGCGTTTCCATTCTCCACAGTGCAATAGACAAGACAGTGCAATAGACAATAGTCAAGACAATAGACAGTGCAATAAGACAAGGTCGAGACAATAGACGAGACAACAATAGTGCAGCAGACCAGTAAGGTGCGAACAGTACACCTAACTTGAGGTGAAGGTGCTTGGCTAACCAGGTGTGATAAAGTGGCAGTAGTGTGAAGCTAACAGACAGTTAGACAGGACATATACAACTACTAAAAACTACTACTAGAAACTACAGTATACTACAGTATACTACAACTAAAAATCTAAGCTATATACGAGACTACAGTACATAGCTACAACTAAACAACAACATATAGCTTACTATGAGGTGAGGTATACATGTGCAAGATAGGATAGGATAGCAGCAGTTCGATCCAGTCCTTCAGTTGTATGTGTGTTTGACCATGTGTGAGTGCGTGCATGTGCGTGAGTGTGTGTGCATGTGTAAGGGGCAGTGGGTAGTTGAAAGTTCAGCGTCCGTGTGCATGTGTGTGTAGGGAGTTCAGCGTGTGCGTGTGTGCGCGTGCACCCCCACCGTGGGAGGGGGGAGGAGTGGCAGCATGGGGGGGTGCGGAGTGGGAGCGTGCGCAGTGGCGTGCGCAGTGCGAGGGAGTGGGAGGGAGTTCAGCATCCTGACGGCTTGGTGAACGAAGCTATCGTTCAACCTGCTGGTCCTTGCCCGGAGGCTCCTCAATCTCTTCCCTGATGGGAGGAGGTTGAAGAAGCCGTGCGTAGGATGGGTGGTGTCGCCTGCGATCTGTAGCGCCCTGCGGGTCACCCGTGTGTTGTAGATGTCCTGCAGGGACAGAAGGGGGACACCCACGATCTTCTCCGCTGCTCTCACTGTGCGCTGCAGGGACTTTCTGCAGGATGCTGTGCACCCGCCGAACCACACAGTTATGCAGCTGGTCAGGATGCTCTCGATCGTGCCGCGGTAGAAGGAGCACATGATGGGGGCTGGGGCTCTGGCTCTTCTCAGTCTACGGAGGAAGTAGAGGCGCTGCTGAGCCTTCTTGACCAGTGCTGTGGTGTTCGTGTTCCAGGAGAGGTCCTCTGTGATGTGTACACCAAGGAATTTGGTGCTCTTCACTCTCTCCACTGCAGTTCCGTTGATGCTCAGTGGGGAGTGCTGGGTGTGCGCTCTCCGAAAGTCCACAATGATCTCCTTCGTCTTCTCCACGTTGAGAAGGAGGTTGTTGTTTGCACACCACGTGGTCAGCTGGCTCACCTCATCTCTGTAGTTGGACTCATCGTTGTTGTGGATGAGACCGACCACAGTTGTGTCGTCCGCAAACTTGACGAAGATGTTGTTGCTGTGCGTTGGAGTGCAGTCATGGGTCAGCAGGGTGAAGAGGAGGGGGCTAAGCACACATCCCTGGGGGGCCCCCGTGTTCAGGGTGATGGTGCAGGATGTGTTTCCGCTGACTCGGACTGCCTGCGGTCTCCCAGTCAGGAAGTCCAGCAGCCAGTTGCACAGTGACGTGTTCACTCCCAGCTGGTCCAGCTTGTGTATGAGCTGCTGGGGGATGATGGTGTTGAATGCTGAGCTGAAGTCGATGAACAGCATCCGTACGTGTGCGTCTTTGGTGTCCAGGTGGGTGAGGGCAGAGTGAAGTACGGTGGAGATTGCATCGTCGGTTGATCTGTTGGCCCGATATGCAAACTGGTAGGGATCCAGTTTGCATCCTCACCATAACCACATCAAGCAGGTCGCAGCTGATAGTGGATTTCCAGTGCATGTTGGGACTAATGGGAGTTCTAATCTGTGGGACTGCGGTACTTGGATCAGTCCCCGTTCCTACTGCGTGCATTGCGCTCATAGAGTATGTGTACTACGCTCATACAGTACGTTTACTACGCAACATCTCCCTTCCAGAACAGTGGCCTTGTGGTTAGAGTGTCCGCCCTGGAACTGGGAGGCCGGGGTTTGATTCCCGGTCGGGTCATACCAAAGTCTCTAAAAATGGGACCCGATGCCTCCCTGCTTGGCACTCAGCATCAAAGGGATGGATTGGGGGTCAAAATCAGCTAATGATTCCCGAGCACGGCAATCCGCAGCGCACCGCTCCAAGTGATGGGTCAAAAGCAGAGAACGAATTTCGCTTAGCTCCTACGGCACCACTCTCTCCGCTCCGTGCCTCCGCTTCGAGATGTGGTTCCTCTGCATAACTGGTCAGAATCTCTCGGGCGAGGCAGACGATCGGTACCAATACAACTCGCATTTACTCACCATAGGTCCTGTGGAACAACCAGCGCGCCTGAAAAGATCTCTCATCTGTCCAGTTTTTTAACGGCCCATAAAATCCATCCGATGATTTTGGGAAAGTGTTTTAATCCGCAAATTCTGTCACACAGCTCTGTGATTTTTGGAACCACTTCTCGGAGCGGAGGCACGGAGCGGAGAGAGTGTTGCCGTAGGAGCTAATTTCGCTGAGGTAACGTAGTGACAAATCATGCGACTTTGACTTTGACTTTCCCCCTCAGAAAGCCGACGTGGCGGTGGCTCCTCTGACCATCACGCTGGTCCGCGAAGAGGTGATCGACTTCTCCAAGCCCTACATGTCCCTGGGCATCTCCATCATGATCAAGAAGCCCACCAAGTCCAAGCCGGGGGTCTTCTCCTTCCTGGACCCTCTGGCCTACGAGATCTGGATGTGCATCGTGTTCGCCTACATCGGCGTCAGCGTGGTTCTGTTCCTAGTCAGCCGCTTCAGCCCCTACGAGTGGCACGCCGACGACCTAGAGGACGGAGGGACCGCCACGGACCCCCAGGTCAGATAGTTGGCATTACAAAGAGCACCTTTATTTATCATTGATTGAGAACGGAAAAAAAACAAAACAAAAAAAAAACCTTATTAACCGGTTTTGTGGATTTCCGAATTACGTTTCGTTCCGGAACAGTTGTAGATCATTTCGTTTTCGTTTCCATTCCTTGAAAAAACCCCTAGAATTCCGCTAGTTCCGGTTTTCGGTTTTCGTTTTTGGAACGGGTTCAGGCATCTCCTCCTCATGCTGGTCACCAAAACATTTTGAATTTGAAAGCTTTATACAAAACTAAAACTAACGGTATTTTGGGTATAATTTCAGTTAGTTTTCTGAACCCACATTACAGTTTTAGTTTTGTTATTGTTTTTTGCATTCATTTTTAGTTTTTATTAGTTTCAGTTTACTCAACCGAATTTGGCCCGCTGTGTAATTTAATTTGGCCCTTGAGACATTATCAAATTAAAGGGAAGACCACCCATTTTCAAAATTTTAATATGTCATTAATACCTTAGAGATGTTGTGTGGTCATGATAAAAAAAAAATCCCTCAATTCTGTATTTCCAAAAAATGGAGGTCTGAAAAAAATCATTAACATGGTGAAATACATCTGATGACATCACCAAGACGTATTTTACCATGTTAACGGTTTTTCTTTCAGACCCATTTTTCCTGAGAGGGTGCAAATGGAACCAAATGGACCCACAAGGGTCCATTTGGTTCACTTTTGTACCCTCTCAGGAAAATTTTGAAGGTGGGTGGTATTCCCCTTTAAAAGGTTAGTTTGTTCAAACTTGGCCTGCGGCTTTGTTCAGTTTTTAAATTTTGGCCCACTCTGTATCTGAGTTTTACACCCCTGAGTTAACTCAAATGTTTTTTGAATTTTACTTTTCGTTTTTTAGTTAGTTTTATTTAACTATTCTAACCCTCCAGGGGACCACCGCCCCGGGGGTCTCGTTGGGGACCTCCTCCAACGGTCTCCAGCCAGGGGGGGGCCAGGCGGGGGGTCTCCTGCAGACCGGAGCCAACCAGCAGAGCCCCGAACAGACCCACAACGAGTTTGGAATCTTCAACTCCCTGTGGTTCTCCCTGGGAGCCTTCATGCAGCAGGGCTGTGACATCTCCCCGCGGTAAGAACAATTTATAATTTACAATTTAGGCATTTAGCAGACGCTCTTGATCCAGAGCGACTTACAATGATGACAAGTTTACAATTTGATGTGGTTCTGATGGCAGTGGGAAGTTCATTCCATATTTTAGATAGGTAGTGAGTCTGTGGTTCTGATTGCAGTGGGAAGTTCATTCCATAGTTTTGGGGCCAGGAGGGAGAAGAGCTTGGGGCGCGTGGAGCGTTGTCCAGGCGTTTTTAGTGGGGCTACTGCCAGCTTCCCAGTGTTGGCTGATCGGAGTGCGCGGGAGGGCTTGTAGGGTTTTATGAGGCCACTGAGGTAAGGTGCAGTCAAACCTTTGGTTGCTTTGAATGAAAGCGTGAGAGTTTTGAACACTGTGTGTGCAGCGACTGGGAGCCAATGTAGGGAGCGGAGAAGCGGAGTGACATGTGAGAATTTTGGCTGGTTAAAGACCAGCCAAAATGTGGCATTTTGGAAGGGGCTTAAGTGCACATGCCGGTGATGTGTGTTTTAAATGAGAGCTGGCTGTCCAGGACAATGCCAAGGTTTTTCGCCGTGGGGGCTGAGGTTACCATGGCGTTGTCAACCGATATGGTTAGCTCAACGGATATGGTTACATAATGTTGTAAGATACAAAACACTCAAGTCTCAAGTCTTAGACCACAAACATGGGTGGGACGTATGCCGCGGTCAGGAATTGATTTTTCTCCCCCTGCATAGTTGCGGAAATAGATTTAGTGAAATCTAAATAACAGCCTGAAAAGAAATGGAAGGGTTTTTTTTTTTTTGTTTGTTTGTTTTTTCGGTTGAATTCAAACTTGTGAGTGTTCCAGAGAGCTGCATACAGTACATACTCATTCATCACGCCGTCTGGTGTCTACTTTCACAAACAATAGACCAAACAGGGGCGGATCAAGGCATGGGCATGGGGGGGTATTCAGGGCCCCCTAAATGCCCCGTCTGCCACACCAAACACGATGGCATGTAAAACAACCCAAAGATATTTCAAATTAAAGTTCTTATATTAAAAATGATTTGAAACACTACTACTGCTACTAACTAACTACAGCTGTGTCACCACTAAACCAACAGCATTTCATCATTGAAAACAGAAAACTCTCTGAGTCAGACCTTTAGCTTTATGCATGCTGCGTGTCTGTTGCAGCTTCAACAACAACTGATGTTATTATTGATGGTTATACTTGCGTAATACAAGTCATTCATCGCCCATGCGCTAATACCATTTTTTTTCCCAATTGGGAAATATTACATCCGCCCCTGCTCTAAATGTCATCTGCTTGATGACTTGATGATGATGATGGACTTGGGGTTGGCAGTAGTTCACCAGGCGGATGTAACATGTCCCATTTGGGGGGGGGGGCAAGAGAACATGTTGGAGGGGCAAGGGAAAATGGTATCATCGCCGTGTCGCTTCGCGCCACGGGCGATGAAGCCGCACCCATACCACTTTCAATTACAGGACTTTTATTTTATTTATGTAAAGCATCAATAATAACATCAGTTGTTGTTGAAGTTGCAACAGACACGCAGCATGCATAAAGCTAAAGGTCTGACTCAGAGAGTTTTCTGTTTTCAATGATGAAATGCTGTTGGTTTAGTGGTGACACAGCTGTAGTTAGTTAGTAGAAGTACTATCATTTTAAATCCAAGCACTTTAGTTTGAAAAGTGCCCTTGCTAATGCCTAGATCCGCCCCTGCGTTACAGTAAGTCCTCCAGGAGCACGGCGCTATCAGAGACTGATGACGTCAAGTTTTAATTAATATTGTGAACCAGACAGGGCTGCTAATTGACCCTCTGACATTCTCATTTGTCTTCACACTATTTCTAGTTTTTTTCTGTTCTTCAACCTTCCTGCCCTCCATCCTTCTCCTTATTCATCCTCAAATTGGATGAATAACCAGCGCAACAGTGAAATATCTGCCTTTGGTCTCAGGGGCAGATGTACAGTAATATTTCCCAATGGGGGGGGGGGGGGGGGCAGTAGGTTATTAACTAAATATTCGAAGTAGTAGTAGTGTAGTAGTAGTAGTAGTAGTAGTTGTGTTTCAAATCATTTTAAATATAAGCACTTTAATTAGAAATAATTTGCGATTTGGGTTGTTTCGCATGACAGTCATGTTTGGTGGGACAGTCAGGGCATCCCCCCATGCCCATGCCTAGATCCGCCCCTGATTTAGAGCCAGCTGCGTAGGATTGCATAGTAGAATGCCAAGGGATTGTGGGCACGGTTTTCACTGCCTGCTAAATCCGTGACGCATCCGTACGCTGGCCGTAGCGAATTCCCTTGTCATTGTTTTCATCACATTTCTATTTCCTTCAGCCACTATTCGTTATGCCGACACCTTTTTGTTTCGGCTGGAGCAAGGCTGCCCACACTTTTTTGACTTGAGAGCTACTTTAACGGAAAGAAAGTAGTCCACGGTTTGTTGGGGAAAACGGTAGCGATGTGTACAGACACTGCTTGGTATTGATGGGGCGTGTGTATAGCTATTTAAACTTGGCATCGGTTGAGAGCACAAGAAGAAGAAGACGACACCGATAATAAAATATTAACCCAGGGTGTCCTGATCAGATTCTAGTTTCTGATGCTAGATTCTAGTTCACAGCGATAGATTCTATTTTCCGACGCTAGATTCTAGTTCCTCATGCTAGATTCTAGTCCCCCACAGTAGATTCTAGTTCCTCATGCTAGATTCTAGTCCCCCATAGTAGATTATAGCTCCTCTCAGTAGATTGTAGTTTCTGAAGTTAGATTCCAGTTTCTGACACTAGACTATAGTTCCCGACTCCAGATTCTAGTCCATGACACTAAATTCTAGTTTGTGACACTAAATTCTAGTCCTTGGCGTGAGGTTCTACTTTTTTTCTGGAATAATCTCTTTCTGTGTCAGTGATGCTTAACATATTTCATAGGAAGGACCCGCAGAAATATCTATTATTTAGCTGCAGAACCTCATCTAAAAACATGTTGTTCTAGGGCAGGGTGGTGCAATTATTTTCCCAAGGGGCCAAATGAGATACATAAAATATTGTGGAGGGCCAAGACTAAAGGCTGAACTAAAGTCTGCGTAATATTAATTTAATTTCAAGATAAAAGTAAGAGCCATTTTGACACCAGCGCCCTCTATTTATTCAGCATTTGAGTCACATTTGATGACATTTTAGTCCCACAGACCCCAAAACTAAAGATTTATTTTCCTTATGACCACAATTCCAGGCTGAATTTTGGACATTCTCTAGTTGTGTAGACTTGGGCGAATTCACATGATGAATATTTTAACTCTTGAGAGCGTAAAAATGAAACCAAATGGACCCGCAAGGGTCCATTTGGTTTCATTTTTACGCTCTCAAAGAGTTACATCTGCTAAACCAACTTTCCATATTTAACTGGAACTCTCTCAAGGACCACTGGTGGTCCCCGGGCCGGTCAGAGTCAGCCAAAGGCCACATTTGGCCCCCGGGCCGCTTAATGCCCAGGTATGTTCTAGGGATCCCCCAGAAGCAAAGATTTGAGTTAAAATATTTGCTTCCCAAATATTGCATCCAGAATTTGCAGCACATTTCCACAATCTTTCAAAAATAGCAGAACTACAAGCTCATATGAGCTTGTAGATCTGCTATTTTTCAACAGATAAAACACCAAAACGCGTTCAGTACACCAAGAGTTAAACATTTTACCCAGAATGTAAAAGAATAATACATGTGACATTCCAGATAGCACTGGGACAATGCTCACCTCTGTCTCCATATTACAGCAGATACATTATTCATTATTGAACCATTCTGACAGGCAGGTTGGAGAAATGGCTGTTGTGGCAGAAACACTGTAAATGACAGGCTTGATTTATTTCAGCCTAGCAGCCTGGAACTGAAGACACACACACACGCGTACACGCACGCACACACACGCACACACAGACAATGTGAACAGCACACCTGGGAATAATATGCTAACACAGGCTAAACGAATGCACGCCTTTTCTCCCTCACTGTAAGCACCTTGAGACCTAGCCCTGAAACATGACTGTCATTATCATGTCATTATCATGCAGCGTCTAAAAGAGTTTTTTGGCGTCGGGTGTTAGACACTTATTGCGCCCGAAATTAGGATAGCTGCGTGCCGCGTTGTTTAATAAAGCGCATTTTTATCAGATCTCCACGGTGTTACTTTACTGGGTTGGGGTAAGTTTGGTAAACACAGAGACGCACACCGGGAGCACATCCCCCTATTAGTTTGAACGTGCATGCACACACACACACACACACACACACACACACACACACACACACACACACCACACACACACACACACACACACACACACACACACACACACACGCGTCTGTTCAATGGCTCAGGGCAGTGGTTTTCAAACCAGTGGTCCAGGGAACACCAGTGGTCAATCAGATGTAACTCTTTGAGAGCATAAAAATGAAACCAAATGGACCCTTGCGGGTGCATTTGGTTTCATTTTTACGCTCTCAAGAGTTAAGATATTCATCATGTGAATTAGCCCAAGTCTAGCCCAAGTCTATGTAGGGTAACGTAGATCAACCTAAATGGCATCGGTCATAACTATTATAAGCGTGACGTAGCTCTACTGCATGACGTAGACCCCACAAAGACAATTCTGTCCATATGATAAGCCATGGATAAGCCTGTTTGTGCGTGAGCCCGTTATACTGAGAGACGTTGGATTCAGACCTGCAGATGAGGCAGAGAGAAAGAATTTCCTCTCTGCAAAACTTTGAGAACAAATCTCCTTGCCCAACAACAACAACAACGGTAAAGCTGTGTCAGCAAAGCTTGTGGAATTATGAAGGACTTGAAGCCATCCAAAGCACAGACTTTGGATGGCTTTGTTTTGACATGCCGCCCCGTGGAAAACGTTTCCGTCGTCTCAAAGCCACTGGAAACAGACTTCAGAAAGCTTCTTTTCCTGAACGTCCTGAATGATACGTGAACGGACTCAGAAGAACCAGAGAGAAATGGGGAAAACGGGGGAAAAATATTAGTGCAACCTTGTTCAACTTTACCCCGCTATCACATGAACTACTTTTTTTTGTCATATTAATATGGACATGAATTTACTTTTAATGCATGCAGTGATCTCCACAAATTGACCCGAACTACTTAATATTTCACTAAAACCATTGCAACAACAAACTCCCACCACAGGACTTTGGGAAATAAATCACCCCACTACAGCAGTGTTGTCTTTGTCGACTAAGACTAAAGACTACCGGTAAGTCGACTAAGACTAGACGAACAAACATGAACCAAATGGACCCACAAGGGTCCTTTTGGTTTCATGTTTACACTCTCAAAGAGTTACATCTCTGGTTTACAAACTTTCCATCATTTAGCCTGAGGACCACCTAGAATCCTCTCAGGGACCAGTGTGGTCCCCGGACCACAGGCACAAAGGCCAAAAACAAACAAACAAACAAAAATCTTGCCACAGTGGTTGCAACCGTATTGATTGATTTCCTGAGTCCGGTGGTGGGAGTTCTGCTGTGGTTGTGGTGAATATTAAGTAGTTGAGGTCAGGTTGCGTGGGCAACTGGGGTCACTCGTTAAAAAATAAATTAATCCACAAAACTAGAGTAATTCACACTGTTGACCCTTTTCTAAAATATTAGTGCGACCTTGTTCAACTTTGACCCCGCTATCACATGGAACTACTTTTTAATGCATGCAGTGATCTCCACAAATTGACCCGAACGACTTAATATTTCACTAAAACCATTGCAGAACAAACTCCCACCACAGGACTTAGGGAAATAAATCACCCAGGGGTTGACACTAAGGTCTCGGATGCACTTGCCCATCGGGCAAGTGCAAGTCAGGTTCTACTTGCCCTCAGCTCATGGTCACTTGCCCCCCAAAAATATATTGAAAATTTTGCATATGTAACTCTTGAGAACTTAAAAATGAAACCAAATGGACCCTTGCGGGTCCATTTGGTTTCATTTTTACACTCTCAAGAGTTAAAATTTGTCATCTTAATTAGCCCATCGGTAACACAACGAGAGAAATGTAGTAGATTAATAGTCATTTGATGGGTATGTTAATTTGCCTGTTTTGTTTCCCAAATCCAGCCTGGAATTGTGGATATCTAGAAAGCAGGGAAAGACACAGAGGCAGAGGGCAATGACTGCCTTCAAGACAAATTTATCTTGTGTTGTGTTATAGTGCACTAAGTTGCACACTTGCCCGATCGGGCAACCAGGTAGCAGTCTTCACTTGCCCCACCATTTTTTTTTACTTGCCCCGGGCAAGTGTTAGTGTCAAGCCCTGTCACCCACTACATTTGCATCTAAAGCAGGGGTTTCCAATTAACCTTTTGCACACCAGGGCCAACTATTTATTCAACATTTGAGCCACAGACCACCATTTGACGTTTCACCCCCCTTTTCAGCCCCATTGAGAACTCTAGTTGCAGTTATTAACTCCCGGACTGCCAATCCCGCGGTCGTCTTTTTCTTACCATAAAATGTCATCAAATGGTGGTCCTCCGTGGCTGAAATTATGAATAAATAGTGGACCCTGGCACAGGGGCGGATGTAACATGTCCCATTTGGGGGGCAAGCGAACATTTTCGGTTACAGGACTTTTATTAGTCAAGTAAAGCGTCAATAATAACATCAGTTGTTGCTGAAGTTGCAACAGACACGCAGCATGCATAAAGCTAAAGGTCTGACTCAGAGAGTTTTCTGTTTTCAATGATGAAATGCTGTTGGTTTAGTGGTGCCAAAATTGTAGTATAGCACTAGTATAGTGTTTTCAAATCATTTTAAATATAAGCACTTTAATTTAAAATATCTTGGGTTGTTTTGCATGCCATCGTGTTTGGCGGGGGCAGTCTGGGTATTTAGGGGCGGGGGGCAT